>NC_061156.1:0-50000 GCF_022113875.1 Hydra vulgaris
TTGGCGTTTGTAAGCATTTTTTTACGTTTAGTATTTGTAGGAGTTATTTGCACGCCACGTATTTAAATAATTATTTTGACTGTTTTATCTGAAAATCTTATGTAATTTAGTTTTATAGATCTAATTTTTTAAATATAATTTAAAATATTTTATTAACTATTTAAATAAATATTAAAACTCTTTTCTTTAATTTAAAAGAATGCCTGCCCAAACCTTAACCCTCAGTCGATGTATCTCTATGTATCTTTGCTTTTATTTATTAACCATTAGTAAACCATTAGAAAAAGAAACAAAATATATGACATTTTAACAATTAAAAAAAGCATAAAACCTTTTCAAAAAAATTTATATACAAAACATTACAAATATTTATTGATAAAAAAAAATAAAATATTTATAAACATTATTAAATATAAAAACGTTTTATCATTTACAATTACTAGATATTTATACAAAATAACAAAACAAAAAATGTAAAAAAAGTTATATTTGCAAGAAAAAAATTTAACTGCATCTGCATCATCAATTAACAATTGGTAGATTAACCAACTATAAAAATTATTATAGATGTAGCGTATTATTTTTCCACCACTCTCCCTCACCTCATATTTTACTTTCAACAGGATCCACAAAGGAGGGTTGAGCTTTTGCCCTAAACTTGGGCCCACACCTTATGAGATGTGGGTTAGGGTCTCTCTATTTGTTCTGGAATATGGTGAAAAGCATTGTAAGATATATCTAAGATAAAATAGAAATTATGATATGATAAAAGTAAAAACATTACATATTAACACTACAAACCAATTTATCTGTTGCTGATGTTTTTTTCTGAAGCATTGTTAATAGTCAAAATCTGAAAGAAAAGACGTTCAATGCAAAGACAATTAGCTATTACACAAAATATCAAAAACATAATAGCTATCAGTGCAAAAAAAATGTGCAATTTGAATAAAAAAACAAAACTTTTCTTACCTTAATTGCGACAAACAGGTTTCTTTTTAAACTCTTAGCTAATGATCAACATAGTAAATTTTATATAATTAAAGTTTACTAAGTTAAAACCATATTTTAACAGTAGACAAAGTTTTTTTATGATAGTTGGTGGAGCACCAAAGTAAGACTAAGGAAATAAAATAACAAATAAATTTGAAATGTTTGTTATACATAGTATTTACAGCTAAACATGAAAAATATCTTTACCATCATGAGATAATTAAGGTAAAATTATAAAAACAAATAAAACAAAAAATATATATATAGTAAAACGTTAATTTATAACAAAAATGATTCTTTAACTTAAATATATATTAATGTTTTCTTGAACAGATATGGACACATCGATAAAGAACATACACAGTGAAAAACTGAATTTTAAGTTCTTTTACATTGTATAATTTTTCGAAATCGAAGTTTCAGGTTTTCCAATTGGATGAGACAATGTTTCGTGTTTTTCATATGTTTTCAATTTTTTTAAATACAATAGCAAACATACAAAAATTCAAAACAAAACACTTTGAGCAGGAAAAAAATATTTAATTATTAGAAAAGTCTACTTATATTACATTTACATACGATCCTGAATAAAACGTTATATAAAGGGTATTTTTACATTTGCATATAACATATTAGCTTATTAACTTATTAGAATTACCTGAGTACATTTCTCCTGGTGTTTTGATGTTTTTAGAATTTTTAAGCTTCTTTAAAATTCTCTTCTTTTCGTTTGTTACAGAGTATAATATCTTTACATATGTTATGTATATAATACTTATAAACCCTTAAAAGTGTTTTATTTTCTACTTTAGATAAATCAAAAAATTTAATAAAAAAAAATAAAAAAGAAATAAAAAAACAACTTAATTATATTTAAAATAAGGTCATATTTAGCTTCTATACATACTATTTATAAAAAAAAGTATAATTAATAAATACATTTATGATAATGTAATAGTAAAGAGATTCAAAGATATTCCAGAGATTCATAAAAGTTAAATAATACCCATTTTCTTTGCACGAATACGACTTAGTTGGAGAAAACTTTAACGCTTATATAAAACGCTTATTTGTCATGTTTAATGTAAAATTAAACATGACAAATAAGCGCAATAAATTTTTCCTGTTTTATGACGTTTTTAGAACTTTTAAACTTTTTAAAAAATTTTCTTTCTTTCGTTTGTTAAAGTGTAAAATATTTTTTACAGGTGTTAAGTATATTTAATCTCTATAAATCTTCAAAAGCGATTAGTTTTGTATTTTAGAAAAATCGAAAAAGATTAAAAAAAAAAATCCAATGGAAGGATTCAAACACGGCTCCCCTGAGCAGTAGCTCAGCGAACTGACCACTTAACGAACTGCCGCGAACTAACTACGCCGCTTTATCGTCTAACAAAATTTTTTAAAATATATATTAAACCAAAGACTTTATAAAACAGCTATCGGTCAAAGTTTAAGGAGATGTTGCCACAATGCAGTTTTCAAGTTAAAGTAAAGCTTAAAAACTTGATACATTTTTTAGTATGTTTTGACATTTAGCATTTTGAAGTTTATGTGCGTTAGTTATTTGCACACACTTTCGTTAATGTTTTTCTTATAAAAAAGTGCTGCGACTCTTCCTCGCCAGTACCTCGGTTGCAATGGCTGCGTTTGGGTTTTGTGTCAAACATGCTCGAAAGGGCACTAAAAGGATTATTAAGTTTTGTATTATTATATAGTGATTATTTCATTTATTTAACACCCTATCTAAAGGCCGGGTGAACAAAAAAGAGCAATTGCTTTACTCAGTAATTGTTCAGTTTTACGTGAATAAAAAACTGAGCAATTATGGAATTTTTATTTACGTAAAGCGTAATTACGAGCGCTGTTGGAGTAAATTGCTCAGCTTTACGTGAATAAAAATTTAAGCTATTTTGCTCAAATTTTTAATTACGTAAAGCTAAACAGTTACTGAGTAAAAGCAATTACTTTTTTTTATTAACCCGGCCTTAAGTTTCAAGGTAAAAAAAAGAAATATAAGAAAGTTATTTCTTGTGATTTACGCTTAAGAATTTTTTCTTCCGGAAATTGTTTAAAAATTCCTCTTTGTACTTTCACATTCCAGCACTCTATTGCATATTTCAAAGTTGGTTCAACTTCGGAGGGAATTTCACTTCTAGAAAGAGCTATTATTATCTTCCCTTTATTTTGAATTAAGTTTTGAAAAGTTAGCATCCGAAAACGGCATTGGTCCTAGATATCGCCAACAAACGAATGTTTAAATAAGGGGTGTTTCAGTTGTGAAAAGATAATGTATAAAGTTATTTTATCATTAAGCAGTTGAAGAAACAAGTTTAATTTATTTTGTTGAATACTTTTTGAAATTTCCTGGATTTTAAATAGCGAATTTGTATAGTTCTTACTGTGTTTGGAAATATTTAAAAGCGAATTTAGTGCACTCCTTCCAATTATATCTAGCTTTTTCATCAAAGCAGAATTATACTGAAAGACTTTAAATGTGAATACAAATGCAGCGCTAGATTTCGATCTTTATTTATACTTTTATTATAAACGATGTATATGTAATATATTTCTTATATTGTATATGTACTGCGAACTCTCGTATACGTATATATATGTGTATTTATGTGAATATGTATGAATATATGCATATATGTGTGTATATGTGTGTGTATATATATATATATATATATATATATATATATATATATATATATATATATATATATATATATATATATATATATATGTATATGTGTGTGTGTGTGAGTATGTATGTATGTGTATATATGTATGTGTGTATGTATATATATATATATATATATATATATATATATATATATATATATATATATATATATATATATATGTATATATATATTTATATATATATATATATATATATATTATATATATGTATATATATATATATATATATATATATATATATATATATATATATATATATATATATATATATAAATTTCTTGAGTGTCGCAATAGCATAAAATAAGTGTGTATTTTTAAAAATAACACGATGTTTTTTTAATCTTGACATGTTTCGTAATTTGCATTACATTTTCAAAAGATTATTTTACAATAAAAAACTCTGGAATAAATATTAAAAACAGAAGACTTTACAGAGAATATTAACGGACAAAAATATATATAATAAACCAATAAAATAATTACAAATGACTCAACAAATATCCAATCAATATAATCAAAATAAAATAAACTGTCATTTTAATTAAATAGATAGATTAATGTTATAATGGGATGTTTGTTTGTTAAGTGAGGGATTTTCCCATTTAAAGTGGAGCACTTTTTTTACTTTTAATTTTATGTTTAGTTGAAGCGGTATCCAAAATCTTAAATGAATTACAATTAGATAGGTTTTTACAATTAAGGGATGTAATTAAATGTTTATATATATGGGATTTTTTATCAGTCCCAAGGTGCTCATTAATTCTAGTTGTTAAATGTCTGGAAGTTTCTCCAATATAACTGGCATTACAGCCAGCGCAAGAAAATTTGTAAACAATGAAAATTTGTAAACAATTAAACATGAGATTTAAGCAACTTAGGAAGTGGATCTTTTAAACAAAAATTATTTTGGATTTTATTAGTAGTAAATATTAATTTTATAAGAACATCTTTGCAGTATTTATTAAAAATTTTTTTAATTTTAATTTTGGTATAATTAGAATAAGTTCCAATAAATGGAAGCTTGAAGTATCTTATATTTGAGTTACTACCTAAGGTAGAAACAGATGGGTTCATTTTCTTATCAATATACAATTTAATTTCAGAGTCAATAACTTTTTGTGGAAATTGAATTCTTAATTTTCAAATAGAGAGAGCGGTATATTGCTCTTGCTGAATGGAGAGTAAAGGTTGATGCTAAACTACTGGTTAAGCGACCAGCTAAGCAACCAGCCAAGCCTGCTACAGTCAAGACTTAAAAAAGCTATTTTTGGGTTGTAAAATTAGCTTTAAAGAATTTAACAACCTACTTAAAAAACTTATGCTTGAACCGGAAGGTTAAACCACTACAAAAAGAAAAATTAGGTAGAAAACAAAATGAAAACATTAACAAACCTTTTAAGAAGGCTTAATAACTGACTAGAAAACAATTTGCCCAAATTTAAACTTCGAAAAGAAACTAATCAGCTTGCAAACTATTTGGCTGACCTTTCGTATGGTCACAGCCTTGAATCAGATGCACATTTTTTTGTAAACAAAATGGCATTTAAAATCCAAAAGCTAATTGAAAGTAAGATAAAAAATGATGGGCAAAAAGTAACGTTGATATTTGTAGCCGATATGGAGGAAACATCGTTTTAATATTGAAAATGTTTATGATGAAAATGAACTAATGAAAACGATAAAACAAACTGTCTACCTTCGATCGGACGTGGCTCCTATACTTAATAACAATTTACTTAACACAGCCCCCCCGAAAATTATCGAACTGCTTTAAAAATTTGTAAATGAAGGTTTAGGCTAGCGCTTGAACCGCTGCGAGTCCTTACAAATTGGCTTCGTTAAATGCCAGCCTTTCCGTGCTCAAAGCTACATAAAAACTCCCATTTGCATTCCAAAGCATTATGTTATCAGTTTTAAAAATGTTGATAATAGATGCTTCGAATGGGCTATACTTAGCGCATTATACCCTGTAGACCCTAATTGTAAAGAGCATGCAAATTGCACAACTAAATACAGTCAGCATCTTGGCGAGCTTCACTTTGATTGAATTCCCAATTCGAAATCCAACGCTCTAGGTTAATGTGATTGCATTGAATACTTGTCTTTACCCATCTTACGTTAGCAAGAATTATATCAATATTTTATAAAAACCCACATTATATTTGGATAAAAAATTTAACTGGAATGTTTTAATATAATAGTAAGTTTAATGCAGGAAAACACCCTTGCCACTGCTGTCTCCATGTATTTAGCACTGCTGTTTTGTTGGAAGCTAGACAGCCGAGATTGCTTCAGTATCGGAAATAAATGCAGCGGACTGTAATGTCAGAAAAGGGTAAAATGATGTGTGTAAATTTACTAATCACCACAAACAGATGCGCCTGCCCTATATTGTCTATACGGATTTCGAATGTTTAATCCCAATAGAAGGCTTGCAAAACGATCCAGCAAAAAGCTAAACTTTTAGCTGCGTTGCTTGCTTGACCTTCATCTGCGAGCTTAGTATTAATTTTATCAATAGCATCAGCACGTTTTTGTTTCCATTCTGCTTTAGCTTTTTGTAATAGTTCATCAATTAATATTCACTATATTAATGTGGACTATTTTGAGTAAATAATTAGTAATAATTCTCAATTGAAAACTATTAAAAATAAAAAAATAATGTCAAGAAATCACTTTATTTACTTGTTTGATATCAACTCAAAGAGGCAAACGGGTGTAACCTATGCTCTTAAAGAAGCGCTTAGGACATCTAACTTCTCGCGAATTGGTGTTAAAAAAATAATATTTAAAGTCGCGCCGCCAACAGAATCAAAAATATTTTTTATCAAATGTCCGGACGTAAAACCAATAAGTTCAACTTTTAATGGAGACAAAGATCAAATAATTCATTGTGGCTGTCTCACACCTGATAGAACGAAATTGTATGTTACTTGGGATGCAAATAAGTATGTTACTTGATAAGCAATAATGTATGTTATTCGGGAAGCAATAAGGTTTATTGGAAAAAATATAAACTTGATTTGAACTTGACCGAAGTAAAATAAAACTTTATTTAGACTTAATCAAACTTATAACGCTAACACTGAACTAAATTGTAAGCATTTGCTTTCTGAACTTTGTAAGCAAAAAGAAAAAGTTTTAAACATGGAAGAACAAGAAGTGAAAACAAAAGAAAATATACCAAAGAAAGAAAAACCCTTCATGGATTCAAACAATACTAACCTCGTTTATGATGTTATCAGTGTTGAAGCAATCGCGGCTATTATTTTGTCATGAATAATTAAGAAGAGTTGCCTCCCCCTAAAATAATAAAACCAGCGCCTGAGTCGCTAACAGGGATAGGTATCATTGTAACTGCAATTGAGCCTGCGACCACTCCCGTTGTCAACCCAACTTTATTACAAATGGCGGCAGCGATAGATAAACGCTTTGAAATTTTTTTCCTAATTGTGCTATTATTCCGGAATTCATCTCCTAACACGCTCACCCTTTTTACCTACGACAAAGCCGTTTGAAATTGTCAAGTTGATGGGGTATCAACTGAACAATAATATGGAAAGTTGTAAAGAATGCTTGTATAAATTGGATTGCTTATTTATAGCATATCCAAGAGAACTCGAATTATGAGTAAAATAACAAAATATTTTTGATGGGCTTCCGTTATATGTTGTCGTGTTTGAAAATAATTTGTCGCATTCTATTGTAAATTAAGCGTTAATTAATGTTGTATCGCTACAACATTAATTAACGCTGTCTAGTAATCTTAAAGCTATTTTAGTCTGTTTTGTTGCTACTAACGGCGCTGTTAAAGTAACCCACATGGTGCCAGTAACATTACCTTGATAAACTGTGTGCGTTTGCTTCATTTTTACTTCCCATCAACAACAAAACGTCTTTCATCACAATGGTGAACCCAACTTTGCTATCTCTTTTCAGAAATGTTAAATTCATTTTTTATCTCCTCGAGTTGAGCGTTATCAATACCAATTTTCCATGGATCGAAATTTGTTGAAGCTGGTAAATTAACACCTAAAGACCAAAAAATACTTTTTACTGTATAGTAAACGTGAAACTGTAAATACATGGCATATAATTATCGATACAATGAAGTTTATTATTGACACTCCACAAGCCGCAGTTGCGAGTGATACGGCAAAATTTAAAATATTTATATAATTAATGTTGCCAGAGGGTTCTACCCACGTTTGGGGTGGATCAATTACTTCTGGATATGAGTAAGAAAAATGTTACTATACCTCGTACGGAATGAAAAGTTTGCGTTAACTTATATTGTTAGCGTTTCCAAGCCTATTATTCTTATCGAACAACGCAATATACCATTTGTAGCGATAGGTGAACTATTAGTCTCTTTACCGTCGTTAATTGTTAATGTTATTCTTGGTAAAGCATTAACAAATTCATACTTAAAGTTTGGATTAAACTCTGGAGTGGGGTAATAGTGCTTTCCACCACCAAGATAAACCCCTTTAGGGTTTCCAGCAACAAATACGTTTGTAAAAACAGGATAACCGTTAAACTTGCCTCGTTCTTACCTTAATTTAAACTTAAAATGGTCACGAGGGTCCCAGCATCTTTGTGTAGCAGTATCTACACAAAGATGCTGGGACCCTCATAACAGCCATTTATTTATAATAGCTTACTTTCTTTTAAAATTTATTTTCCATTTTTCTAATATTTTGACTTCTTAAACTTTTCATTAGTATTTTATATAAAAAGAAAGTAATAACGATTATGACTAATCATGTTTTGTATGAAATCTAAAAAGCTTATTTTGCTCCTACATAAAATAAACATCTGATTAACTCGCCGATGATTGCAGGAAGAACAGCATATGCCTTTTTTGGTAGATTTTATGGTAGATTTACAGATTATGCTATAAAAACATTTCTTCATCCCAATGGTTTAACGTCTTGAGGAGAACTTGTAAGAAAAGAATAGGACTATCAAAATGCTTTAAAAAGGCAATATACTAAAACATCAGGATGAAGTAAATCCCAGTCAGCCCAATCTTCTCTAGATCTATTTCTATTGATAAGCGGGATTCCTTCCACACCTTCAGTCTTTTTACGTGTAAGCAATATATTAGATAGTAATCAGGTCTTTAATAAAACATTCAATATGGCTTCAAGTCTAAATAGTAGCTATGGAACTTTGCAAAACCCCTCCCGCGACGTTATTAAAAGGCACGGACCTAAAAGGGATAGGCAATTTATAACAGTTAACCTTGCCCTATTAACTTTTGCATCTCTTTTAGCCAACATGGTTGTTGTTCCTGGATCAGTCCGATTAATATACGATTTCCTTTTAACTCGAGGTACTGACTTGACCGTGAGGATCGTTGCAAATTTAGGATGAGTAGTTATTCAAAAACTTACTGCAAGCCCAAGAGATACAATCATTAATGGACTATGGAGATTACTGTAGTGTTCGAGACCTGTTCCTCCCAACAACTCAGCCGGCTTTACCTGACAGGCTTATGCAAAGCATTGATGAACAAGCTGAGCCCAGAAGTCTTACTCGTCTTAGATCAGGTTTTTCAACAGGTTGCACTACTGGCCCAAACGCTGCAATTTATCTTGCTTACGGACGCAGACCCCAATGGGTCTATGTATTGCACTCCCCTCGATTCTGAACTCTTCAATGGTAAAGGACCATTTTACCCCTCAAGCTTTGCAGATCTGCTCGAATGCGAAATTGTTTCGCAAGTCATTATTTCTACTAACACTTCAACAACTCCAAATTGTTCACTCAACTACATTGCTTTGCCACCTTTTTGAAAAAATGTTCTACTGCTTTGCTGACTTTTCTTGTAACTCAAGCAACAAAACAAATATGGTAAATAGTAAAGACGGTTTTCAAGCTGTGACAACAAATGGATTTTACGCAGGCGCCCAATAATTTTTGGCTGACAATTTCAAATCTGCAAGCAATCATCGCTTATCAGGAAGCGGTTTAAAACTAAGTAACTCAAGGGGATGTATCCCAATAACTGTTTCTCGAACAACTGGTACTTGATTAGTTGACGTTCTTGTGTTCTATGTTTAGACACTGTAGTTCAGTTTGAGAAAGAGCAATTCAGAAACGTTGTATATTTGTGTAATAAATTAATCGTGTCCGTTATGATATTAATCTCTCCATGGAATGGCCGCTTGATAGTACTAAACCATGAAGAGAAAAAGTTTTCCGTACGTTTTTAATTTCATGTGTCAAGAAATATTTTCAGACCAGAGAGAGACCTCAAGTGAGACCACTCGGGAGACCTCTCAGGGTAGCATCAAAGCAGATGTAAAATACACGTCACCCTCTCAGGGTGGCGTCAAACCCTTACTTTACATCTACTCAATGTAGAGCAAATTTAAAAATGTCGCATTTATCAGCAGCTTTTCTAATTTTTTACTCACAGCTAAAACTACATATCATTCTATTTTAGAAGATTGATTTTTCTTGTATATAATTTATTATTACCGTTAATTACATTAAACACTATTAATAAGCGAAGTTAAGTTATAAAAAAAACAATTTCTTTGAATTTATTACTAATATTGCTTTTCTTACAAAAGAAAATTATATTTTAGATTAAAAACAAAATTATCAAACTGTATACAGCACCATATAATGGTAGTATGGTATAAATAACTCGATATGCAAACCTACTGATGCATTTCGGTACTTTTAATACATTTGGTATTTCTAAACTTAAGTTATTTTTTACAATAATGAAGCACAATAATATAAAATATTTTATAAATAAAAATTAGCAGTGTTTCTCTTTAGTTTTTCCTTTGGACATATTTAAAGTGAATCCGAAATAATGTTTATTCCCTATAATTTGTTTGTTTTATTATTTTTCATCCATCCTATTTCATTTTTTGCATAATGTTAGATGTTATAGACCTGCTATTAATAACACAATAAGTACTTTCATATGTTTTAGCTTTGTTCCAAAAATGAAATTGGGTAAGAAATATTAACAAAAACTTGGAAATCGTTCATATGCGTTATAAACTTGGAAGTCGTTCATTCGATATATTTAAAATTTACTGATATATTTAAAATTCAATGAAACATTAAATGTAATCAATTTAAAAGACTATGAATTCCATCACATTCCAGCTCAACTATTTGATAAACTCTAATTTTCATTACAATGTATTAAATGTTTTTAAATTATTGTTTTTTTTAAATAAATATTCATCAAAAATTGTTCTTTTTTTTATTGTATTTTGAGTTGGTATATTGACATTCACAGTTTGTATTGTTTTTATTTCATTATTTTCGGTCGCGTAATATTTTTTTTTGTTGGCATTGAACTTAAAGCTTATCTTTGTATAGAGTAAAACGGGGTTGTAATGATTGTTACCCAAACAATTTTCTCTGGACAATAATTTCAAACAATCGTTCAGAATAACGATAAGCGATTGCGGAATAAGTAATTCCCTTTAAAGAATTACACAGAAAATGATTGCTAAAGAATTCCCTTAGAGACAAATACTGCGCGAGGAATTAGCATTAAAAAGCCGTAGCGCTAAACTAAATGATGGTTGAATAAACGATACGAGAAGACTACACACCGTTAATATAATGATTAGATTTAACAATTTAATATATAGATATAGAAATTTATATTAAATAACTGAACAGCGGGGAAAGCTAAACACTTATGAAATCTTTTTAGTTTTTATTAAATTCGGTTTTAAACAAAAATATTTAAAAATTATTTTTGTTCTATGTTATGGAGAATTTCGTGCTCTATCTAATGACATAAAAATAAAAAAAAATTTCAAATAATTTTCGTATTAAACTCAAAAGTTAGAGGATGGGGATTAATTTTTTTTAATTTGATTATAATACCGGAGTAAAAAACTCGAAAATAAAATGAAAAAATATGAAAGTAAAAAGATATATTTGTTGTAAAGGTTGCGCTGATTGAAAATCTTTTTTCAGAAATGAAATGATTACTTCTTGAAAAGCGTTGAATGACAGAATTACGGAAAAGTATATTTTCGAGTGAAACTAAACACTAATAATTTTCACACTTACTATAGTTACTCTTCTTCGTTACTCGATAATATAATTACGAACAATTTCTATGTTTGCACAGGTATAATTAAGACAGACCTTTCTGATCACTTTGAGGAAAATTAACTTTTTAACTTTTTAACTACTAAAAATATAGCATCAAACAATACCACTCATAAATCTCCTATATACAAGCGAGAGATCAATAAAAACTCCATACAAAAGTTCAAAAATTTACTAAAAAACAATGTTAACTGGGATCTTATATTGCAGTCAAGCGTTGCAAACAACGCATACGAACTGTTTCTAGGTCAATTTTGTAAACATTTTGAAGAAGCGTTTCCAGTTAAAATTGTTATTTTAAACAAAAAATTTTTAACTTCCTGGATGTCAAAAGGTTTAATTAAATCCTCTAGAAAAAAAAAAAAAATAATAAAACTTATAAAAATGGAATAACATACAAAAATTATAAAAACTTTTTTGAAAAAACAAAACAATATTCAAAAAAGCTTTTTTATTCAAATTTGTCAAAAAAAAACTATGGAAATGTTAGAAAACATGGAATACAATTAAAGAGATAGTCAGTAATTAATAATAATACAAAAAGCAATCTGTCAAAAAAACTATTGATTAATGGTAAGTTAGTCAATGATAAGATAACAATAGGCCGGGTGAATAAAAAAGAGCAATTGCTTTTACTCAGTAATTGTTCAGTTTTATGTGAATAAAAAATTGAGTAATTTTCCTTAAATTTTTATTTACGTAAAGCTGAGCGCTGTTGGAGTAAACTGCTCAGCTTTACGTGAATAAAAATTTGAGCAATTTTGCTTAAATTTTTTTTCACGCAAAGCTGAACAGTTACTGAGTAAAAGCAATTGCTTTTTTTTATTCACCTGGCCTAATAGCTGAACATTAAAATAGTTTCTTTCTTAATGTGGGTGACAAATTAGCAGCAGAAATTCCGTCAAGTTCTGCAACATTTCATTCATACTTGAATAAGAACCTTACCTCAGAAAAGATTATGAAAGAAACAAATCTAGATTTTAATGAATTGCGATCCGCCTTAAATACTTTAAAAAGCAACAAAAGTGCGGGCTTTGATAATATCAGTAGCTTTATCGTTAAATCAGTATTTGATATCATTGAACCATCATTGCATCACATCTTCAATCTCTCATTAAAATCAGGTATTGTCCCTGACAAACTAAAAATTACCCAAGTCACCCCTATTTGTAAATCTGGAGGTGATTTTGATACTACTAATTATAGACCTATATCAGTTTTACCATGTTTTTCCAAGTTATTAGAACGCATCATGTATAAAAAAAACTTCTAAAAATTTAAAGGAAAAAAACTCAGAATATATTAAGGAAAAATTTTTAGAAAATGAATTTGTTACTCGTGAGGAATATCATCAACTTCCCCAACTTGTGCTAAAATTATCAGAAGAAATTAAAACTATAGAGAAAAAGCTTCATTATTTACTTCTATAGCAATTACTTTACCTCAACTCTTAATTTATTTTTTGGTAACAAATTAAAAGTTTGATATAATAGTGCTTAAGCATACTAACCTCAAGTTCGTGTTGCGGAGCGCTCTTTTAACTAAATATTATGGAGGAGAAATAATGAGTAAGAATAACCCATTTGAGTTTTTTCAATCATTTATGAATCAAGAAAATTTAGCAAAATCAATGAAATGGATGCCAAATATGGATATGACATCTTTTGGGAATATGATGAAGGAAACTGCCGAGGCTATTACATCCACTAATCAGCTAATCTCAGATACTGTTCAATCGATTGCAAAAAGGGGGGGCCGATTCTTTTCAAAAAAATACTTCTGAGATGTTTAATACAATGAAAGAAGCAGCTTCGGCCGGCGATGTAGAACAAATTGCAAATTGCCAACAGAATTATTGGAAATCAACAGTAGAGAACAACATAAATAGCGCTAAAGAGATCTTGGATATAACGTCTAAATCTTCAATGGAAGTCTTAGATGTTATGAACAAAAACTTTACAGAAAAAATGAATAAACCTTTTGCCGCAAAAACTAAACACAATTAAAGCAATATTTATATTAAAATTTATCGGTAGTGTGGTTAGTTATCCTCTCTACCGGTTTCTTATACTCTAGAAAATATACGGGAATTGATTGTTTATAACCCATTTATGAACAGATTATCGCACCACAATACCATAAAAAAACCATATAAATATCAACTAAATACTAGAAGCTTTAACCATAAATAATTATGTTATAATAAGTAAACCAATCCGAAAACCTAATACGGGAGCAAAAACTACAATAACTAGGCAAATTTTCCTACCTCATTAGTACTGTTTACTTTTTTACAGCTTTACAGCTATTTGACAGAAAACAATTTTTTATACGGCAAACAATTTGGATTTAAAAAGAACCACTCAACCGACCATGCTATAATTGAGCTAGTAACTCATATATCTAATGTCTTTAGTAATGGTTGCTTTACGTTAGGAGTTTTTATTGATCTTTCTAAAGCTTTTGACACCGTAAATCATGACATTCTTCTAAAAAACTTGAAGTGTATGGAGTAAAAAATAATAACCTACTTTGGATGAAAGATTATTTATCAAACAGAAAGCAATACATTCACTATGAAACAACAAAAACAACAAAAAGCATAATAACTTGCGGGGTTTCCCAAGGTTCGATCTTGGGACCGTTATTATTCTTACTCTATATAAATAATTTATATTCAACATCAAACTTATTAAATTTAATCTATTTGCGGATGACTCCAATCTGTTGTGTTCACATAGAGACATTAAGACACTTTTTAACATAGTTAACAAAAAATTAAATAAAATAAACGAATGGTTCATGTATAACAAACTCTCTTTGAATGTCAAACAAACTAAATTCATCCTATTTTATAAACCAAATAAAAATGAAAATATTCCTCTTAAACTACCTGATCTAAAAATAAACAATACTAATATAAAAAGAGAAAATTTTATAAACTTTCTAGGTGTGGTCTTGGATGAAAATTTGTCGCGGAAACTCCATATAAACACTTTAGAGAGAAAGCTCTCAAGAAATATTTCATTAATGTATAAAGCAAAACCTTTCCTATCATGTCCTTAAAAAGTTTATATTTTTCATTAATACACAGTCATCTAAGTTATGGTAACATGGCCTGGGCAAGCACAAATTATGCAAAGCTTAAAAAACTCTACAGTAAACAAAAACATGCCGGTAGAATTGTCTTTGGAGTAAAGAACTTTTTCGGAGCAAACTTGGAGCGTTGAATTTATACAAAATTAAAATACATCTTGTTTTGCAGTTTATGTACAAAATAAAATATGGACTGTCTCCACCCATATTTCAATCATATTTTAGCAAAATAAGCCATAAATACCCTACTAGATTCTCATATAACAACTTTATCATCCCAAAGTTTACATTTAATATAGATTCATATTCAATCCGACACCGCGAACCTTTTATGTGGAAATTTTAACTCAGATTGTCACAATCAAAAAAATACACTTGAACAGTTGAAATCTGAATCAAAGTGTTTTTTATTATCTACGGACCTAAATTTTCCTTTTCTTTTTTAGTAAAATAATGTAAACTTGCACAACTTATTTCTTTTATATGCTTTTAATTTTACTTGATCTAAACTCGTTTTAAAAAAAGAATTTATACTTTAACAGTTACATCAATAGTATTGTTTCAATAAACCTTATTATGAAACGTAGTTTTACGCATTTTTTTGTATATTTTATCATGAGCATTTATCACGATTTTATATATTTTATTATGCTTTAATTTGTGGTTTAAACGAGTTGAAATATTATAGATTCTGGTTTTGGTTTTAGTATGTGCCAGTCAGTGTCATTTGTCATGTGTCATTTGCATAAGTCATTTTTCAGTGTAATGTGCCATTTGTCATGAGTCATTTGTCAGTGTTATGCGTCATTTGTCAGTGTTATGTGTCTCTTTTTAAATATTTTTTGCTCAGAAAAAAAAATTATTATACTCTGGTTTTTTAACACTTAGTTTTTTTTTGATTTGATCTTATTTTTATTGTAAACATTTATTTTATGTGTTTTTATTTCATGTTATTTTTATATACTTTCGTAATTTTCTATATTGTATTTTTTTTTTAATAATTTTTTTATAGTGTTATATTTTTATATACGTTTATTCTTTAATACAATATGTTTGTTTTTTATATTATTTATTTTACTATGTATTATTTATTTCACTATTAAATTCTTTTCTAGTCACACAGTGCCAAAGGGTTACTTGAGATGCTGCATTTTGGAAATCAGAACAGATCACAGCATCCAACTGATGCCAATCAGCAATTATCTCAATCCCATGCTATTTTTCAGTTTTTTTTTATATTTTTCATAGAGCAATAGGTGTTGATAGCATAATCAAGTTATAAAAACCAGAATCACATTAACAATTATCTTAATTTTTGGAATAAAAGCTTTAAGTTAACATTTTCTTTTAAATTTATTCCAAGATTGTCAAGAAGCAATTAACCAAAGATATCATTTTTTTAATATTTTTTTTTTCAAAATTCGATTTTCATCATCTGATTAAAATTAATTACATTATTTTTCAAAGTTAAACTACGTAGATTCTTAATTAGTTTGTGTGAAGCTCATAAAAGTTAATGCACTTGAGCTCTATAAAAATTTATAGGTCTTTTCTAAATTTATGTGAAAATGACAATAAATATGGTATAGTTCTTTAAGTTTGGGCGTTGTATTGGAATTATTCATGTTCAAATCCATTTTCTTGTTATTATTTTTTTTGTATATAGTTTACATCAGTTGCTTTCTTGTCAAACTGGATGTTTTTTTAAATGAGGAAACAAATTTGGATGATTTTATCAGAATTTCTGTTATATATATATATATATATATATATATATATATATATATATATATATATATATATATATATATATATATATATATATATATATATATATATATATATATATATATATATATATATATATATATATATATATATATCTGTGTTTGTGTGTGATCGTTGTAATAGCATAAAATAAGTAATTATTTTTTAAAATAACACGATGTTTTTTATTCTTGACATGTTTCGTAAAATTTTATTTACATTTTCAAAAGATTATTTTACAATACAATGTTTAATACAATGTTTTAAAATAATAATACAATGTTTTAAAAAAATAAATGGCCTAATTCAATGTTTTAAAATAATAAATGGCTTCAATATTGTAAATTGGTGTAATGTAAATTCGTTCTCTTATCCAAAAAATTTTAATCAAAGTCGAACGCGAGGTTATAACTTTAAGCTAGTTAGAGAGTTAGTTAAAAACAATGAACAGCGTCATCAGTTTTTTACAAATCGTGTGGTGAACACTTGGTATAAATTTCCTAAAAACATAATCAGTGCCAAAACTGTAAATAGTTTCAAAGCAAGATTGGATAAATTTTTCGAATCGGAAAACCTTGAAGATGATTAACAATGAAATTGGCTTTATTCCCATTAAATTAACTTATTTCAAAATAATTTTTAAATTTTTATGTAGGCCGCCAAAACCAGAATTGGTTACACAAGCTATAGCTTGTTGCGGTACAATAAATAATAATAATAATAACAAAACTCTGAAATAAATATTAAAAAATAGAAGTCTTTACAGAGAAATAATATTAGACAAAAATTTACATAATGAACCAATATATTTATTACCAATCAAAATAACCAATCAAAATAACTAACTGTCGAAAAAAAATAAAAAATTAATAATAATGATAAACTGACAGTAAAAATAAATCAATAAGTTTATAGCATATTGTGAAGTTTGTTTATTAAGTGAGGGACTTTCCCATTTATAGACAACATGAGATTTAAGCAATTTAGGAAGTCACTCTTTTAATCAATTTAGGAAGTGACTCTTAATTTTTCTGTATAATACTTCATACTTAATCTTTTTTAGTTTATTTTCTTAACAAACTTAAATTTACTTTAATAAACATCTTTTTTTTTAATTTGAATTAACCTCTCCAGGGTCATAAAGGCCACTATAGTCGAGGAGGCTACTAAAGTTGTGGTTACAACCCTCTCTTAACTCTATAACTCCAAAACATAAACATTGACAAACAAGGGCACGATGTGGAGAAACAAGTTGAGCATGAACATACTACTAGGAAAGTGGTGGGGATCAAACTTTTTTTTTTTTAGTTTATTTTTAGTGTTAAACATTTTTAAAACAAAAACATTTATTTGTTAATAATATTGATAGTAATTTATTTTTTTTGGTGGTGTATTATATAAATATGTTTTTTCCTTTATTTATTTTTATATCACTATTGTCAGACATGGTTTAAACTGCAAAAAAACAAACATCAAAATTAGCAGTAGTAATAAATTTTACAAACAAACTCTTATGTGTTTATTTACCTATATATGTTTTAAAAAATTTAATTAGTTTATTTTTATTGCTATTTTTTAAAAAAAACTTTGATTATGAATCTGAAATCTGCTTCGCCATCATTTCTGTTTTTATCAACATATGTTCCAATTAATGACAACTTACAAAAATGTTTTTTAGTTAGTTTAATTGTTTAGACAAAGCATGTAATTTACAGAAATAAATTTCAGTCAAAGCATGTAATTTAACTTTACTTACAAGTCAAAACAAGTACATAAGATTGTAAATCTTATATAAAAAAAACAATAATAAAGTGAGACCATTCAATATTATGATAACTTATCTTTACTTACCAAGTCTATATGAAAAGAAATAAGGATTCTTCAAAAAGTGAATTTTTAGCAACATTTTAACATTTTGTGCATTTTTAACCGATAGTTCTTGTACTTTTTAAGAAATTTTTATGAAACTGTCATCACTACTACATCATATGCATGTTGTTTAACTTGATTTAAGAATCTCTAAATAGCTTATTTTTCATTAATTAAAGTGTTTTGTCTGAAAAAATGCTTTCTTTGATCTTTGCATTTTGTCAAAAAAAAATCTTTTAGCATCTTAGTTGTTTGCTTTTTTATGGCTTTCTTGATGAGTTCATGATAAGTGAGTTCACAAAATTTTAAGTTTAACATGCAGTGGTAATATGTTTTATTTGGATGAAACTAGTATAATATGCTCAACACGTTTAATACCAGGTATTTAATTGTGGTCAATGTTGGCGACGGTAGAGCTCAGCGCCAGTTCAGCTGTCTATAGGCATAAAAAGCATTGTTTTGTGTCATCTTTTGCATACCATTTAAAAACTCTATGATCTTGAAGTCACCTCCAACTTTCTGAAATCTATTTAATTTCAAAGTGACAATGTTATATGCAGTCTTCTCCGATTGAAATTTACCGTCACAAAAAAGCACTGGCGGGACAGTAATAGTTTGTCCAGCATGCGTTGTTTTAAAAAATATTTGTTTTTTTTACCTCTTTAATAAGAATTTGATTAAGAAAAAAGATTTGTCGCAATTTATTATTGCTACAGCCGTAGTATTAGCGAGCATGTGGGCAAGTGTGAAAGTGCTCGTCAAACGGAGAAGACTGCATATGATTCTTTGGTTTTATTTAAATAAACCATTGAAGTTTTCTACATTTAAATGTAGAAAATGAGTTTGAGGAAACTTCGATTGTCTTTAAATGTAAATGAACTTTGACCTAGAAATGCTGCCATTTATGAAATGCCAACGATTGTTATTGGCAAAACATTAAATCTCTATTGCTGCCTGTTGTATTTTTACAGTGAGTTTAATCAAGTTTGTTACATGTTTCAAACAATTCTATGTGTTTTTGGTTTTGTTTCTTTAGTTAAGACACTAAGTTCTTTTCTATAGTACTATCCAGATAAGCGTCATTCTTAGAAAGTAATAACTTTATAACAAAATAATAAGGTTGTTCCTGAATCTTTTTTTTTTTTTTTTTTTTTTTGAAGAATCTGCAAGTTCAAACTTGTGGTCCTCACATTTACCTTTATCAGTTGCTTGGTACAAATAGAACTTTATCTGTCTTCTGGAAAACATCAAAGTAAATTGTTAAATATGTTTTGCAATTTTCGTTGAAACTACTAAAAATAGTATTACAAAGACAAAAGTCTGAATGACTATCTTGAATAACTACTTTGCTTGTGTCAAGCCAATTACATTTTTATTAGCTTGCTACTTGCTTACATATATAACCAGTCACTGCAACCTTTACAGACAATATGTAATAAAAACTGTTTGTTTTTGTCTTTGAATGGTCTTTTAATACAATTCTTGTATCTAGCAATAAATTTAGCAATAAACTTAATGTAACACTAGCCATCATTTAGATGTTTGAAAGTAATTGATTATTTAAATAATTATATTTTTAAATAAATATGACTTGTGTGCTAAAATGACCTAGTTTAAACTTGACTCAGAACTTAAGATTGACATGAAATAAAATTTAAAGTGAATTTACATTAATATAAGTAAAAGCCGTGGACAGCTCTAACAAACATGTGACATGTTTTACTAAAAAACACTTTTTATAAATGTATATTCCATTAAAGGCAAGTTTTTTCAAATATTGAAATGTAAATATAATTGAAAAAAATGAGTTTCAAATTTAAAATCAACATCATGAATTTTTTTTTTAAAGTTAACTAAATTTTTATGTACTAAAAAAAAAAATTTATATTGTCAGTGTCATCAGACAAGTAAATTGAAATATTCATAATATTTTACAGGGCTCGAATTAACACAAAAAAATCTAAAATCTAAAAAAAAAAAATTTGAAAAAATTTTTTTTTTTAGATTTTAGATTTTTTATTTAATTACCCCCTGCCCACATCCTTTGCGCTGCTTTGTCGTAATGGGGGACGGGGTAGTGGGGTTGCATTACTATAAATTTTGTTTTGTGCGTTAGTTCGTAATTGTTATTTTCTAAACATATTATCTCTCATATTTAAATATTATTTTATAATATTCTGCTTTGGGGAAGTTTAAAATGCATAAGTTACTGTTATAATTTACAGCTTGAGTTATAATTTAAAGTTAAAGTTGCAGTTATAGTGTAATGAGCAAGTAATTTATTTAATACTGGTAAAGTATTACTTTTAGTAATTGTTTTTATTTAACATAATTAAAAAAAAAATAAAAGTAAGAGTAAAAATGCAACTATTACAATATTTACAATATTTAAACCACTTTTAATATTCATAGAAAACTATTTAATTTAAGGTGGTAATTCTTTCTTTGATTTTTTGAGACTGATGTTTTACCCATTTTCTAAATATTTTAAATGCAACTAATGAGTAAAAATTGCATATTTTGATTAGCGTCCACTAAGTGAGTAATTTAATTTTTAAAAGGATTTAAACAAAATATTTTAGAAAGTATATTTTGATCCATGTTAGAATTTAAAATAAATGCAAAATTACTTGTCCACTTAAAAAAAAGCAAAATATTGTAGGTGGTTGCCAAAGAAACAATATTTTTTTTTGGTCCAGTGAATTTAAATAACCAAATACCCATGGCCTTGACTAAAAATAATAATAAAATTTTTTTTTGCCTTGATTACTTTGCTTTATAGTTAAAGTAAAACAAAAATATGCAAAATTTTAAAACATATCTACAGATAGTAACAATATCATACCAATATTTTGATTGACTTAAAAACTATGCCTCTGTTAGTAAAAAGTGTGTTTAAGACATAGCACTATTTGTATATATGTTAAAAATTAAAAAGTTTTAAAACTCAAAAAAGAAAAAGCCTATGATGTATAGAATATACATATAAAATTTTTTTGATTTGTTTTTTAATGATTGCACTAAATTGCTTATCTACTCTTGCAACACGTTTACGATCTCAGGCAATAGATAATTATATTTATGTAAAAACGTTTTTTATAGCACTTTATAAAAAAATGCAAAACAGAAGGTTTTAAATAAATTGAATATATATGATTTATATATCATTTTAAAGAGGAAAAAATTCTGCTCAAAATTTTTTTACTTTCTTAAAAAAATTTTCTTTGCATGGGCAACTACCTTAATTAAAAAGTTATTTTTAAAGTTATGTTAAGCTTACGTTTCAAACATAATAAACCAAATTTGAAACACCTCAAGATTTTGGGTTGTTCGTCATTGAAAAAAAATTACAAGGGGAATTAAAAGTTTTTAAACTTATAATTTTTAGCAAAAAATTCATTGCTGTATTTTACATAAGAACTCCAGATTTCAAATTTATTAGATTTAATATCCGAACTTTTCCAACCAAAGTATTCCTTGTGTCTTCTATCTTTTTTTTTTTTTTTTTTGAGTCTTCTAAGATTTTTATTTGTAAATTATAATTTAATCATCTTTTAGCATTTGGAATAGTGTAAAAAAAATGGTTAATATGATTTAATTAATGTGTTTAAGTTATGATTTAAAAAAAAGAATAGCAAGGTGGTTTAATAGTTAAAAACTAAAATGCATATTTGTCCCACTAAATTGCAACGTTTCTTTTTTATAAAGCTTTTTATCACAATAAAATAAACATTTATGCCAATAAATTTCTGACACTTATTTGTCAGGGTGGCCAGGGTGGCTCCCTAAATCCATGCTGCTTTTTGCAAAAAGGAGAAAACATATTGTTGCCCAAATCCAAACCCTCAGTCAATGTAGCAATAATTCCTTCCTATTTTCTTTCAATTTCATTTAAGTTTAGGCACTTTTTAAATCTAAATTAAAGCATCTTAAAAAAAAAGTTATTATGTTTGAAGTCCATTTTATTTCTGTCTAAACCAAGTTGAAACCAAAAAATTTCTGTAAAAAAAGATTTCTGGTGAATCATCAGATGTCACCAGTGAATCATTAGATGTCACTATTAAATCATCAGATGCCACTGTTAAATCATAAGCTGTTAAATCATCAGCAAGTCACTGGTGAATCATCAGCAAGTCACTGGTGAACCATCAGCAAGTCACTGGTTAATCATCAGATTAACCAGTGGCTTGCTGATGGTTCATCATTTGTTCGGTTATGAATCTCATTTGTTCGACAATGTCCAAAAGACTCTGGACTAAGTGCAAATGTTAAATTGGCTAAAATATCACTACTTGACTTAGCTGGATCTGAACGTGCTACAGTTACTACAAATCAAGGTGATCTCTTTCGTGAAGGTGCTAATATTAACAAATCACTTCGTGCTCTTGGGAATTGCATCAATGCATTGGCAGAAAATAAAGTTAATTTTTTTTGTTTTGTAACTATGTAGAAAAAGAAAACATTTTTTTTAAAAAACACTTGTCAAGGGTACTCTTCTTTTTTTATTATGAATAATTTCTTCTTATTTCATAGTTATGAAATGAAAGTCTTATGAAGGTAGTTAATTAATTAGAAAAACCTCTTATGTCCACATTTCTTATCGTAATAGTAAACTTACACGCTTACTTAAGGATTTTATGGGAGGAAATTGCAAAACTATAATGATTGCAGCTGTCAAGTATTTTAATGAAAAAAGTGAAAAATTTAATTTAATTATAAAAGAAAATAATTTACGTATGTATTATTTAGCCCATCCAGTTTAGGTTACGAGGACACATAAAACACATTAAAATATGCCAATAGAGCAAAAAGTATTGAATCTACATTAACTTCAAATGTTTTAGACGTAGACTACCATGTCTCACAGTAAGGAAAGATTGTTGAAGACCTCAAAGCACAGGTACATTTGTGTTGTTTATATGTGTTATGCTCATATATGCATTTTTGTTAATTACATGTTATTTTTCAAAGCGATAAACACATCACTGAAAAACAAATATTCTTATGATGCTTTAAAGATGTGCTTTCTCTAAAATAATGATATGTGATCTTAGTTTTTATTTACTTTACTTTCCAAGACAAGGGTGTCACACAGTGAACCCAGAAGGCAAAGTATTAAAAATAGAATCATAGCTAATGAATAATAAATCCTATAAAACACATCGAAAACTTTTATCACATTTTCGGATATTTTTGTGTAGGTAATAGGAAAGTTTAAAATTTTAATATTAAAGTAAATTATTAGACTGGGTTCAAATTACAATATTTGGGCATTTTTGGCTAATTAGTAATTTGATCAATGGTAACTGTTGTATAAAAAAATTTTTATACGACAGTTAAAAGAATAATTTATTAGATGTAATTAAAGAAAAGAAAATTCTAAAAAACTAAATAATTTAGGCCTCTTGTAAGTTTATTAAGTACTAAACTTCTTATCAATGTTTATTGATATGAAGTTTAGTATATAAAAACAAGTATTTGATCAAATTTGGATTTCAAGTAATGCTAGTATAATAAAATTATAAGGAAAGAGTTCTAATTGTTTAATATTGTAATATATATTTTAAGATAAAAAGTAAAAATAGTAAAAAATGTTGATAACTTCATAACTAATTATATATAATGTTTTCAAACATATCATTAAAATATCTCTTTGGTTTCAAAAACATATGCTCATGAGATGAGCTTGTATACTCATTTGAAAAACAATCATGGCATAGTTTTGAAAGATGCAAATGGATAATGCAATTTAAAACAGCAGGATCAAATAAAAAAATGACTTATCACATCTGTAAGTTATTCAAAATGCCATGTTTTCTGAGAAAGAAGCCTACAATAGTTTGCACAAATTAACTGCATAAAGAGTGCAGTTAATTTGTGTTATGGCATATTATGTAGATAAGAAACTACAAAGTGTTACACTGATTTGAGAATGTAGTATTAACATGCTTGTACATAATAGTAACATCTTTGTAAATAGGCTCCGGCTGTCGAACTTTAAGAACAAAAATCGCTATTTAAGAAAGTTTTTTTTATCACATTTGCCAACCCATAACTATACCAACTACAACAACTAACTTTTAACCAATTCTCACACAGTTATTGTATTACTACTCTACTCTAGAATATTACATTTGAAAAAAAAAATGTTTTGGGTAAACAAACACTTTTTTCTTTATATTATTTACCCAAAACTAGAATTTTTAGTCCAAATTTTAATTCTAATTCTACCCAAGGAAAATGTACCTAAAAAAGACATTGTTTGAATGTCCCGAAGACATCCAAAACGTTCAAAAGGCATCTAAAACTTTTAAAAGACATTTAAAAGACCTCTTTTGTATGTTCCGTGCCCACTGCGTAAAATATGTAATCGTTTAATTCAAAACAATAAAAAAATTTAAAACAAAAAACAAAAAATAATTTAAATAATGCAAAAACTTCAATATTTGTTTTAATTTAAGAAACTTGAAGATTATAAAAGTACTTCTGATAATATTAATTCGTTAATTTAATAGTAGTAGTTAATAGTCGACTTACGTTACTTTCTAGGCTTTTCTATTTTCTATCCAGGTCATCAATATCATCTCTTGATTCCACTAGTTGCGTTTTACCTGATATACCCGTCAAACAGCTTGATCCATTGCTCGACATTCGTATCACTCCAGTTTCTGTATCTAAATTGATTTCCCGCTTAGACTCTTCTACAGCTTGCGGCCCGGACAACATACCTGTTGTAGTCTTGCAGAAGTGTTCTCCTGAGCTGTCGTCTATCTTTTCAAAACTATTCAACAAGTGCTTATCAGAGTCTTGTTTTCTAGCCTGCTGGAAAGCAGCATCTGTTATCCCTATTTTTAAAAATTCTGGAGAGCGATCTGACTCATCTAACTACTGTCCCATTAGTCTTCTTCCTATCATAAGCAAGGTTTTTGAATCTTTAATTAACAAACACTTAATCTCTCATCTCGAATCTCATAACCTACTTTCTGATCATCAGTATGGATTTCGATCTTCTTGTTCTACGGCTGATTTGCTATCAGTATTAACCGATAGGTTTCATCGCAAATTAGATAAAGGTGGAGAGGTTAAGGCCATTGCTCTTGACATTTCTAAAGCGTTTGATAAAGTTTGGCATGCTGGTCTCCTCCATAAGCTTTCTTCTTATGGTGTATCTGGAAACATCTTTAAGATTATTGAATCCTTCCTTTCTAATCGTAGTATAAAAGTTGTCCTTGATGGACAGCACTCTTCTTTTTATTCTGTAACCTCAGGGGTTCCCCAAGGTTCAATCCTTGGCCCTATACTCATTTTAATTTACATTAAAGATCTTCCAGATATTCTCACATCTAAGGTGGCATTGTTCGCTGATGATACTACCATTTATTCTAGTCACGATAAGAAGCCAACTCCCTCTGATTGCTTCCAGGGGGCATCTGAGCTCGAAAAGGATCTCACCTCTGCTACAGCATAGGGCTCCCAGTGGCTGGTGAACTTTAATTCAGATAAAACTCAATTTTTTTCGGCCAATCGTTATCGCAATAATTTAGACCTTCCTATATTTATGAACGGTAATGTACTCAATGAGTCTCCTACCCTTCATCTTCTAGGATTAACACTTACTTCTGATCTTTCTTGGAAACCTTATATCAAATCCGTTGCAAAATTAGCATCTGCTAAAGTTGCTTCTCTTTATCGAGCTTGTCACTTTCATACTCTGGATTCTATTCTCTATCTCTATAAATCCCAAATCCGGCCTTGTATGGAATACTGTTGCCATATCTGGGGCGGATCTTCTAATGATGCCCTTTCTCTTTTAGACAAGGTGCAAAAACGTATTGTAAACATAGTTGGACCTGCTCTTGCAGCCAACCTTCAACCTCTGTCACATCGTCGTAATGTTGTTTCTCTTTCTCTTTTCTACAAATACTATAATGGGCACTGCTCTAAAGAGCTAGCGTCTCTTGTGCCATCTACTAAAATTCATTCTCGTGTTACTTGTCATTCAATTAAGTCTCATCCTTTTTCTGTTACTGTTCCTAAGTGCTCCAAAAACTCTTATTTGTCTAGTTTTTTTCCTCGAACATCACTTCTTTGGAATTCGCTTCCTTCATCTTGCTTTCCTGATTCATATAATTTGCAATATTTTAAGTCGTCTGTCAATCGTTATCTTGCTCTACAATCTTCATCTTTTCTCTTCCAGTAACTTCCAACACTAATTAGTGGTTGCTTGCAACCTTGTTGGAAGCGAAGATAATTAAAAAAAAAAAAAAAAAAAAAAAATTTAAAGTAGTTTCTAGGCTTTTCTATACGCGTTTTTTTTTTTTTTTATTTTATCTACTAACAACCTGCATTACGAGTTGCTAACTGCTAGTTTTATTTTAATACTTTTCATTATTTCGAATAGCGATCATTTATGCTAATTGACAGCATTAACTTCTGGACAGTGTCTTTTACAATTTTTTTCCCTACTAATGCTCACTCTTTTTCAAAATGAAATCTTTAGCTGTACTTATTGTTTTGCCACTCTTACGCAAACATCCTTTGCCAATTCCCCAAAATTTCTCAATGGGATGGAACTGTGTGCAGATTCATAGATTCAAGCTTTTAGGTGTGAATTTGATGTCTCTCGAATTGTTTCAATTTTCTTAGAATAATGACAAGAAGCAAGATTAGGTCAGAACTTACAGGGGACATAGTGATTTCCATAAGTTTGCAAAGTCTAGCTTGCAAGTATTCTTCGATGTAAACATCCGAGTTTAAAGCTGACAAATGTACCTTTTGACTTGTTCTTTGTTTGCAGGGATTTTGATGAGAACAAAATTGGTAATATAATCATGTTTATTATGTTTCGGCAAGTCAATAACTGTTTAAAAAAAATAAAATAAAATAGAAATTCTATGTTAAACAATAAATGAATAAAGTTTGTCTAGAGTAAAAAAATTAAGAATATACATTCTTTTCCTTTGAGAGAAAAAAAAGAGAGCCGAGAGCCGCTCGATTTTTGAAGCTCTGGCTCCACCAAAAAACAGCGGCTCCACGGCTCCGGCTAGGCTACACAAGCCTAGTTTTTGCTATCTTGATGACATTTTAGTTTCAGAGGAATTAGACCATGTTAAAACAGATTTGATTTAGTTCCAATAATTTTTTTTGATTTTGTTGATGCTTGTTGCTATGGTCTGTCACAGCCATCCTTAAAACACATTTGATACTTATCATTATTTACTAGAATAAAAGAATCTTTGATTTTATTCAAAATCAAATTAATTGTCTTGCTTACAAGTTCTTTGTATTGAACCTTTTGCATTCAAAACATGACTTGTAGGACGCATTTTTTTCCTTCCTTTAAATAATTCATTGGTGGTTGGTATTTTATGGAAACTTTAGTTTACTCATTTTCTCCCTACTTAGTGTAAGGAAATGCATTAAAGCTATAGGTTAATCTGTTCTAAAGGTATCTAAAATGAACATTGCCAACGAACAATAGTTATAATATTTAGTATTTTAACTCTATATATTCTATATCTGGTTAACATTTAACTCTAGACAATTTGTTAATGATAAAGTTGTTTATATAATTGACAGATTTCTAATGTTCTTTCTTTTTTCATCTTATCACCCAGTTCTGTAAATGAGTTTCTTGTTTGCCTCCTTTACTTCATAAATAATATCTTTTGATGCTTGTCAAAACATGATACAAATACAAATCAATTTTTCTTTAAATGTTTTATGCTTTTTTACACACAATTTCAAACTACTATGAATTAAATGATAGCCCAAAGTTTTTTAAAAGTGTTTCTTTAATTTCTGATTATGTTGTTGAGTTGGAGTCAACAAATTTGTCAGCTTTAATAAATTTATTTCAGTGAATTATTTTACATTTTTATTTTCTTCCATTACATTAAATTTTTAGTTTATTTGTGTTAAAACACAATCAAAATTAAATAAATAAAAATTTGTAACTATAGATAAAATATTCACATATTTTTAGAAGAAAAAAAAATTCACTGTTAAACTTTTTTAAATCATGTAAATAAAAAAGTGCTAACTTGCCTAAGTTCGCTTTTGAATATTTTAAAAGAAGAAATGTTAATTATTTTTGTAATGTGTGCCACAAGAGAGGAAATAGAGGCAAGTTAGCACTTAGTAGAGGCAAGTTAGCACTTTTGACAAAACTTAAAATTTAATCTGGTTTTTTATTGAAAAGAAAAAACAATTTTACAACGAAATTACCTTTTGTTTAGTTTGAAAAACTCAAAAAAAGAAATTGCACATTTTAAATTAATTTATTCAAAATTATATTCCATATCAAATTTAAAAAAGTTTTTACGTAAGCTGTTTACCAATTTTCATGTTGTTAAAATCATTTTTTAATTTTTTAAATATTCTAAATATTTATAGATAAAAAATTAAACTTCAAAATTAAACATCGTCACTTAGAAATTAGCTAGAAACATTTTTCTTCTATTTATCCACAAATTCATTTGGCTTTCTTAATAAATAATTTTTATAGGCATTCTCTATAATATTTTTTGTCTATTTCCACCTCTGGCTTCACTGCATGTCAATACCATGAAAAATCTTTTATTTATTTTTCTGTTTTTGTGTTTGGGTGTATATATATATATATATACAGAGTATATACATACAATTTGTGTGTTTAGGTGTATATATATGTATATATATACAATTTGTGTGTTTAGGTGTATATATATACAGAGTGTCTGCCAGATCAGGGAAATCAGGGAAAAATCAGGAAATTTAGGTGTCTTTAAAAAAATCAGGGAAATTAGGTCAGTAATAAAAAACCTAATTTTTAGAAAAAATCAGGGTTTTTATTACTTAATTTATCTTGGAAGGTCTTTAATTATAAGTCATTTATTTTTTAGAACAGTTTAACTCTAAACTAAACAGTTATTTTTTTTGAGCTTGATTAGTAGCTTTTATTAACTAAATAGTACTAAATAACTAGTAACTAACTGTATGATGTTTTTAATCAGTTTTTTTAAGTTTCTTAAGACTAGAACAAGTTTAAGAAATTAAATAATGAACTCAACATACTTTGATGATCAGTGGTTACAAATACCAGAATATAAAGCTTGGGTAATGTGTGTAATGTATACAAATTCATTAATAAAATAAAGAGTTTTTCAACATCCAAGAAATATAATTGAACTGTGTAATACTGGCTAGAGAGCGTTAGAAAGTTATTCGGCATGTAAGAAGCATTGTGAATGTTTGTCTCTTCACTTCAAAACGACACGTATAATATTTACCAATGTGTCAAAAAATATACATGTTGTAACAACCACTCTGTCAGAAAACAAAATTTAAGTTTCCACTCTTTAGTCATATGTTGTATCATCTTTTTTTTTTTTTTTTTGTTCTAGTGATAGACTTTCAATTTTGTTTAAATCAATGTTTTCTGGCACTGCTATAACTAAAAAGTTCTCTCTGAAAAAAGACAAGTGCTCATATTATTTAAATTTTAGAATAACTCCTCATTTTTAAACAGTTCTTATCAGAGATATATAGTCAGACTTTTATGATGTTTCTTTCAATGAAACTCAGTTGTAAACTTAACTCAGTTGTGCAAATGAGGCAGATAGATCTTATTGTTAATTATTGGGAAATTTATTGGGTGTTTTTAAGCCGTGTTTGTATTTGTTATTTAGACTCAACCTATATTGGACATAGTCGAAGTAAAGATATTTTGCATGACATTAATAAACTAATTCGAACTGGATCTTGTGGTCTTCATTAGATTCATCTATCATTCAAAACTGGGGAAAACAAAACAGATTGGGGTATTAAAAAAGTTTGAAAGGTTTTTATAAATATACTTTTACAAACTTATAAATTCTTACAAATGTAAATGCCCAGGTTAAGCAAGCATTAGAGAATTTACTTTAAACTTAAATTAAAGAACTTAACTCAAAGTACAGATAGTGCTCAGTACATTGTTTAATAGTTCAAGCAATTGCCTCAATACTATTAATAAACTCTAAGCTATAAAAAAGGGCTCCAAATGTGACCACGTCAATGTAAACCAAAATTATGAACAGGGACACCATGCATGCACAACATTGCTCTGATACTTAACAGCTGTTGATGGGATCTCTCTTAGAGCTACCACAGAGTTTGGGAAATATATATATATATATATGTATATATATATATATATATATATATATATACATACATATATATATATACATATATAAATATATATATATATATATATATATATATATATATATATATATATATATATATATATATATATATATATATATATATATATATATATATATATATATATATATATATATATATATATATATATATATATATATATATATATATATATATATATATATATTCAGCGGTGTACACTGGACTTTTAGATGTTTGAGTTTTGACACTAACAGGTATTGTGCAAACTCCAAACTTTGCATGTTCATGCTTATGTCAAATAAGAATGTTTTGCAAAGAATTGCGGTGATAAGAGCTTGGGGACAAAAAAATCCCAATATTTGGGCCCACCCAACCTTTTACTTGGGAGCAACAAGTCGATAAAATATTTTTTTTAGTATATATATATATATATATATATATATATATATATATATATATATATATATATATATATATATATATATATATATATATATATATATAATATGATTCTAATACATTTGTGTTCTATTTATGTAGAAAAATGATGATGTATTAAAATAGGTACCATGCTTAAAAGATATAACAGCGACAGCTTTTAGTTTAACTGAAACTTTAAAAAGCCCTCATGATGAGTCGGTTGTGTCACCGACATTATCATCGACAATTCAACATTCACCTGATGTTTTAAACAATTAAAGAAAAACTGAACTAAATTTTTTTACTACTGATGTTCAGGTTGCTTCAAGATTGGATAACATTGACTTTGTAAGTATATCTTATTTTTTTAAGTGTTTCGTTTATACTTAGTTCATTATTCTAAACAAACATTAATAAACCAGGATTACTCCCCATTATTTTAGCAATTGAATAAATTCTTTTTATAATTTAAAAAAACTAAATTTTTAATTTAAACAAATAATGATCTTCATTATGTAAAACGTAGTTTGCTTGAAGAACATCAACCAGGTATTGGAAGAATATGATTTTACAGGTACACTTATTAAAAGGCGTCAAGATATGATCCACATTGTTGTTAACTCAATGATCCATAAAGTTGGAAGTATGTAAGTTTATGCTTTTTTTCGTAATATTATAGAACTATTGACGTAGCACTGAAAACTTTTTTTTATAAAAATTTTTTTATGAAGTTATTTTTCAAAAATTATTAAATATTAGCCTAATATAAATTTGGCTATGAAAATACTTTTGTTACTATATATGTTTTAGGCATCCTTCTTCAAAAACCAGATCTAATCTTGCAATATACTATCACTGCTTTTCCAAAGGTATTATCACTGCCTTTCCAAGGCTGCATTCTGGTAAAAAAACTTGGATATGTGAGACTATTAGAGACATTTTATTAATTTTTTTTAAAATTTATATATATATATATATATATATATATAAATTTTGAATTTGTAATTGCTCTGTTCTTTTAAGAACATTGAGCACTCTTTTTTTAGAATACATTTTAAATTGTTTAAATACATATATATATATATATATATATATATATATATATATATATATACATATATATATATATATATATATACATATATATATATATATATATATATATATATATATATATATATATATACATATATATATATATATATATATATACATATATATATATATATATATATATATATATATATATATATATATATATATATATATACATATATATATATATATATATATATACATATATATATATATATATATATATATATATATATATATATATATATATATATATATATATATATATATATATATATATATATATATATATATATATATATATATATATATATATATATATATATATATATATATATATATATATATATATATATATATAATAATTTAAATGAAAAAAATACAACTTTATGATGCATATGACGTCAATTGTACGTGATCCGATATTTGCTAATCTCCGGAATCAAAGTTAGATAGTAAAAATTTTTTCCTATGCCTACAAGCATATATATATATATATATATATATTATATATATATATATATATATATATATATATATATATATATATATATATATATATATATATATATATATATATTATATTACATATATATATATATATATATATATATATATATATATATATATATATGTTTTTCCGTAAATCTGGTAGAATCGTTAAGGAGTTTTTCACTAATTGAAGGGTAGAAACCCTTATAATTTTGAGAGAATGCCTTTACTAATTCTACCAATTTCATTTTTTGCCGGATTTATTAATCTAAGTGTTGGATTGTTTGTAAAATTAGTTTTATGGTCTTTTAACGTTATGAAGCAGTTAGAAGATGCATTAATGTGCATGCCAAACATAAAATCAATAATAAATTTACACAACAAGCACATCATAAACGAAAATCTAACCATTAATAAAGATAACTGCAACTGCCTTAATAAAAACAATTGTCCTTTACACAATAACTGCTTGACCAACAACATTGTATACAAAGCAACCATCACTTCGGATAACCCTTCAATAAAAAAATCATACATTGGTATTTGTGAAACATTTTTCAAATTGAGATATGCTAACCATTTGAAATCGTTTCATATCCCCAAGTATAGAAACGATACAAAGCTGTCAAAGGATGTTTGGAACTTAAAAGATAATGATAAAAATCCTGTAATCAATTGGAAAATAATTAGAAGATGTGAAGCATATCACCTGACAACAAAATCGTGCTAATTATGCCTTAATGAAAAATATGAAATTATTTCAAATAATGACAATAGTTTATTAAATAAAAAGACTGAAATTATATCAAAATGTCGGCATACAAATAAATTCCTTCTTTGTCAATTCGACACAGGCTAAAGGTAGACTTCGTGTAGTCGATGTTTTGACGTCAGTACCCATTGCATTGCTTAATTTGTATTTTAAACGGTTTTTTAATTTCTTGATTTAAAAAAATATATATGGCTGATGATTGCCGCCAGGCATTAAACTCTGAGTACCAACAAAAAGTTGTATTTTTTTCATTTTAATACTAAATAATTATATTAGATCTATTATAAAATTCTTTGTATTTATGATATTGATCACTTTTAAACGAACAAGAGTTTTTTTAGACATTATATAAAAAACATTATACAAAATAAACAATATAAATATATATACATATATATATATATATATATATATATATATATATTATATATATATATATATATATATATATATATATATATGTATATATATCTATATATATACATATATATATATATATATATATATATATATATATATATATATATATATATATATATATATATATATATATATATATATATATATATATATATATATATATATATATATAGAAAGAGAGAGAGAGAGAGAGATTTGTATAGCACCTTTTTCAAAAGAAGAACTAAGTATGATTAGAGTTGAGATTTGACGACTTAGGCTATGAAAGAAAATTGGACTATATGGAAAAAAAATTCGTGCTCTCGTTGAAAATGGATCGTAAATTGTAGGTTTGATGATTTACTCAAAACATTTCCGCCACTAAAAGATCTAGCAATTCACGTAAGAATAAAAATCACTATATTATCACTAAAACTTTTCACCGATAAATATTTACAGTTATTAAATAAAAAATTAAATATCTTGTAACTCATACAAGATACATCTTGTAATTTTTAAATATTTATTTGTCATATAGGTTTTGCTAAAGTATTATAAAATTAAAGAAAATTTTACTATAGTCTATACTATATTCATCTTAGTTTCAGAAAGATGTCTGTTGCAATTTCCCAGAAGTGAATGTTTTTTTGGCTCATTGGAAGAAAATAACGCCACATGCTATCTTTTAGGGAAGGCAAAAGACAAATTTGACGGTGAAACAGATTCTTGCTGAGCTTGATATGCAAGACAACCCATCTATAGGTATCTAAGTGTTATAAAACAATATGCCCAGGTATATTTGATATCTAAAATTATTCTTATAAATTATAAGTTAATAAAATGGTTTCACTGAAAAAATTATTTGTTTTTTAAATTCAGAAACAGAAATGGATTTTGCATTGCTATTACTCCCATGGAAATTGTCATTCAAAGTCTTACTCATAAGCATCCGTTAGTCATAATATTGGGTACTCATTGCAGTGTCGACCAAATATTTATTGTTACAGAGTGTCGAGCTATTCCTGTCAACAGATGTATATCTTATGCTGAGGAGATCTTAATTAAACTTTATTTTTTAATGAACGTTGAGTATGCGGAACAATGTAGCCACATATTGTACTTTTTGCAACATACCGTGTTAGGCTACCAAGATGAAATGCATCTATCGAGAGGAGCCAGTGACATGTCTCTTTTCCTCAGACAAAAACTTAATCAATTTTAAATGCTGAAACGGTTATATTTTGATTATAATCAAGTTATATATAATTTGCTATGTTACATTGTTATTGCTATAAATTATACTTTTAAATATATTGTCTTTCTGAAAATCAAAGATCATTTTTACGCCTAATCAGAGCTAATTTATAATCACGATTTAAAATTTTACAGAACATGTACTTTCTTCAGGCCTAAAAAAAACTAATATTGCTTTTACGCCCAAACCAAGTTAGTTTATAATCGCGATTTGGAATATTTACTCTTTTCAGGCAAAATACCTGAACTACATTGTGTTGTATGGAACCAGACGAATATTCAGGTAAAATATCTGAAGTTGAACTGGTTCAGGCTTAGACATTTTACCTGAACCTAAATTGGTTCCGGCTCACGCATAATATCGGAACTAAAACAGTTCAGGTTCAGGTAAAAATCCTGAACCAGTTTAGGTTCAGGTATTTTACCTGAATGTTTGTCTGGTTTCGTACGGCATGAAGTAGTTTAGATACTTTGCCTGAAATTTCCGTTAATTTACCTGAACTTTTTTAAGAGTGTAGAATCGGCTGCTTTTTTTTAACATCTTTACTTCCAACAAGGCTGCAAGCAACCACTAAATAGAGCTGGAAGTTACCGAAAGAGAAAAGATGATTGCAAAGCAAAATAACAATTGACAGACAACTTAAAGGATGTGCAAATTATATGTTAAGGAGTGCTCATTATAGTATTTCCATTTTACGTTGTTTGCCCGGTAAGATCCAGAAAAAGATAATCCCCGATCAGGGATTATCTTTTTCTGGATCTTACCGGAATTCCGTATATTTTTCTCAACTTTTAGTTTTTCCGGATATCAAAAATGCTTTCCATACATACAAGTTTAGGTATATATTTTTGTAATATACTTGTTTTTTAAACTTTTTCACTCATTACTCATACATAAATTAGGAAAAGTTAAAAAAAAATTGAAAACAACTTAGCTAAAAGCAAAATAAAGAAGAACATAAGGGAAATATATATTTCGGATTTTTTCCGGATATTTTACCCTAATGATTTTCCGTGTTTTTAAAATATAACCTGGATGATCTATGCCCGACACTTTGTTTTGTGCAATTCAAAACTGCTGTACGGAGAATTGAAAAGATTTATTCAGAATTGGAAGCAAAATATAAAAATATGCATTCTATTAAATGATTACTTTTAAACATTAATTTTTTTTAAATAGGCCTTTTTTATGGATTATTGGGTTTTATAACAATATGATCCTATAAAGCATTGTGTAAACTCAAAAAGTGTAATGCAAAAAGTGTTACTATTAAAAAATTTAGTTAAAAGTTACAAAAATTAAAATTGATCTTTTACTTTTCAGTATTTTAGTTTCTTACGATCAGAGTTGATCAGCAACCTTAAAATAATTTTAATTTATTTTTCTCTACTCTGTCAGGGTCTGTTCTAGAAAAAAAATTTGGGCGATGGTCCCTCCTCCTTGTCCTGAAGAAATTTAAATACAATTCGGCAAACTTTTGTGAAAAAACATTTGCCGTAAAAAACTTTAAAAAAAAAAAAGGTTCTCAAATTTTAATTCAAATTTTTTGTCTCTTCAAAAATGGAGCGATTTATATTCTATTTTAATTCAACTGCTTTTTAACTATATTTTATTTTCGAATGTGTTTTTCTTTTAACTTATGTTTAACTGGTTTGTAGTCTAAGCAAGATCTAAAGAAAAATATTACATTTAGGCTCTTTCGTTTTCAAAAAATTCTGACTTTTTTGTGTGCGTTCTGATTGGTTCATTTTTTCTACTCATGAAACTCGTTGTTTATAAATGTTCGGCGATTTTAATTTCTTACTTAAATTCTTTTTTAATTCTTTCTTTTTCTTTTCTTAACAATCTATTTTTTTCTTTTAATTATTTTTACTTTCAAAATTATATTTTGTTATTATTATTTTTTCATGCAATTTATTTATAAAACTCATTATAAAAAAGCGTCCGCCATTCCAAAAGTTATTGCACTGCTGTTCCTCATTTTAAGTATTTAAAATTGTGTTTGCTACTAAAATCTGCGGTTTGTTTCATAAGTTATCTTAAAGCTATGAGTGCTATAAAAATTCAAAAAACCCCTTCAGTGCCTAGAATAGTTAATTTTGGTTATACTGAGTTAGAGAAAAAATAGAAAAAAACTAGATCGACATGTTGTAAATTTTGTCAAGCTTTAATTACCCATGGAGTTGCGACTACAAGCAACTTCATTCGCCATTTAAAAACACATCTAGGAAAATATGCATTATATCAAAAGTTTATTCAGACAAGACCAACGGCTGCTACACCAGACCAATCTAAAATTTCAGACTTTCGAGCAGATTATTTACTTTACTAATTTGTTTTTCTTTATTAGATATTTAATATATATTAAACCCTAGAGTCCGTTCTATGTCTACCTCTAATAGATAAGTAGTCTACTTGAGGTCTGACATTCCATAACAATTCTTATAGTTCTTATGAGCTTATACGGCAATACGTTGCAGTATCGCACTACATCTGACCACTTAACCCTATGCTTTTAAATAAAGCTTTAAACTTAGCTTATAAAGCATGGTGTTAAGGATTATTACTTTATAGAATAAAAAATGAGAATGACGTTGCATTTATTATTTATAGTTGCTTTGGGAGAAAGTTCTATGACAACATACGGTTGCACCCACCCCAAGCAATGAAGAATTTTGGCAGCCGTTGTGAAACATCTAGTATTTGGTGCATCACTGCCTGTTTCTATAGTAGAAAGTGAACATTTTAGGCGATACAATAACGTTCTTGATCCTCAGTGCTCAACTATTAGCAATTTTGCAGTAAAAACCTATTTAGAAAAAACGTAAACGGGGTTAATTAACTGAAAACTTATTTAAATTATTAAAATTAACTGAAAACTTATGTCAAGCTGCAAGCATTTTCCTCACACTTGATATTAGGTCAGATAGAAAAGTGAGGAGTTATCTTGGTTTAACAGTGCATTACACTCATAACTATCACTGTCACACACTACCGTTGGCATGCATGGGCTCTTAGGTGCTCATACTGGAGATAGCTTAGCAGAACATTTTGAATTCATTTGTAAAACATTTAATTTTCTTGACAAAGTTGTGTATGTTGTGACGAACAATGCCTCAAACATGCGCAAAGCGTTTATTAAAATTTTCCAGAAGACCCCGAAGATGGCAGTGATACATCTGCAGACGAACTTCACGAGGACATATAAAATGAAGACTTGTGAATAGACATTATTGCACCGGACGAAATAATACAAAATATCAGCTTAACCCAAGAAGAGAGGTTACAAGACTAAGTCATTTTGCTCACACCCTACAATTGGTTTTGGGGATGGTCTCAAAGAGATAATTGTTGCTTTTGTTGCAATAATTCGTAAAAATGTACAAGTTAATCTCAATGAGAAGTCATGAGTTAGGCTAAGTCACGGTAGAGAAAGTCAATAGTTTCACAAAGACGGATCTATTATATGGTTTAAAATTATGAGTTCTCTCTCCAACAAAAGTTGGTAACTAGCTAATTGAAACCAATAAATTGCAAATTCTAAATATAGACAAAATAAACTGTAGTACAATTAAAATAAGTCATTAATTGAAACGCAATTTAAAAGTTGATAATAAATAATATTAAAAAAAAATAAAGATTGCAGATAATTTGTATAATTTCACCAAGACTATTTTAACTCCAAGCCTCGCAATTGATCAGAAAGATGGCGGCTGATTTATCACTACTACTGTTCAAGAACCTTTGTACTCTACAGATATTATTGCTTAAGCTTTTGAATATATGACTGAACACTGAGCATTATATAAGCGTTTGAGAAATGACTTTCAGCTACCTAGTGTATGATCTTTGATAAAGTTGACCTCAAAAGCAAGTAAACTTTATACTGTATTGTTAGTTTCCAAAATATATCATCGTTTTTTGAAGGCAAGTAGAGTTCATGCTTTTTATTGGTTGATGAGGTGTTTTTTAAAGCAACTGTTACATATCATGATAGATATGTGTGTTTTTTGCAGTGAAATCTTTGTAGCTTTGAAAACAAAGTCATTAATAAATCAAGATGAAGTTAAAAGTTACTGTTGCTTTTCTGCATATGCATATGCATGGAAAATTATAAATGAGCGAACATTTTCAACTGTGAAAGATTACATCATCCTTTGTGAGCTGTCATTTGAAATGCTAAAGATACTCGCTTTCAAAATTTTTTGAAAATTAAACAAATGTGGTTGATAAAAATATGGGAGCGATTAATGGTAAAAAAAAGAATATAAACTTTTACTTTGATAATAACAGATGCCATATTAATTCATTAGAAGGTTTGATAGATTTAACTAGTTTTTTACTTGAAACTATGTAAACCAAAATAATAAATTGCCAGAAAAACTTTTAGTTGACGAGGATATAATTTATAATAAAGAAGTCATAATTAACAAGCTCAACAAATTTTTTCTTGATATTGGACCAAAATTAGCTGATAAAATTCCAAAAACCAACTCAAACAACTTCGAATCTTATATAAATACACCCAACACATCTATGATAGAATCTAATTTAAACTTAAGTGAGATGCGCAATGCTTTCAACTGTCTAAAAAATAATAAATGTGCGGGCATTGATAAAAGTAATTTTTATTTTGAATTGTCAACACAGTGTAAAAACAAGGCCTTAGATATTTTAAAAAACCCATCTGGCTGGCTCGACGACACTTTGATTGATATAGCACAAAGTTTGCTTTCATACCAGTTTCCTAAAATATCTCGATTTCAAAGTTCATGTATTTTAAGTTGTTTTAATTCAGGTGGTTATTCAGAAAGTTGCAGTTTTATACAAATAATTAATATTGGGTGCTTTTAAGTAATGTATCTTCTGATGATCTTTCAGATTCAAAGTGTGTTCAGTTCTATGATTCACTCTTTAATAGTTCAAATGAATGTGATGTACCATTGTTAGTGCATACAGTTGCACGTTCCTCCTTGAATTGTCATACAAGCAGTTCTTTAATTGTTGAAGTAATGGATTGTCAAATGCAACAAAATGGAAATGATTGTGGGCTTTTTGCGATAGCAAATGCAACAGCTTTGTGTAATGGTATCGACCCAAGTTTAATCATATGGAAGCATAATGATATGAGGAAACATTACCTCAAATGTATTGAGAATGGTAAATTAGAGATGCTTCCATTTGTTACTGTTTTAGATGGTCATAAAAGGTGTGCCTTTACTATTGATTGCAATCATTTTTGTAAGTGCAGACAAAAAAATAATAATTGATTGTCATTCAAGTTTTTCTGAATATGGATTTATAATTCCTCTTACATCATTAAGGGGAATGTATCTTGTTATTTCTGGTGTCTTTTTGCTTTTATGACTTTTATGAATATTTAAATTCAACCTATATGCATAAAAAAGTTTTCTTTGTTTTTTATTGTCGGTTTGTATATGTACTTTATGTTTTAGTTAAGTTCATTATTTTCTTTTTTTTTTTTTTTATGTCTTATAGATGTTCAAAGTTGTATAATTGGCTAATTTAGGTCAACTATTGCTTGGTTTTTTATTTTGTTATTAGCATGACGATTTGCTATTTTTTAACTTTGTAGTTGTTTATTTCTTATTGTTATCAGTTATTTATTTTATCAACTAGGGTTGTTGATATAAGACATAGTTAATAGCTGCAGTTATTAAAGTCAGTTCTTTATTTACATGCATTTGTTGTAGTAGCAGTTAACTCTAACTACTACTACTACTACTATGACAAGAGTAATACTAAAAATTACAATTATGTTATTTTTAATTTTAATGAGATATTTAATCAATTTGTTATAGAATATTGTGAAAGTTTAGACTTAGTTCTCACATGTAGATGCCATGACTATTTTAACATTTTTAACATTCATGTTAATGAATGTTAAAACAATTTGAATGATTCAAAGATTCAAATCCTTCTGGCACACACTTAAATTTTATTTTTTGACATATATTGATCAATGCAGTTGTTAAGTACTTTTGTGGCACAAAAGCAGGTATTTTTTCATTTTTTTTTTTCATTACGATTTAAGTATACTATTTATGTTATACTATATTTCTATACTATATAGGATTGTAATTCCATGTGCAAAAATCAAATTTTTTTCCAAAAATGCCCAAGTTTGTTCTTATTTTCAAAAAAAAGTTTCAGTTTAGTATGAAGTGTGTCTTTTCTTCAATGTCGTTTTAATTTAAAACATTCACACAGTAAGAAATAGTAAACTAAATTTAGGTCCTGGTATTTTATTATTATTGTGCTATTCTAATGTAATGATGCTGCATTTTATTGTTAAAAGTTATGCATTAGGACTTTCATTTATTGAACTGACTGCTTCTAAAATTTACTAAAATTCAAGACAATATTTAGCTATTTAAATACAATTTATTTTTATCTCAATTTCGTTTTTTATCTTTAATGTTTATAGTTTGGATCCTTGAAGCAGTTTATATTTTGTTTTTTAAGTAATAATATTTTAAATCCAATGTGGTGTCTTTTTAAGTTAACTAAAGTTTAGTAAAAGCCAACATGAAATAACAACATTAAACAACACTGACAAGAACTGCTGCATCACGACAGCAACTGCAGTATCACAACAGGTTACCAAAAGCAGGTAAATTGTTTTCTAGTTTTTTTTTTCTTTTCTTTTATATCTAATTACCTGTTACAATTTTTATTTTAGGTTTGTCATATAACGCATTGATGCAATATGAAAGATCAAAGTTTACATATTTTTCCTTATTTGTGATAGCATGTTTGATTGTAAATTAAAAATTTTTGTTTAAAACGTTTTTGTCATCAATTGCTTAGTTATTTATAATAAACTAATAAAACTAATAGCTCTTGCATTACAGAAATTAACACATAATCTTTATTAAAGTTCATGTTATTATAAAAAATATTACAAGAAGTTACTTTATATTTTCGTCAATTTAAACCATGATGAAGAGTTTAATTTTTTTAATAATTTAATTAATTTGTGTCAGTAACTAAAAACTTATTGTGTTGAACTTTGGGAATGTCGAGGAATATGGTTCTGCCTCAAACTAACATGACCTAAGTCAGTTGTAAATTATTCAAATAATGATAGATATTAATTGATAAATTATTTTATAGCCTCAATTTAAAGGCGTTTTTCTAAAAAGGTATAGATCAATTATTTCTGAAGTTAAGGTTTCTCAACTTTAAAATAAAATGTGGAAAACAGCTCGAGGGTCGTGTAAAATGTCAGGTAAATTGAACACAAAGTTGGCACACTCGCTATAAATTCACAATTTATTCTGTAACAAACCGACCATAACCCGTATTACGGGTTGCACTCTGATAGTTTGCTTAATTTTACTAAAATGCGCAAGTTGTTCAATAACCAAAGAGTGCAGTAAATTTGCACGTGTGATGAAATAACTATTTCATTTCTTATCAGCTACTAGAAAATTGTTGATATCATTAAAGTATGTCTGCTTTAGTACACTTATCCAGTGAGTGACCTAGGAAAAATAAAACTTTTGCTAATATATACGAATAAATTAAAAAAAAAACATACGTTACCCGAACTAAAGTTCGGTTAACGTATGTTTTTTTTTTAATTTATTCGTCTGGGTTAACATATAATGCCTTGATTGTTCAATTTGTCTACTTATTTAACGATCTACTTATTTAACGTGACTTACTACGTTAAATAAGTATCCGTAAACTAACGCATGCGCAAAATATCATTTTGTCTACTTATTTAACGATCTACTTATTTAACGTGACACCGGTTTCCGTTACTTCGATTTTGCACTGAATGAAACGGACATTTTGGATCTTTCATTATTGTTTAAAAATTTGAATTTCATATGAATATTAAATTATGTAGATAGTAGTTTAGAAAACTTAAAAGAAGTTTGAGTAAACAAAAATTGAGTTAACGGATGTTTTAGGAGGATTAACTTTTTGATAATGACCTTTAGACATGCTTGTTTGTATATATATATACAAACAAGCATGTCTAAATATATATATTGTATATATATATTGTTTGTATATATATATACAAACAAGCATGTCTAAATATATATATTGTATATATATATTGTTTGTATATATATATATATATATATATATATATATATATATATATATATATATATATATATATATATATATATATATACAGGGCCTATTCTGAGAAAAAATTTAGGCAGCAGTGAAACTCTTTAACACAGAAACACAAACCTTGACAAACTCTGTTGTCAATATGTTTGATTTCCTTATCTTTAACTTGTGTATAAAAAAAATAATTTTATAACTCATTAAAAAAATAGTTTTTACCTTTTACATTTTTTAAACTACTGTTTTTGTTTCTAATTTGATTTATTTACTTTATTAGCGTAATTATTTAATCTTAATCTTCATAATAATAATCTCCATAATAATAATAATAATAAATCTGTGAAAATAAAGATGCAACAATGAAAAGACTCTACTCATTTGGAAGGAACGCAGTTAAATCAATTTTTAATGTCTCCAAGTATATACACTCTCTATTTATAGTACTATATACACTCTCTATACTATATACACTCTCTACTTAAAATTAACTATATACACTCTCTATTTAAAATTAAGGAGATGTCAAGTTATATACATTAAAAAAAAAAATCTATTTATCCGTCTTTTAAACAATAAAGTAACCTTTGAAATCAGTAACTCCCAACTTAACTACTGTTTAGCTAAATTTTCTTTTTTAGATGATATAAAAGAATTATGTGATAATCATAAACTGAATATGAACACCTTAATGCGGGTTAAGAAAAAAGTAAAACTTAAAGTCTTAGAGGAAGTAATTCCTGAAGCTACTCTTCATATTTTGGTACACGCGGTTCAATGTTGGAATGTAAAAGAACAGCGAACAATTTTTGAAAAGACACTTGAAGAAAACATTCCTAATAAATACTTTTTTTTATCTCTATTTCTTAGTTTGTGTTTTTATCTTGTAAATTTATTTTACAGAGGGTGATTAATAAAATATTAATAATAATAATTATTATTATTGTTACAAATAATCTAATTATACGTTGTTATTAAGTTTATTATTTAGTTATAATATCTTAAACTCTTATTATCTTATCTATAATAATATTCATATAAATTATATATAAAAAAAAAAGTTTGTAAATAAAAAATAACATTACCTAATATTTTATTTAATTGATTTTTTAGATCATTCGTATGAGTGCAAAAGCAGAGTATATGCGAAAATTTAGAAAAGTTGTTAAAGATGCAAATAATTGCTTTGAATGTGAACCTCCTGTGTTATCAAATTCTTGATAACACAGGAGAAACTGATAATTTATTTAATAGTGATACCTATTAAAACTGATAATTTATTTAATAGTGATACCTATAGACTTGACATTGACATAGTACCACCTTACAGTAGTTCCGATGAAGAAAATTGTGATATAGATGATATTGACATCGACATAGTACCACCTAATAGCAGCTCAGACGATGAACATTATTGTGATATAGAAGTTGTTGGCAATAGATCTTTTCAATACGATCTAGCTCAATGGATTGTTAATGCAAAACTCACATGTTTATCATGTAATGGTTTGCTAGCCTTGTAGAGAAAACATGGGTGCGAGCTGCCTAAAGATAGCCGTACTCTTTTACAAACACCTCAAGCTATACAAGTTCAGGAAAAATGTGGTGGAAAATACATTTATTTTGGCCTTACCAAATGTTTACAGAATTCAATAAATCAAGGCACTTTCAGCAATATACTCAATCTGCAAATAAATGTTGACGGTATATCATTGTTTAGATAATCGAAAAGACAATTTTGGCCGATTCTTTCTGCTGTTAATCATAGTTCACCCACAAGTGTTGCCTTATATCAAGGAGATAGTAAGCCAAACTGTGTTAAAGAATTCTTAAAGGATTTTATCGATGAATATAAATTTTTAAAATGTAATGGTGTCACTCATAATGGTAAAAATTATACAGTTATTTTGCACTCAGTTATTTGTGATGCTCCAGCACGATTTTTTCTGAAAAATATTGTTGGTCACAATAGCCTGCATGCATGTGAACGCTGTCTTGCTGTTGGTACATCAACTAACAGGCGAACAACGTTTGTTTCTTCTGATTGCTTCAATGCTGGAAGGCGTACAGATGACAGTTTTAAAAATCTTGAATTCCTTAGAAGTCATCAACACGGAGCTTCGCCTTTCAATGAAATAACAGACCAATGTATCAGCATTATTTCACTTGACTATATGCATTTGATATGCTTAGGTGTTGTACGTCGTATACTTCAAACATTGAAAAAAGGTAATAGAAAAGTGAAATTAAGCAAAAACAACATATTGCAAGTTTCTGAAAACCTTTTGGATTTACGAAAATGCATACTAAGTGAGTTTGTTAGACGCCCTAGATCTTTGTTGGACCTTTATAGATGGAAGGCCACTGAATTCCGGCAATTCTTATTATACACAGGACCTATTGTCTTAAAGGGAATTTTGAATTCTGAGCTTTACAAACATTTTTTAACACTTTCTGTTGGTGCATCAATTCTACTCACACCATCAAATGACAAAAGAAATAACATGTTGAACTATGCAAAAGATTTGCTTAGACATTTTGTTGAGAATTCTCAAAAATTATTTGGTAATGATTTTGTTGTATTCAATATTCATCATTTGCTGCATATAGGAGATGATGTAGAGTTTTTTGATTTACCACTTGATGAGATCAGTGCTTTTCCTTTTGAAAATTATTTGCAAACATTAAAAAGATATGTAAGAGGCTCTTCAAATCCTGCTGTACAAGTAGCAAAAAGAATTCAAGAATATGAAAATGCCCATAAATACTCTGAAATTACAAATGCAACAACACTGGTCTTTAAATTGTCAACAACATATAGAGATTCATTTGCACAACTAAAAAATGGACAATTTGTGGAGGTATATGAGGTTTTAAAAGATTCATATATGTGTTATGTGTTCAGTTTTGCTAATTTGCATCCATTTTTTATTGAGCCATGCTCATCTGACCTTTTAGACATTTATTATGTGAACAATACTTATAAGCATTCTAAATCGAAGAATGTGAAATTTGCAGAAATCGAGAAAAAGGCTATGAAGTTTCCCTGTAATGGTGGCTTTGTGTTAATGCCTCTTCTTCATTCAAAAGTGTGCTAAATTATTTTACTAATAATACTATTATGGTTAACTTAATCAAAGGCAACAGAAAATTATCCATCGAACAATTGAAATAATTTTAGTCTTGAGTTAAATTAAAGTTGATAAATACATATTCAAAAACATTTCTTTTTATATTTATCTCCCTCTAATATAGTTTTAAATATGTTTTCATGTCTATATGTTTAATATGTTTAAATATGCTAATATGCCTAATGTGATTTTTAGTTTAAGGAAGATATTTCATAGTATACTAGGTTAGCACTATGAGTGAAAAAAGCTATATATTTTTTAGCCTTCGTAGTTAATCAAAGATTTATTATAGCTTCTTTTTTTATTAATATTTTCATTTGGTGTAAGTTATTGTAAATTTATTTTAAGTATATTAAGTTGTGATTTTATTTTCCTATGTTTTAACTTTTTAATTTTTTTTTAATTTTTGTTTCGATTTTGTTTACTTTTAATGTAAATCTAAATAATTTTAGAATTAATCTTAAAATTTTAAAGAGTAATTAATATAAAAATTTTCATAACCATCTCCTCTGATAATAACTTCTATTGGTGTCTTGTTTAGCTGAAACAAGTGATAATAACAATAATTAAACTACTATTTATATGTATTAGTAAAATAATATTTATGTATTTGTAAACGACTAAACTTATATTAAACACTTTTAAACAAGTTTAGTTACAAGTTTATGTTATGTGTTGATGTACCTACAATAAAAAGAGTATTAACATTTTAGTAAAATGTCATATCACCGGGCTGTTTGGTTGGAAGAAAATCGTGAGGAAGAAGGAGTCTTGCCATCTGCATGGGTGCGGGGAAAAGTAGTTATGTGGCCCCCATCCAAAATGAATGCGTTTAAATTAATGAAAGGAGTAGAACCTAATGAAAATTGGCGACTTTTTAAACTAATAAAAATAAAAATTACTTCAGGTTTTGTGTTTAATTTTTGACAACAGCTTTATAATTTACATTCGCAAAATGTTAAAGAATTTAGTCATTACTTGTTAAAAGAATTTATTTGTCAATAACTTCTTTGGATAAATTAAATCTTTTCTTATTTCTTTTACAGATTGCTACGAGGATTGTAATAATTATGATTTAACTACAGAAACTGAAGAAGATAATCAGCAAGTTTCAAAAAAGCGCAAGCGTACTGCTTGTACAAGTTTTTTTGAAGGTTTTACTTTAATTTGTTAATACTCATATAAATAGTAAATAGAATATATAAACTGAAAATAATAACATATGTGAAATATACAAAAACTGACAAATAATATATAAAATATAATATTTAAAACTTATTATCAATCTATAATTTTGCATTATTTTAATCAAAATTGAAACTAATTATTCGGATATAATACCACTACTTTAATACAGCTCTAGTAAAACACTTTGTTTTTTTCAGGCGAGGAAGAAGTTGATGTTGATATTAATACAGAAAGTAAGAATATATATTTTTTATGTTAATTCACCTCCCTAAAGGCTGAGATGACCACTACAATCGAAGAGGCTACTTGTAGTTTCAACCCTCTCTCAACTTCATAACTCTGAAACACAAACCTTGACGAACAAGGCTGCTGCGTGAAGAAACAAGTTCATTAATTAGTAATTTTATGAAGAGTAGAGCAGAAGCTAATAATAGCCTACATAATAATAGTAATAATAGTGTTATGTGTATGTATTTTGTAATAAAACAGTTATTAAAAATAATTTTTTACACTTGCTGTAATTGTATTTTATTTTTAAAATAGTAAAACTATATACATTTCCACAGCCACCTGCTAAATTAGGCAAAATGTTACCATCAAATATTTCACTATATAAAAAGGTTGTGGATGTGGTACCACAAGGATATAAAAGTGATCATGCAAGTAAGTTGTTGTACTTTATATCTTTGAATACTAATAATAATTGTAATGGTTATATCTCAAAAGTATACCCTGAGATTTACATTGTAGCTAAACTATCACCAATTCCACAGTCACCTGGTCTTTCAAGCTGTTATTCTAAGATACCTTCATTCAAATCAAGCATGGTGACTATACCAAAAGAAAATAAAATGGATTAATCAAGTAAGATGTCTAAATTTATATCTTTGATATAGACCACCTTCACTTTTAAATAATCTTCAGATTTAGACCTACTAACTTTAACGACTTATGAACATATTTAATCCTTTATCCTTTTAAGGATAAACTTTTTTAAATCAAATTTAGGAAAATTTAGTAAAATTTCAATGAAAACAACTTTGCATAAATAATGTAACTATATAGTTATTTACATTATAGCTAGCCAATCAGCACTTTCTCCTTTTCTGTTACCCCGAAAATTTGATTCTAAAATACCAATATTCAGACAGAGAGCTGCCACATCAAAAGACAATGTAATAGATCGATCAAGTAATACTTAATTTTTAACTTAAGTGTAATATCCAAGGGATTTGGTAAATATTAGAGATATCTAGAATTAACTGTAATAATGATATTAGTTATTGTTTATTTACAGTATAATGTTGTATAGTATATGGGGTCTGATTTACATATATATTGCAAAAATTTAATGACGTTTCTAAATAAGTTTTAATTTACAACGCCCAATGTAATTGTATAATTGTTTATATTGTAGTGAAACTATCAGCATTAAATAGAAAGTTTCAAGCAAACATGATACTGAGTGAGCCAACTGCTCCTCAAGAAAATGAAATCGATAATGGGAGTAAGTTATCAAACCTTATTTATATATTATTTAATAATATATTTTTTAATTCGACTGTTTGTTTTTTTTACTTTAGATAAGGCAGTTGCTTTGCAATTGTGCTATCTATTATCAACCTATCACTGTGAACAGTTATAACGAAATTTGTGTAGTTTTTTTAATAAGGTTTTTATATAAATGTTATATATTTTACAGAGTTTCAGAGAAAAGTTCTTTATCAGTTATCAAATATGGCTAACGAAATTAAAGATTTACGAATAGCAGTGGAAATGATGGCCGTACCAAGTTTAGAGACTGTTGCTGAGGTCCATCTAGAAGTTATAGCTGGAGCTATTGGGACCTTGAATGGATACAGAAAATTAGAGGAGCAATGTGGAGTTCTTGCTAATCGAACAATTTTAGTAAGTGTATAGCTAATTGTTTTTATCCTCTTTCCCAGAAAGGTTTTTAACGTCTATATAATGTTTGTTTTGATGTCAGAAAATATGTTTTGCTTTCATTGAGTTGGCAAGACTTTTGTTTTTATATTAATTAGAATCCCATGTGTAATAAAAAGTAGCACTTATAAATAATTTCTTTGTAGCTTTGCCTTCTTTCACGAATCGGAGGATCATCCATTAAAGATACTTCTAAGAATCTATTGAAAAGACTTTTTACAAATTTTGTTATGTCTCATTTGAGTATGGATGGTAAAGGTTCTCTTAAAAAGCTTCCGTTTAGAGACTCTGCTCTGTGTCAACTTGTTGTTGGTAAAATATTATTTTTATATTTTTTGTAATTGAAATTAAATTCAAACTCAGGTTATAATTCTAATCTACTCAGTACACACTACGAATTTATAAAATTGTCGAATAAATGATTTATATGAATTTAATGAAGATGTTTATTGATTTTTTTAAATTACTTTTAGAGTGTGTA
>NC_061156.1:52500-127500 GCF_022113875.1 Hydra vulgaris
TTTTTTTAATTAAACTTTTATTATCATAAAAATGTTCAAGGTTAGTTTGAGGAATTATTTGGAAATCGGAAAAATGGAAATTGATCCCTCTTAGAGATATTGGCTATAAAACAAATTCAAAATAGTGAGTTTTATAATGCTATTTTGTTCAGATATCTCAGCACCACAAAAAACACCAAATTTGTTTATGCTGCATTTATACTTCTTGTATTGAAGATGCATACTTAAAAATTTCGAATTTTTAATTCACTGTATATTGTGCCAAATTTCAGTCCGTAAATTGACCAATAAGTTCCCTGAGATAGACTAAGTCTATAATATTTGAAATTATTTTGGAAGAAAAAATTATTTGTAAATTAATTGTCTAAAAAAATATTTTTGGTCCATAAAACCTACAGGAGGTATACATTTTAAGAAAATAAAACATTGTCACCCAAGAGGGCTTGGCTCATCTTATATGGAATGACCCTATTATATGCTTATGATGTATAAATTTTATACTATATTAGTATGATTATTGTAATATATTATATGATATTTTTATAATAAATTTTTTCTAGTAATATAATATAAATTAGTGTAGTATTATTAAACTAATTAAATTGTGCCAAATAATGTTGTTTAATAATGTTGTTTAATACTTGTGTAATAATGGTGTTTACCTCTTACCGTCTGACCTGTCTGTTTATTATTACTGTTTTTAACATTAATTTTGTATTGCAAGTATTAAAAAATGTTAAATATGCTGTTTGTAAAATTAAAGTAGTATAAACTGTTTAAAATTAAAGTAGTATAAATTAAAGTAGTAATAACTGCTTTACTAATTTCTTCAAAAGTTAATAGTTGAAAATAATAAAGACTGTTGTTGTCAAATTTCTTGGGGAAAAAAAATTGTTCTTTCTTGTAATATTGCTGACATTTTAACCAATGGTAAGCATACTTTGTATTGCAATGGTTCACATTCTTTTTTTCTTTTTTTCCATTTAATGTATTAATAATAATTTTTTATTTTATGATTGTGATAATTATTTTTTTTTTATAAAATTTTAGTGTGATTCACTACATGAATACTTATGCCAAAGTTTATATGGTCCAAAGGTTATCTTTAATAAAACAGAATATGATGTAAGGAGTTGAAGAGGTGTCGAAATGGATGTTCAGCCCTTGATCAGTACATATAGTGGTTGTTTTGATGGTTGTTTACTATTTGCTAGATTTGACATATTCTTGTTTTGGGCAGCTTCTGGGATGTTAGCAAGATATTTGAGACTTTTTGCAATTGGCTTTATTATCTAAAAAATGCATTTTTCTTCTGCAATCTTTTCAAAGCAATGCAAATTACTTTTGAATTTATAAATTTTAATAAGTTATTTTATTCAATTATTTTGTAAATAATTTATTCAATTATTTTGTAAATAATTTATTATTTACAAAATAATTGAATATATTTTTGGTATTGTGCTTTTCTGGCATACAGCACATGGTGTTGCTTATTTTTATTGTTGATTAGTTTGTAGATGGTTTTCCAAGCATCTCAGGTAAAATATAATTGTATTGACAAAAGCAATTTTAACGCACATTTATCAAGAATTGATGATCAAACAGTTTTAGTATTTTTATTTATTTCTTTATTTTCATGGCTTTTTTTTTTTTGTTACCTAATATATTTTTTGTGGTTATATTCTCTTCAAGAAGGAACATATTAATAAAATACAAAATTTTGGACATCCATCAATATTAGTGAACTGTACCCAGTCCAAGAAAAAGAAACTTTCTTAGACTGGTTATAAGAAAACTTTGTTTTCTGAATTGGGATACAGCAAACAAACTGTAAAAAGTCCAGGAAAAAAGCTGTTTTCTGGATTAGGATACAGCAAACATAATTTACTGAACTCCTTGTAGTCTTCTTAATAGTGTTATACTGAAGATTTAGCAGCATTAACTAACTAAAAATATGATATGTATCTTTATTCTGCACTTACTTACATATGATAATATGTATGTAAGTGCAGAATAAAAAAAAAACATTTTGTGAATCGTTTGAGAACAGTCAAAGGTCAAATAGACTGAACACTTTGTCGTTTAAGTGTGTCAAAATACTTATTCAATCTGCTACATATCACAACTTCCGAAAAAATCAAAAAAATAATGTAAAGTTTATATTAATTAAGAAAATACAAAATTACTATGGTACAAATAATTTCATGCTTACACCTGTAAGCATGAAGTTAGTTGTATGTCTAAAAATATTTTTGTGTATTTGAAACTAAAATTACTTTTTTGTCAAAATTTGATACAATTCTCTTTTGTTTACAAATAATAAAATGAACGAAAATATACTGTTTAATTTCTAAAATAATCACAACAAGTTCAAAATATTTCCTTACTCTTTTAAAAATTTATGATAACATTTATGATAACCAGGTAAACACAAAATTTATGATAATCAGGTAAACACAAAATTTATGATAACCAGGTAAACCCAAGGAATCAATCAGACACTTAAGCCAAATCATCTGACGTGTTAATTAATTTTTCATTGAATCCTTATAGTGTAGGTCTGTCACCTGATGTGAGTGTAGCCCCTGAACTGGTCTCCATTAGATCAAATCAGCCAATATTTCTTTTAAATGTTGTTTCTGTACCTAATTTGCCAAAAAGAAAAACCAGAGAAAGTCTAAGAAAGAAACTTTCGACTATTATCACTAATTCTCCCACGAAAATTTTTTAAAGGACAAGCAGCAAAAGAAAATTATAAAGGAACTAAAATTAAAAAAGGCTGCTGGTAAAAAAAGGAAGGGAGGGAGCAACTTTAACAAGTTTGAGGCTAACAATGAAAAAAAACGTTTTAGTAACTTCTTTGTATAGGCCACCATGCGGAAATAAAAAATCTTTTCAAAAACACTTAAAATAGTATTTTAAAAAAGTAAAAAAAAAATTTACAAAACGGGGGATTTAATCTTCTTAATGTTAAAACTCATAACGATGTAAAACATTTCTTAAGTTCTCTTTTTTAAAACAACATTCTTCCCTTAATAAGTAAGCCTACTCGTGTAACTCTTCTAACTGAATCTCTCATTGATAATATTTTTATCAACATTTTCACAACATACAACATTTAAAGCAGTATCATAAAAAGCGATAAAAGCGACCACTTTCCAATTTTTTTTGTATCTGACTTTTATACAAAAGAAAAGTAAAGCAAAGTACTAACGGATATAAAAAGGCAAATTACTGAATTTAATATTAAGGAATTTAGAAATTATTTACTCAAAGTAATCTGGAAACAACTACATAATTGTAAAGATATAAAGCTTATGCATTTTTTTACAAAGAGTTTCTTAATGCTTACGACAAAGCCTTTCCGATGAAGGAAACTAAAAGCAAGCTTAAAAGCCTACAGTCCATGGATTACATAAGTACATATTAAATCTTATAAAAAAAAACAAAAACTCTATGAAATTTTTGTTTAAAAAAAAACTGATCAAAACAAAAAAAATATAAAACTTACAAAAACCTGTTTGGAAACTTGAAAAAAAAAGCGAAAAAAAATTATTTGTAAACTTAATTACAAAATAATTTTAAAAATAACAAAAAAACTTGGGATATAATAAAAGAAGTGATAGGAAAAGAAAAGAAAACTCGTGGTAATTATTTACCGAAATATTTATATACTGAGGATAAAAGAACAATAACTAATGAGAAAAAAGATATTGCAAACAGTTTTAATAACTTTTTTATAAAAGTGGGTAAAAACCTAGCAAACAAAATAACACCAGGAAAAAAATTTTTCATATCTTAAAGATAAAGACTATGTTTTGGATGAGCTCAAGGTATCGCCTGATGAACTTAGGTTTGCTTTTAATATGATAAAACCAAACAAAAGTGAAGGCTTAATGGTATAAGCCCTAAGGTTGTTAAAGAAGTTTTTGATGTTATTGAGAACCCCTTACTTTTTATTTTTAATCTTTCATTTAAAAATGGCGTTTTTCTTGATCTCTTGAAACAAGCAAAAGTAGTTCCAATATTTAAGGATGGTGAAATCTCAAAGTTATGTAACTACAGACCTATTTCAATACTCCCATGTTTTTCTAAAATTCTAGAGCGAATAATGCTTTACAATTATCTCACAACGTTTTAAATAATAATCAGTACGGATTTAGAAAAGTACACTCGACAGAGCGTTAGCAGTATTTAAATTATTTAAAGAAATATTAAATGGGTTTCAAAACAACCAATATACTCTAAGAGTGTTTATTGACCTCTCTAAAGCCTATGATACTGTGGACCTTGATATTCTTCTTTACAAACTTTAAACTTATGGAATCAAAAATAATAGTTTAAAATGATTTTGTTCCTATTATAAAAATCGCAAACAATGTGTATCTTATGACAAAACCTACTTATATTTAATCAATCTACTGATTTTTAATCAATATTTAAAATGTAACATATAGCAAACGGGTTCAGAGTATGACTAGCCCATCTCATGTGCTTTAGCAAGTGCTTGTTGTTATTTGTTTGTTCATGCTCATTTGTCAAAATGGTGTCAACATCAACTATCTCCACTTAATATGTATCTTCTTCATTTGATGAACTTGATTTTAAACTTTTAATTTCCAGGGTCAGATGGCTGATTCTCGCTAGAAACTGAATCTGTATTATTATCTTCTGAATCCATTTTTCTTTATATATTATCAATATGCCTATAAATATAATCAGCTGAAAAAATATTAAATAAAAAAGTTTAAAAGTATTTTGAAAAACACTGAAAATGCAAAATGCATCTAAAATGCATCCAAAATTGTATTTTAAATACAAATACAAAACTTGATTAAAAAAGTATTTATAATACAAAATACAAGTATTTCAAAAGTGTTTAAAGTAAGTATTTAAAACACTAGTAATTAAAATACTTTATAACACTGCATAATCTGTAACATATGTTGTATAACATATATCATTATAAGATTTTTGTGTCTCTCAAAAAATAGTTTTATTTTAAATTTAGTATTTTTTTTGTATGCTGCTAAGTTATGGGTTAAAAACAAGTTAAAGCTGTTTGCTTCACAGAACATTTCAACAAAACTGCAAAGCTTGCATTAAATTCCAGTTAAGTGACGATGGAAAAAAACTTCAAATTGTTAAAACTATTAAAAAGCACTCTCACTGTGTCACGAAGGTAATTACTATCATAATTATATAAAATATTGGTATAAAGGTGAGTTTCCACTCATCCGGTTTTCACGGAAACGGGAAAGGGAAGGAAAAAATAATCATGTGAGCGTGCGTAGTTTTACTTCGGACAAATTAAAACTTATAATAGGCATGCCCACATGATTATATTCCCTTTCTCGTTCCCCTGAAAAAACGGATGTATGGAAACTCACCTTAATGTTTTTGGAAATTCTTTTGACAAAATAAATGCGATTAAAATGCTTTGTTGCAGGAATCATTTATGCACCTTCCGCATCAGCGTCGATTGGACATAGATGAAAAAGGTGATATGGCTCATATGCTTGATGTAAAAGCTAACAAAAAGTTGATACAGCAACATATGATGAAATCTACTAGTAAATTTGTTACCCTAAAAGATATTCAAAATGCAAATAAATTTCTTAAAAACCAAAATGATAGTAATTTAACAACTCTGTTAAGTGAGATGATAAAGCAAAAGGATTCTGTGACAGAGGTTGTTGTAAATGATGATATTCAACTACAGGCATAGTACTATTAGTAAAAGGAGATGATAAATTATTTTCATACTATCCTGAACTACTTTTCCTTGATGCAACATACAAGCTTAACAACTTGCGTACGCCTCTTAATGTTTTAATGTGTGTTGATGGAAATGGTGAAGGAATAATTGTTGCACTCTGAATTGTTGCTAATTAGGTAAGAGCAAATATAGAAAAATTGACAGACATACTTAAAAAGCACAACAATACCAGTGGTATTTAAGCTGTCATGACAGACAAAGATATGGTGAAGAGAAGTTATTAGTGAGAAAATTCCTAATGCTTCTCTTTAAATTTGTCTTTTTCATACTTTGCGCACATTTCGAAGAGATACAGTCGAAAAAATGGGTAATAAGACAGAATATATATATATATATATATATATATATATATATATATATATATATATATATATATATATATATATATATATATATATATATATATATATATATATATATATATACATATATATATACATATATATATATATATATATATATATATATATATATATATATATATATATATATATATATATATATATATATATATATATATATATATATATATTTTTTTTTTTTTTATATATATATATATACTTATATATAAATATGTGTGTGTGTTGTGTATATATTTTTATATATGTGTGTGTTTGTATATATATATATATATATATATATATATATATATATCTATATATATATATATATATATATATATATAGATATATATATAGATATATATATATATATATATATATATATATATATATATATATATATATATATATATATATATATATATATATATATGTATATAAATGTGTGTGTGTTTGTGTATATATTTTTATATATGTGTGTGTTATATATATATATATATATATATATATATATATATATATATATATATATATATATATATATATATATATATATATATATATATATGTATATATATATATATATATTTATATATATATATCTATATATATCTATATATATATATATCTATATATATATATATATATATATATATATATATATATATATATATATATATATATATATATATATATATATATATATAAATATATATATATATATATATAGTTTAATAAATACGGCTGCGTATAAACTTTTTAAAATATATATATATATTTTTTTTTTATATATATAAATATGCTATAGTAGGCATATATATAAATATATATATTTATATATATATATATATATATATATATATATATATATATATATATATATATACATGTATATATATACATATATATAAAAATATATATATATATATATACACAAACACACACATGTATAAAAATATATACACAAACACACACACATGTACCTAGCGTAATACTTTTCGTGAGCCATTCTTTTGACTGTTATGTTAGATTTGCGATTAATAAGCTCAAAGTTACTCTCATCACTCCACATAATGTTTTCCCATTGTTCTATTGTCCAATACCTTCTTTCAAAACACCATTATAGTCTCCTTTGTTTATCATATGGACGCAGAACTGGTTTCTTCAAAGCAGTGTAGACTCCAATCTTGTATTTGATAAGTATTCGGCGGACTGTGCTTTGAGAAATAGATGTATTTAGCGTTGTATTGAATTCTGTGGTCAATTATTTGTAACTAGTTCTTGGATTAGCTCTGACAGCTCTAAAAAGAACACTATCATCCTTTCTGGTGGTTGAAAAGGGTCTACCTGGCCTCGTTTTCTCGCTGGCACCACCAGTGTGAAGAAAGTTTTGTTTCGTTGTCTGAACGCATTACCCAAAAACTCCAACTAACTTGGCGATTTCTCTATTACTTTTGGTTTCTTTTTTGATGTGCGCAATAATTTGCCATCTTTCACTTTCAGTGATTCGTCTTTTGCCCATTTTTCGCGTCTTTTTAGTGCAAAACTAACTTAACTTTTGTTTATTTATTAAATAATGGTTAACTAATTCCAGGTAAGTCATATTTATATAAGGTTTTTCGACAAAATTAATTAACTTAGGCCTATTAATGAGAAATATGGGGAAAAAACTACTAATTAACTATCAATTAACAAGATATAAGTCTTTTTTGATTGTGCGTCTAAATTTATGAACAAAATAAAATCAAGCTTATCAATTAGCTTTTTTGTGTTAATCGGTATAGAATGAGTAATAAGCATCCTGTAAAAAATTAAGGTACTCTATAATAGAGTTTTACTTCCTCTTTTAATATATATATCAAACATAGCGGTAGCACTTTTATTTTGTTTTTATTTTGAGTATTTTCTTACATATATGAAAAAAAAAAAAATGCGTCTAAACTTATGAAAGCTACTGTATATATATATATATATATATATATATATATATATATATATATATATATATATATATATATATATATATATATATATATATATATATATATATATTATATATATATATATATATATATATATATATATATATATATATATATATATATATATATATATATATATATGTATATATATATATATATATATATATATATATATATTTTTTTTCTTTTTAAGTTGATTAAGGTGCCCCAAGAAGTCCTTACGGTCTTATCACAGAGCACCGCGGATGAGCATTTAATAGGAAGTTAACGCCTCCTTTCCTACTGATGTCGCAAAACTTGCCCAGTGTCTACGCGTACGGCGACCGGACGAATATCTTGACCACTATTTGTACAGTGTTTTACCACGTGACTAAACGCATTTAGAATGAGGTATATTTGTACGGCAAACGTACCACGTGATCAACCGGACTAATATTGATAAGATTGTTTGTCCAGCGTGTATTTACGTCAGGTTACGTTAAGCCGTACAAATTTGACAGATATTGCTCAAGTGGGTACAACTGTTGGATAGGTAATAAATACTATTAATTTATATTTTCTTTCTAACTACATATAAATTACTTTTTCTTTATTTTTCTAACAGTTAATTGATTTTTTGTGGTGCCCTGTGACATGACTGTTTGAGCTTTTTGAGACTTTAATGAAAATTAATAAAAAGTTGTTTAATATATAAGAAACTTAGTAAAATTGATATAAGACCAAAAACTTATTATTATGAGCAGGATTCGAATGCACACAATTGTAACAAAAATTTAAATTAAAAAATAGAGTAATATAAGGCATGCCCTGTTGTGAGTAAAAAAAATCTAAATGATTAATAAAACGCAGCTAAAGAGTTGATAAGAAAGTTATTGACTTGCCTTACACACAAATACAAAATATGAAACCAATAAAGTAAGGTGTACAATATTTCATATTGTTTTTGAATAATATTTTTCTTTCTAAAATATAGTGGTGTAGCAATAGGACCCTTACTCCTCATGTATATATATATATATATATATATATATATATATATATATATATATATATATATATATATATATATATATATATATATATATATATATATATATATATATATACATATAATTATATATATATATATATATATATATATATATATATATATATATATATATATATATATATATATATATATATATATATATATATATATATATATTTTATATATATATATATATATATATATATATATATATATATATATATATATATATATATATGTCAGGTCAGGTTTATCTTGCTACTGGTAACATGTAACCCAGTACAATCTGCTTCATGTCCTGCTGCCTTGTAGGATATGCCTTTTTAGACAAAGGCTAGGAGATGCAAACTCCGACATAAAACACCTCCTGCCTAGGGACTCTTGGTTGAGTAAAGGCTAGAGATAGTGTCTCGATGAAAATACTCATCTTGTGCAGATGTTACATGCATCCAGCTGCTGTCTTGTAGAAGGCCTCCTAGGCAAAGACTTAAAGGGTAAACAGATTCTATCTGTTAACCTGCCTCGCGCCCCTTCCTCATCTATTAGGCTGGCGCAGATGTATTTTTAATACATTGTTTTCAGTTCAGAATGTTGAACGCTGGATCTTCTTGACTCAATTTATGGGTTTTGCTTGTGTCTCTGTTTTTATGACTAGGTAACTCATTATATTATCTCCAAATGAATGTACAGCTCTAAAACTCAGTTTTATGGTTCTGAGGCCGGCTGATAGTCAGGTTTTTGTTGATGGTTATCTTCCTTTAATTCGTAAAGACTCCAATATTCACATGCTTGGCCTGGGCATTTACATTCTTGAGAATCCACATCGCTCTCCCTCATCTCAAGACTTTTTCTTGATGTTATTTCTGATTATATTGACCAAGCCGTCATTCTTTATCCATCAGCTAATATTGTTGTTGTCGGTGACTTTAATGTTCATCATACTGAATGGCTTGGCTCTAGTGTCAGTGACTGCAGGCGTTAAAGCCAGCAACTTTTGTCTTTCTCAATCCCTAACTCAAATAGTCAACTTTTTAACTTGCTTTCCAGACAACCCGAATCATTTACCTTCTCTAACCGACTTATGTCTTGTTTCTGATCCTAGTCAGTGCTCAGTTTCTTCACACTCACCCTTAGGTGCGTCTGATCATGGTTTGGTCTCTCTAAAACTATTATCTCATTCTTCTTTACCATTAGAATCTCCCTATCATCGTACATCTTACAACTACCTTAAAGCTGACTGGGACTTTTTCCGTGATTTTCTTCGTGATGGTCCCTGGGTAGAAATCTTTCGTCTCCCTGTTGAAAAATGTGCTTCTTACATAACTTCGTGGATTCAGACTGGCATGGAATCCTTTATTCCCTCTTGACGATTCCAGGTCAAGCCTCACTCTTCTCCATGGTTTTCCTCACATTGTGCTGCTGCAATTGTCAATCAAAACCATTACTTCCATATCTATCAGCAAAACAATTCTCCAGAAAACAGACGTCTGTTTATTACTGCTAGGAACCATTGTAAAAAGGTTTTGTCTAACGCCAAAACTCGCTATTCTCAGATCATGAAATCTCGTATTTCATCACAAAATTTAGGCTTTCGTGACTTCTGGAGAATCTTTAATAGTATCAATAATAAGGGCAAGTCTGTAATTCCACCTCTTTTGTATGGTTCAGACTTTGTCACCTCACCTAAAGACAAAGCTGAATTGTTTGCCAAGAACTTTTCATCAATATCATCTCTTGATTCCACTAGTTGCGTTCTACCTGATATAGCCGTTAAACAGGTTGATCCATGCTCAACATTCGTATCACTCCAGCTTCTGTATCTAAAGTGATTTCTCGCTTAGACTCTTCTACAGCTGGCGGCCCGGACAACATACCTGTTATAGTCTTGCAGAAGTGTTCTTCGGAGCTGTCGTCTATCCTTTCAAAACTATTTAACAAGTGCTTATCAGAGTCTTGTTTTCCAGCCTGCTGGAAAGCAGCATCTGTTATCCCTATTTTTAAAATTTCTGGAGAGCGATCTGATTCATCTAACTATCGTCCCATTAGTCTTCTTCCCATCATAAGCAAGGTTTTTGAATCTTTAATTAACAATCACTTAATCTCTCATCTCGAATCTCATAACCTACTTTCTGATCATCAATATGGATTTTGACCTTCTCGTTCTACAGCTGATTTGCTATCAGTAATAACCGATAGGTTTTATCGCGCATTAGATAAAGGTGAAGAGGTTAAGGCCATCGCTCTTGACATTTCTAAAGCGTTTGATAAAGTTTGGCATGCTGGTCTTCTCTTTTCTATTTATAGTGTATCTGGAAACATCTTTAAGATTATTGAATCCTTTCTTTCCAATCGTAGTATAAAAGTTGTCCTTGATGGACAACACTCTTCTTTTTATTCTGTAACCTCAGGGGTTCCCCAAGGTTCAATCCTTGGCCCTATACTCTTTTTAATTTACATTAACGATTTTCCAGATATTTTCACATCTAAGGTGGCATTGTTTGCTGATGATACTACCATTTATTCTTATCACGATAAGAAGCCAACTCCCTCTGATTGCTTGCAGGGGGTATCTGAGCTTGAAAAGGATCTCACTTCTGCTACAGCATGGGGATCACAGCGGCTGGTATACTTTAATTTAGATAAAACTCAATTTTTTTCGGCCAATCGATATCGCAATAAATTAGACCTTCCTATATTTATGAACAGTAATGAACTGAGTCTCCTACCCTTCATCTTCTAGGATTAAGTCTTACTTCCGATCTTTCTTTAAAACTTTGTATCAAATTCGTTGCAAAAATTGCATCTGCTAAAATTGCTTTTCTTTATTGAGCTCGTCTTTTTCTCACTCTGGATTCTATTCTCTATCTCTATAAATCTCAAATCCGGTCTTGTATGGAATACTGTTGCCATATCTGGGGCGGATCTTCTAATGATGCCCTTTCTCTTTTAGACAAGGTGCAGAAACGCATTGTAAATATAGTTGGACCTGCTTTTGCTGCCAACCTTCAACCTCTGTCACATCGTCGTAATGTTGTTTCTCTTTCTCTTTTCTACAAATACTATTATCGTCTCGTTTTTTTCCTCGAACATCAGTTCTTTGGAATTCACTTCCTTCATCTTGCTTTCCTGATTCATATAATTTGCAATCTTTTAAGTCGTCTGTCAATCGTTATCTTGCTCTCCAATCTTCATCTTTTCTCTTCCAGTAACTTCCAACACTAACTAGTGGTTGCTTGCAGCTTTGTTGGAAGGGAAGATAATTAAAAAAAAATATTTATATATATATATATATATATATATATATATATATATATATATATATATATATATATATATATATATATATATATATATACATATATATATATATATACATATGTATATATATATATATATATATATATATATATATATATATATATATATATATATATATATATATATATATATATATATATATATATATATATAATATATATATATATATATATATATATATATATATATATATATATATATATGGTTAGAGTTCAATAAATACGGCTGCGTATAAACTTTTTAAAATATATATTTATATATATATATATATATATATATTTTTCTTTAATATATAATTTCTTCGATATTTCGCTGATCTATTGTGATTAGCGTCATCAGGTATAATAAACAAAATAGTTACAAAAATCGTTATAGTAAAAACCAACCGTTAAAAAGATAAAAATAAAAAGCCATAATATACTACAGAAAAAACCTTTTCAAACAACTGACGTCAGCAGATTTTATTAAAAAATGGCCCCCAGGTTTTGGTTGTTACGTTATCAACGTAATCCCGATTGAGAACTATGTCACTATTTCTCAACTCCTGTTGAACCCTAGCCTTGCTTATTTCGAGTGACTCTCTGAGTTCGATATTCTGGTTTCACATCCTGCCATAAAATACACAGTGGAACTTGAAAACGACATCAAACAACTCAATTTCCTAGATATTAATGTTACAAACACTGTAACTTATGAATTTCAAATATATAGAAAAGAAGCTATTACAAATGTTCAACTTAAACCTAACTCGAACATTAATCCTAACATTATTATTGGCGTTCTCAAAGGATTTTTATGTCGTGCTAAAAGTATATGCTCTCAAAAACACCTTCAAAAAGAAATTGATTTTCTAAAAGACATCTTTGTTGAAAATAGCCACGACAAAAATTTTCTAAATAATTTTACTATAGACTATTTAAAAAACGGCTCAAAAACACCACATTTCAACCAATAGATACCCAACCCTTTATAAAACTACCTTGGATACCAATTGTTGGTCCTAAACTTCGTAAAGAATTTCGAAAGCAAAACATAAAGGTTATTTTCACATCAACTCCCAAATTAAAAAAATATTTTTTGCAACAATAAAACTATACTACAACTAAACACCCTGGCGTATACCAGCTTAAATGTTCATGCGGTTTGAAAAAAGAAAATGGTCCAGTTCGGGTGCAACAAAGCATTCTAAAACATGCCATGGTATGTTTGATTGGTTGCACCCCAAAACATTATCTGTAGCCCCAAAATATCGAAATATACCGTTGTTAGGGTATTTTTTTAATAAAAATTTGGCGAAATAAGGCTACTTCTAGGACTTCTGTAGGCTTTTAATCATCCGAGCACATGGATTTTTTTTCAGATATTGGAAGATGCATGTTTAAGGAAATTAAATAACTTCTACTGTTTATGGCAAACCTAAGCCCACGGTTGTTATGGGTAATTTACCAAGGCGCGTTGAACGCAAAAAGTGACTTTTGGCAGGTTACTCCCTTCCATTTCCTTTCACGCACATAAATTTTGTTTCATTTAATCAATGTATGTCTTAGTGCCTTTTAAAAACACTTAAGAAAACTACATGCAAATGGCCTTAAGAGATATTAGAGCTCAAAGTTAGAGTAAAATTTAAAATTTAGTGGTTTCGGAACATGATCTCTAGACAACTAAAAATGTAACCATGTTGAATTTTCGCTTTTACTGTAGAAATCTACCCAGTTTAGCAAAAAAATTAAAAAGAAATGTGTCTGTCATATTCATGTTGCCAAAATCGCCCCACAAAGTAGCAATTGCACTCCTTGCGCAAATATTTTCACAAAATGGGCCAAATTTTGGGACCCATTATCTCCGAAGCGAAAAGCAATTTTTGAAAAAAATTTTACGAGTGGTCTATTTTCATTGTTTTTTAAAAAATATCTGAAAATGAAGACAATTTGAAGACATCACTTCCAGACTTTGCCTATATTTCTGAGACAATGGCTCTTAAATAAATAATCTTATTTCTAGTACAACTTAACCCTGTTTAAACTGGGTCTTGTAAGTCAAAATTATATGGCGTGCCCAAAAAATGTTTCCATAATTAAATTTATTTTTAGATAAAAATGCACTTAGTTCTGATACTTTCTTTGACACAATTACACTTTTAAGGCACTTTTTCCAAATAATACTACTTAATTCTAAATAACATTATTCAATTGTTAAAACTGTAAATAAACAGCTTTTTATTTTACATGGTAAAAATTGTTGTTTTGAAGTATGGATTTTAAATAAATCTTAAATTTTTTTTAAGCTTAAGGTGGTCCTCCACAGAAAAGGCAAACTTTTGATAGAAAAACTTTGATTTGATTTGATTTGATTTATATTTTTCACCAAAAATCTTGTTCTATAAACTATTTTAAAAATTCAACATTAAAAAAATGTCTCGGTTACCCAGTTGTTTAAAGTAAGAGTGAAAAAAATAGCAATTTTAGTAATCTAAATATTTATCATATCAAGCTAAAAATTAGTTTATATACTAATCCATATAAGTGAAGCATTTTTTATTATTTATAATATATAAAAGATTTGAAACAAACATAAAAAAATTGCTGAACATTCGTCCAGCATTTTTTCTCATAAAAAAGTACTTCCCTAATTTTGTTTTAAATATCCTTCAATCATCCGCATCCTTTTTAAATATATAAAAAATTGCAAAAAAAAAAAATTAGATCAAAGCTGAAACGAGTTTTAAGTTAATCATATTTTAAAGATTTGTATTCGAGGCAAACCTTAGTTTTGAGGAAACAACAAATATATAAAACAAAGGAATAAAATTATAATAAAAAGTTCATTTAAACATACTAAAACCCTCCAGGAATATATTTTGAGTTTTTTTTATCAATTTCTTCATTACCTTTGTCTAACTAGTTCTTTCTTTATCATCTTTGTTTAACTAAGCCTTTTTAATTGTTTTTAGCTATTTTTCTCTCTTTTTAACACGTTCAGTGGACTAATGAAAAGACCGCTTTATAGCTTCTTCATTCTTATCATTAAGTTTCAAAGACGTTACATATCCTGTTAGTTAGAATTTATTAAGTACAAATAAGATTTTATTAGGACCTTATTTGGTTTAGTGTCTCCTTGGTGTTTTAGTAAATCATCTGAAGATAAATCAGTAAATGTTGGTTTCAAAATGTTGAAGACTGAAGCGTATGTAGCAAAAATATTTACTTGCTCTACATAAGTATTTTCACTATAAACTTTCTCTAAATTTTTTTTGTTCTTGTTTCTTTTTGCTAAGCTAAGATTGTTTTTTTTTGCAAAGCTAAAGAAGTTCTGCATAGAATTGATCAAAGATTAAGTTAACTTTCTTTTTTGATGTAATGGTGTGTTTATTTATTTATAATTTTGTACCTTACGAAATCTAGTGTCCATTCTCTTCTGTTTAATTTATATAAATATTGCAACAAAAAAATGTAATCAGAATTTTTTAAAATTTAGTTATAATCAATAAAATTGCTAAAGTAAAGATTACAAAATTTGTGTTAGAGAGTGTCGTCGACAAGACCACATTAAAATGGTAATTTTCCATTGCATTTAAAGCATCTATGCAAAAAACTATGATTCTCAAACTTATGATCAATTAACTTAAATAAGATATGTACTTAATGATAATAATCATGATTTTATTTTAATTGGTATATACAATTTTTTTATAAAAAATATTAAAAAAGTGATCAAAACCCACTACTTAACTAAATAGGATAGTACCAGTCTCTCTGGTTAAGGTTATGAACTTAATTAATGAAACACTTTTGAACTTTTATATATGAACAAACTAGGAAAACTAAATTCAGTTAAAGAAAAATAAAAAATAACAACTAAGTAAAATAAGATAACTGCAAACAAATATCAAAAGTAAAGTGTTTAAATAACAAAAATCATCCGGAAATTTCTGAAAAATTTAAGGAGTTAAGTGAAAAAAACTTTCTGGAAAATATAGTGATTTTTCGGAATTCCGGGAATTCTTGGAAAAAACTCATCTATGTATTGCTATGGATTTGAGTCCTATTAAGTCCTTCTATTGAGTCCTATTTACTGTTTATTTAAGCAATTAGAATTTTTAACTTCTACATTTACAACGTAGTTACAAAGAGTATTTATTAACTATGCTAATTTTAAAGTCTACAAGCACTGCTGAATCATTTGTGCTTTCTTTTTACTTCTAGGAACTTCTCAAATAATTTATGTTTAAATGTTTCACTGATTAATTAATTGTTATGAATGCTTTGTAAAAATTTTGTTCAAAATAAACTGATTGTCATAGGCTTGTTAACTCTGAGAATATAAAAAAGAGAGATTCGTTCCAATTATACAAACTTATGCTTGACATTGACATGATAATTATTGAGAAACGTTGTCCATTATTAAAACTATTTAAGAGGGGATTGCTTCAGGACTCTTAGAGCTGCAATTATGGTAAAGATGACTCTTAAAGCTGCAATTATGTTTAAAAAGAAATGCTCCCTCTTAATAAGAAGGAGCATTTCTTTTTTAACAGTATTTTATATGCATGGAATTCACTTTTAATTGAAAGTGTAATAGCAAAATTAGCTTTCAATTAATGGATGAGTAGCAATCAAGCAAAACTGCTGTAATACTATAACAAATAGAGTGCCAGCGCCGGGCTGCTCGTTAATTTTTTAAAGGGCCAGTATACGCAAGCCAGTGCTGGCGCAGCACCGTTTTGCTAGCGGCAAGCCAGCATTGATTCAATTGAGGGCCAACGCTGGCAATCAGCGAACGTTGCACTAAACGCCCACTATACAAAATTGTCCAACTAAACTACTTTTTTCATAAACTTTTATTAATTTTACTTATTATATATATATATATATATATATATATATATATATATATATATATATATATATATATACATATATATATATATATATATATATATATATATATATATATATATATATATATATATATATATATATATATATATATATACAGCGCCGGCTTTTAGGGGGGGGGGGGCGAGGTCGTGCGTTGCACGAGGGCGGAAAGTAAATAGGGGCGGAGAATTTTATTAGTCACAAGATTTAATTTTCCAGTAGTATATTAAAAATTTAAAGTAAATTAAAAGATTCAACAACCTTTGCAAAAAAAAAAAACACGATTTTAAATTGGAAAACAAAAAACTACTACATTTACTTAATTAACGCGCGGTTTTCTATTGTAATTTGTAGTATCATTTGTGCGTTATTTCCCCGGAGTCATTTCGAAAAGTTGCAAAAAAATTTTTATAAAGAAGTTCAAAAGTTTTTATTTTTTGTTATTAAATGTTAAGTTGACTCGATTTAAACAATTTTCAGTAAGTTTAGTTACTTTTTTTTTTTTTTTTTAATAATTTTATGAATGTGTTTTGAGAACTTTGTTAAATTTTTTTTTTTTTGAAATTGTAGAAATAATTTTATCTTAAAAAATATTTTGTCTCATGTCACATAAAATTTCAAATTCGAGAAAAGTTGTCTGGTTATGAGTACAGAAAAAGAAAGTTCGTTAAAGATCAAAAATTTGAAAAAACTAAAAAATTCATGAGCATTGAAAAATATGTTGCTTATAAAAAACCTGACGAAGGTCGTGAAGATTTTAACCCTGATGCTTCAACTATCTCTACGACTATGTCCAATAAAATTGGAGAACTTTCAACAATACTCAAAAATAGTTGTATAACTTCATTGCAAATTTCATTGCAAATTGAAGTAGATAATGAACCAGTTATTTTAAAAGAATCCAATGATTTATCGGAAGATTTTTTACAAGATGATGTTGCAGAAAGCTCCAATCTGAAAAGGAAGCGTTCTATAAAAAAATTATTACCCCTGAAGTTGTCGCTTCCTTAGATGGAGGAAAAGTAAGCAATTGTATGGCAATGCGAACTATAGCAGCTACAATGCAAAGTTTAGGAGCTCCCATTGAAGTACTTTTAAAGTACCATTGAGCTACTTTTCATAGGGCAAGAACTGTTTATTGTGAAACTCATTACAATGAAACAAAAAAAAATTTCAAACCGGATGTACCTCTCGTAGTTCATTGTGATGGAAAAATGATGGCAGACATCAGTGGAAGTGGAAATGTTGAGCATTTGTCAGTTTTAGTAACAGGGCGTGGTGTTGAAAAACTTCTGGGAGTGCCAAAACTTCCTGATTCAAAAGGAGAAGCCAATGCTACTGCAGTTGTAGCCTCCCTCCATGAATAGGACGCTTCGAATCTTATTAATAGTCTCTGTGGCATGTCGTTTAATACCACAGCTAGCAATACAGGATATGAGAAAGGTGCTTGTAATTTACTTGAAGAAAAATTAGGAAAATAATTATTGAATATAGCTTGTCGTCATCACATTACTGAAATTGTTGCAGGATCTGTGTTGAAAATTTATTTTCCAACAACGCCCGGACCAGATGTTGCTGTTTTCAAACGATTTAAACAAGCCTGGAAGAATATTAGGAAAGATGAATTTAGCCCAACCGTGCAAGATGAAGAAGCTGAAAGATATCTTTCAAACGTCTCGATTGAAAAAAAATCGTCTAAAATTAATTATTTAAAAAAATATTTGCAAGACTCACAACCACGAGATGATTATAAAGAACTTCTTGAATTATGTCTAATATGTTTAGGAGAGCAAACTCCTAGTGGAATAAGATTTAAAGCACCTGGAGCCTTCCATCATGCTCGGTAGATGGCAAAACTTATTTATTCAATTAAAATATGGTTATTTAGAGATCAGTTTAAAATGGTGCAACAAGAATTAAACGCAGTAAGAGATATTAGCATGTTTGCTGCGTTAATATATGTTCGACAGTGGTTTATTGCACCACTCAGTGCCTCGGCCCCATTTAATGATTTAGATTTTCTAAAAAATATTGAGGAATATCGTGAAATGAATGAAAAAATGGCGACCGCTGCAACTAAGGCAATGAAGCGGCATCTATTGGTATTTAAGTGAAGAACTTATATCTTTGGCTTTTTTTAGTGATGATGTAGAGATTAAAGTTAAAAGAAAAATGATAACTGCCCTTCAGCGTCAATGCGTAGACAATAATAGGCCATCAAAGAAATTAGCAGATATTACAAATGTAATGAGTAAATCCCTTGAGGACTTTGTAACGTGTTAATCCCTTTCATTTTTTAATTTCTCAAATATTGACATTTCCTTTCTTGAAGAGGATCCTTCAAACTGGAAAAACAATGAGTCGTATACCGACTCTAAAGAAGTAGTGAAGTCTCTTAAAGTTGTTAATGATTGCGCCGAAAGAGGGGTGAAGTTAGTACAAGACTTTAATGCTGTCTTCACAAAAGATGAAGAGCAGCAAAAGTATGTGCTAAATTTAGTTGGAGAAAACAGGGCTGTCTTACCAGATGCAAAACATCAACATTGAGTGCTAAACAAACCAGGCGACAATGAGCAGCTGTTGTTGTTTAATGATGTTTAATGTTGTTTAATAAAAATTATTATGCGTAATAAGAGCTTTATATTCGTTTTTATATTTTAAAAATCTAACGGTAAATAACCGAAATGTGCACAGAAAACGAAGGTCAATAATTTACTAAACTTTTGAAAACTCCTACTTTAGAGGGGTATAAAGGAGGGCCGGCGCGAGGAGGTGTCACATGAGGGGGGGGGGAGTGCCATTACAACTTTTGCCGAAAAAAATAAAATAAAATAAAAAATAAAAAAAAAAGGTCCTCGTTTTCCAAAATTTGCTGACTAACTGCCATAATCATTTTCCTATATTCCTTATTATAAACTCAAATTTAGAAAAAAATATTAACACCCCTACAGTTGTAAGAAAACGTATCTTTAAACAAAAAAACTTTGAGCTATTTAAAGATCAACTATTTTTGCTTCATTGGAATCATATTGATTTTAATGACAATGCAAATAACATCTACGAAGCATTTTATAAAAGCTTGTTTTCCGTTTACGACGCTAATTTTCCAATTGTTGAAAATATAATAAAAATTAACAAAAGCTCAAAAAGTCCCTGGATTACGAAGGGATTAAAAAAATCGTCAAAAATTAAACAGAAGTTGTATATTAAATATTTAAAATCAAAAACATCTGCTAGCGAAAAAATATACAAAAACTACAAATATCTATTTGAAAAAATACGTAAAAACTTAAAAAGAAATTACTACTCAGAACTATTTAATAAATTTAAAAACGATTTGAAACGCACATGGCAAATTATGAAAGAAATTACTGGAAAACAAAAATCGTGCTTAGGTTTTCTGCCGCAGATGATTAAAGTTGATAACATAAGTTTATATGACCCAAGAGCCATATCCCATGAATTTAATAAATTTTTTATTGGGATAGGTCCTTCCTTATCAAATAGGATTTCAAATACGACGGCTTCTTTTAATGATTTTCTTGTACCTATAGATAATTGCATTTGCTCTGATGAGTTATCTTCAGAATTATCATTTGAGGAATTTGATGTAGCTTTGAATTCTGTGAAAAGAAACAAAGCAACAGGAGCAGATGAAATGAATGGAAACGTAATTATAGATTGTTTCGATATATTAAAACATATTCTTTTTAAAATTTTTAGAGCTTCTATAAATCAAGGAATTTTTCCAGAACAATTAAAAGTTGCTAAAGTTACTCCTATCTTTAAAGAAGGTGACAGATCAAATATTAGCAACTATCGACCCATTTCTGTTCTTTCGGTATTTTCAAAAATTTTAGAAAGAATAATGTCTAATAGGATATACAAACATCTCAACAAAAATAACTTACTGTTCAACAAACAATTTGGTTTTAAAAAAGATAACTCAGCAGAGCATGCAATAATCCAGTTTGTGCATGAAATCTCAAAATCTTTTGAAAAATCACAGTACTTGTTAGGTATTTTCATTGAGCTATCAAAAGCTTTCGACACGGTAGATCATCACATTCTGCTTCAAAAACTTAAATATTATGGAATTAATGGTATTGCCTTAAAATGGTTTAGAAGCTATTTAACAAAAAGAAAACAATTTGTAATTAGTAACGACGGCTATCAAAATAATTGTCTTGATATCGTCTGCGGTGTTCCTCAGGGTTCAATCCTTGGGCCCCTACTTTTCTTGATATATATAAATGATCTGAATGAAGCTTCTAACCTTATAAGCATTATGTACGCAGATGATACCAATCTATTCCTCTCAAACAGTAATATATACGAACTCTTTACTATTATGAACAAAGAATTAAAACATATATCAAACTGGTTTAAATGTAATAAGCTAATTTTAAATATTAATAAAACCAAATGGACTCTATTCCATTAGCATGCAAAAAAGCGATTTTTACCAATAAATTTGCCGCAACTTTTTATTGACGAAATTGAAATAAAAAATGATTCCGTTACAAAATTCTTAGGTGTTTATCTCGATGAAAACATCTCCTGGAATCAACATATTAATTATATATCTACTAAAATTTCAAAAAACATTGGGATTCTATATAAAGCTCGTAACTACCTAAATAAAAATTGCTTAAAACAACTTTATTACTCTTTTATCCACAGTTACATAAATTATGCCAACACTACTTGGGTGAGTACTGTAAAAAGTAAGTAAAACTTCTTTATCGTCGTCAAAAGCATGCGATCCGCATAATTAACTATGCCGATCGTTTTACCCACACAAAGCCTCTTTTTACTGAAATGAGATTGTTAAATTTATTTGAACTCAATGTATTTAAAGTTTTATGTTTTGTATATCTATGGAGAAATAATCAATCCCCTACCGTTTTTAATAATACTTTCAAACTCAAACCTAACAATAAATACGATATGAGAAACATAAACTTTTTAAAAGAACCATTTTGTCACACAAAATTTAATCAATTTTGCATTGCTTATCGTGGACCCCACCTATGGAATAATATAGTTTTGCAGAATTTTGATTTACCAACTTCCTTTTACCTTTTCAAGCTCAATCTAAAAAAATATATTATTTCACTTGATAATATGCTCAGATACTTCTAATATTTTGAAAATTGTTATACAACTTGGATTCAATACTTTCTTAATTTTAACTTTTACTTTATTTTTTTAGTATCTTATACTGGTATTTATTTTGCTTGTTTGTGCTTTATAAGGTTCTGATGACAAGATCTTGTGATCTTCTTTCAGATCCTAGCTTATGTTTCATTGTAAGCAGTTTATGTATGTGCGCCTCTACGCATTTGTATGTGCATATATGCTTATATTTATATATGTATGTCCGTGTTTTTTCTTATTTTAATTTAGTTGATAAATGTTGTAACACGAATTTTTTTAAACAATATAGTTTTTTTATTATTATTAGTACTTTTTAAACAAGAAAGTTTTCACACTGTGAAAAATGTCACGCCAAATTCTTAAATGTCCCAGCAAAATGTTTAAATTTCACGCCACTTTTAAATCTTTACACAGAAATGATCTAAGTCGCGCGACATTAAAGTTTACACGCAATTATAAATTTCACGGAGAGTATAAGTGTTTAAATGTCACGCCTTACTAATAAATTTCGCGCCACGCGCTAAATGTCGCGAGACTAATAAAACATATGAGTGTCCACAGCGAAAAAAAGAAATATCACATTAATTAATATTTCGTGGTTCATTCTGTGACTTAAATATCTAAAATAATTAAAATTTCCTATTGATTAAAGTTTATGCCAGTGATTTTGGCTGTAGATGATAATTTTGCTTAAATCTAAAGGTAAAAATTTCTTTGCAACGAGTTTTACGTTTTATTACATTACCATTAATGTTTAAAATATTAGCTAAAAATGTACTCTACATAAATTGTCATAACTTATGAGAGTAAAGTAAGTAGATAATTAATCTGAGATAAGTATTTTCAATGATATATTAGGAATACCTATTCTTTATTTATAATTCTTATTCTTAATGCAACATTGAGTATTTCAAGCTCGTATTACAATGTTATACACTACGATAACAATTATCTTTACACAATGCCATTGTGTACATTGCTATTATTAGCAATTGGACTGCCAATCGATTATTTACAATTATTGTTTAAAAAAAATTTTATTAGGCTATTTATGTCAGAGTTTCTGTGTGATCTGGCCAAAAAAAAACTGTGCCACGCTTTTTAGATTTTTTTTTAGCTAGCGTAGGGAAGACGTGTTTAGTTAAAAAACTTTTTAGAATTTGATATCAATATAGATTATTTTTAGAAACTAGAATAGTTAAACTTTATTACATTAGTTTTTTTTAACGTAAGATCAATAGTTTTCGTCTACACCTTTTCAAGATGTATATGAGAACATGAAAGTTGTAATTAAGAAGTCGTAATATGTAATTAAGAAACACAATGTGTAATTGAGAAAACGTTATATGTAATTGAGAAACACAACATGTAAATAAGAAGTCGTAACATGTAATTAAGAAACACAACATGTAATTGAGAAAACGTAAAATATAATTGAGAAATCATAATATGTAATTGAGAAATCGTAACTTGTAATTGAGAACACATAAATTAAAATAGCAAATTCACAGTCTAAGTTTGTAGGTTGTTACAAAAGGTCTTTTGGACATGAATTTAAGTTATAATCTTAAATTTTGCTTTTGTATGCACAAGTAATAATAATGGAATTGAAAGATCGTTGTGTTATATGCCAATACACTATGACCCGAAAGTCTGTGATTAAGCTAAATCCGTGTCAACATTTATGTCACCAAATTTGTTTACGTCCAGTTCTGGAACAACCAGATTCAAGTTGTCCGATTTGTCGGCATGAAATACACACAACTGATCAAGTAGAAAGGAAACGTTACGTTTTATCTTCTCCAAATGACAGGAGAAGATTTGTTGAATGTGCGGAGCGATTTGAAGATTGGGTGAATCTCGCGCAAACGCTAGGTATCAAATATAAGACAGCATACAATTGGGTTCGCAGCGGAAATTCAAATTTCATCGGAAAAGGAGGTTTTAAACCGAAAAAGTTAACCGAAGATCAAATCGAAGAAACATTAACATGGATTGAAAATGATTGTCAATTAACATTGGTGGCCATCAAAATAAAGATATTAAGACAATTTAACATAAACGTTAGCACAACAACAATAGCAAATTACCTCGAAGGCAGATTGTTCTCATTAAAAAAAGTGCACAAGGAGCCTTCTACAATGAACAGTTATAAAAACAAACAAAAAAGAGCTGAATATGTTAGAAACATCAACAAACATATCACAAATGGTCGTCAGATAGTTTGGTTGGATGAAACAAATTTTAATCTTTTTTGTAGAACAACGCAAGGACGCGCGAGACAAGGAAAAAGAGCAATTATGAAAGTACCTGCTTCAAAAGGTTTAAACATACACTTGATCGCAGCTATTTCAACTACAAATTTCGTCATGATAGAGACTCGCAGGGGATCATTTAAAGCAGATTCCTGTAACGAGTGGATGTTGGCTATGTTTCACCAGTGGGTTACATCCGGGAATCGTTTGGAGGATTTGGTCGTCGTAACGGATAATGCTCCTTGTCACGCTCGTTTGCAAAGGGTGTTTGATAATTCACCAGCTCAGTTGTTACGTTTGGGACCTTACAGTCCAATGTTGAACCCGGTGGAAACGATCTGGTCCAAAATTAAAAGTAACGTTAAAAATGCAATTCGCATTTCACCTGTATTAGGTGACGGGGTTGCGGAACAGCGCATGCAGTACTTAGAACGAATTGTAATTGAGGCGAAAAATACTATAATGGGAGGAGATTGTGCACGTGCGGTACAACACACAACCACGCACTATGCAACTATTTTAAATATGGAAGACGTACAAGTTGGTGCTTAAATGATCAATGAAGTGATTTTAAATTATATAATTTTAAATTATAATTTTTAATTGAATTATAAATTTTTCCCTAAAATGTTTTTAGTGTTTATTATGTTAAATTCATTTGCCCAAAAATTCAAAATCTTGCGTCATTTTTAAGTGCGTCATTTTATACGCTCCATTTTTTTACGCGCCAATTTTTTTAAGCGCCATTTTACACTTACTCCTTTAAAGCGATATCTAAATTAAAATTTTCGTGTTCTCAATTACATCTTTCTATTTCTTAATTACAACTTACATTTTCTCAATTACATATTACGATTCTTAATTACAATTTTCGTTTTCTAAATTACATCTTATGTTTCTTAATTACAACTTACGTTTTCTCAATTACATCTTACGTTTCTTAATTACAACTTTTGTTTTCTCAGTTACATCTTACGATTCTTAATTACAATTTTTGTTTTCTCAATTACATCTTGAAAAGGTGTAGACAAATGTTTTTATTATTTTGTTAAAAAAAGTTTTTCACTTGTTTTTAAGATGATACTTTTAAGAGGTTAAGTCAATTTTTTTTTGCGATTTATTATTTTAGTATTTAGTCTTTTACTCTCAATATTCAATTATATATCTTTATTATGCTATGTTTATTGTGCAGATTTTTGAGCATCCACAATTTTTTTTTAAAGTTGTTTATTTATATATTTCTGATTGTTTCATGCTTTTTATTGAATCATTGTTATTTTTTTTCTACAGGCAATTTAGAACAAATTATAAGTAAGTAAAGTTTGAAATATTTTAGTTATTTAATCATTATTGAAATATTTTAGTTATTTAATCATTTTTTTAGCTTAAATTTCAAACTTGTACTTTCACACTGTGAAAGTACAAGTTTGAAATTTAAGCTAAAAAAGTACTACAAATGAATTGCTGAAAAATACTACCAGTGTTGTGACTAGCTAAAAGAAATTTATTATTGTAATCATTTACTAAAAGCCAAGACAAAACTATATGAGATATACATTTTATTTTTTTTTTAGTTTGAAACAGTCAAAGTGTTATTTGAAAGATTTAAAAATTATTAAAGGTTGGTTAATAAAATGGATATCAAAGCTGTAGAACATTGCATGAAAAAGTTTCAGCTTGTTGCAGATATTGTTTCCAGAGAGTTGACTAGATATTATTTTGTTAAAACACTGCAAATATATAAATTTGAAATTTATAGATTAAAAAACTGCAAGTACTGTGACTTGTTTAAAAAAAAAAGTACTGCTAGTGTTGTGACTTGCTAAAAAAAAGTAGCGCAAGTGTTGTGACTTGCTAGAAAAGAGTACTGCAACTGTTGTGGTTTGCTAAACAAAAGTACTTTAAGTGTTGTGACTTGCTAAAAAAAAGTACTGCATGTGCTGTGACTTGCTAAAAATAGTACTGCAAGTGTTGTGACTTGCTAAACAAAAGTACTGCAAGTGTTGTAACTTGCTATGTATTTTTGATACACGGCTCTGGCTTACCTTCACGCAGTGTCTATTGTTAAAAATGATTATAAAATAATTTCATAAGTATAATTTATCATTGTAATCATTCACTAAAAGCTAAGAAAAAACTTTATGAAATAAAGCATCATTAAAATAATCAAACATTATTTAGTGTTAATAACATTTTATTTGTTTTTTAGTTTGAAACAGCCTAACTAAGGTTAGTAAATACCTTGTTTTGATTACCTTTTTACCACTATTGACTGATAATAGAAGTCACTCTGAATGAGAATATTTTAACCAAAAATTCTCCATTTAATCAAAAATGCTTTTTTTTAAAAAAAAATGTAACTTTTTTTGGGTTAGATATATTTTTTACTTCTTTGTTGTTGTTTTTTATATAACCAATTAAATATTTCATAATTAATTTTTTTTTGCAATATTAGGGTGTGTTAAAACATGGTCAACCATTTAACATGAGTTTTACACTTACCTTCAATGTTTGGTGGTTGTCCAGTATTAATTTATAGAACCTTTATACAGAAAAAAACTTTTAATTTATAGAACCTTTTTACAGAAAAAAAAATTGTTTTGGGACTTTAGGAAACAATAGTTGTGTCATTTTAATTTTTTTTTATTTTTTTTTTAAGGTTGGGGGGGGGGAGGGAGAGTTATTCGCTCCTCCCATACATCGATGTAAACACGACTTAAATTCGTAATAGTACCACCACGTAAATTCTTGTAGAACATAATTTTATATTGTATACTAATTCAATTCATTTTAGTAAAAATAAAAATATTTATGAAAACAAGTCTTTTTTGATACTAGGGTGTATCAAACCATCACCACCCCACCTACCTCCAACGTTAACATACGCTTCTCATATACTCTGGTAGTTAAATATAATTTTATAACTATGTTTTTGTATGTTTAAAATACTTATGTCTTGAAAAAAGACTTTTTTGTGTGGAAAAAAAGTCTTTTTTCAAGAAAAAATATTTAGTTTCATACGGGTAAGGTGGTGGTTTGGTGCCCCCTCTGTCCATCCGATACACCCGGTGGTTAGAGTTTAACAAAAATTTGTAGCCCACTCCTACACCTATCTTTTGACACCAAGGTATTTGTATTTCGATAAGAATGAATAAAGTTATGACAATTTAAGTGAAGAAAAACATAATTTTGACCACAGTTTCTTCAACAATTTCATATATCGAAAAATCGATACTTAAACTGTCATAACTTTTGAACCGATTGTTCGTTTTTGATAATTTTTCACCTTTAAAATACTGTATTGGTCCTCTTTATAATGATATATAACAGTAGAATATTTAAACAATTTGAATTTTTTACTCACGTGCCTACTGTAGAGTTTACATAATTTAACATTTACATTTGGCAAAAATGAATTGGTTGAAAACCCAGCTTCATTTTAAATCAATCATTGAATCAATTTTTTCCTGTTAAATATTTTTACAGACAAGGTTTTTCACAAATTGTATAAACTAATCAAGCCAACACACAATAGTAATAATTACAATAGATACGTATGCTAATATCTTTAGGTATACATAGTTACAGTTACTATAATGTTTTTACAATTTTAAGATAACAATTTTACTTTTCAGTATATATTTTCAAAATTTGTGACAATAGTATTATCAAAGTTATTTATTAATTTTACATATTTAAAGTAAAATTATAACATAAGCTTAAAATACAATTTATAAAATAATATCTATTAGATAATCTAATTGCTATTTTTATACTATTATTGTATTCTATGTCTAAAGATATTGCTATTTAATGTTGTTTAGTTAAACATAGTTTGTAATAAAATTGTCATAGTTTTACCCAATTTATGCAATATACTATATACAAAATATATGAAAACAATGGTTTGTTGTAGTGTCCTCAAAGATCAATGTATTGCCAGATGACTTTGATTTGATGTTTTCTGACATGGTTTTCGAAGATGAGATGATAGTTGCTGTTCCTAATCCATGTGAAATCGTTGTCAAGATTATTGGTAAATATTTACTATAAATTAGTTTAAAATCATTATGTCCGCTTTTTTCTTATTATTTTAAAAGTTTGTTCTAAACTAATAATATTTTTCTTTATGCTTATCTTATGTTTAATATATGATAATTATATTTCGTGTTTTAATATATGATAACTATATTTTAGAATCAGACCCATCATTCCAAAGAGTTTATGTTTTTTATGTATGTTTGTGTTATGTCTGAACCTCTGGCGCGGTGTTGACTCACCCGTAAGTTGATTTATGTTTGTTTGTGTTCTGTTTATACTCTAATGCAGCGTGAGCTCAGTAACTAACTACTTACTCTAACTAAGAAACCTACACTCACCTTAGACTCTTGTATTTTGTTAGATGCAGTGTTTTCCTAATGCACTTCCAAAATATCATGCCTGGTTTTCTCAAAGTCCTGTTGCGGGAAGTAACTCCTTTTACCTACTCCAGGTCAGGTCAGGATAATCGAGACCAATCTTGCTACTGGTATCACGTAACCCAGTACCACCTGCCACAAGCCCTGCTGCCTTGCAGAGTGTGCTCTTCATAGGCAAAGGCTAGGAGAAATAAACTCCGACTAAAAATTCCTTTGCCTTGGTTGAGTAAAGGCTAGAGATGGTGTCTCGATAAAAACACTCATCTTGGGCAGATGTTAACTGCATCCAGCTAAACATCCCCTGCCTTGGGGCTCTTGCTTGAGTAAAGGCTAGAGATGGTGTCTCGATAAAAATGCTCATCTTGGGCAGATGTTAACTGCATCCAGCTACTGTCTTGTAGAAGGCCTCCTAGGCAAAGACTTTAGGGGTAAGCAGAAAAATTCTGCTAACCAGCCTCGAACCCCTTCTTCATCTATTAGGCTGGCGTAGATGTAACCTGTGTTACATAGTTTCCTGCCTAGGATGATGAATGCTGGATCTCCTTGACTCTACTCATAGAATTTTGCTTATGCCTTCTTGATAATGGCTATGCAACTCTTCCTGTTATCTCCATATGAGGGTACAGCTCATATGGAGTTATATCAGTTGAGTCTCACCTCCTGCAAAATTCACCAGACTTGCTTGCACTCAGTGAAACAAATTTAAATTCTGCAATTCCTTCTTCAGATGTCAGTGTTGATGGGTACTAACCTTTGATTCGTAAAGACTCCAATAGTCACATGCAAGGTTTAGTGATATACATACGCATTAATTCCCCTATTTGTCGTGAAATGAGGTTCGAATCCTTTGACCATTCTTTTATGTGCTTTCGCCTAGCACCTCTTCACTCTATCACCTTTTTCTTTGTTCTTTATCGTTCTCCTTCTTCCCATGATTGCACTCTCTTAGATGTTATCTCTGATCAAATTGACCATGCCCTCTCTCTTTACCCCTCTGCCAATATTGTTGCTGTTGGTGATTTTAATGCCCATCACACTGAATGGCTTGGCTCTAACTCCACTGATCCTGCTGGCACTAAAGCCTTTAACTTCTGCGTTTCTCAATCTCTTACTCAGATAGTTAACTTTGTGTTTCGTTTTCCTGACAACCCTAACCATTTACCTTCACTCCTTGACTTATGTCTTGTCTCTGACCCTAGCTTATGTTCAGCTTCTCCCTTTTTTCCTATAGGTGGTTCTGACCATGCAATGATCTCTATAAATCTTTCTTCTCGTACTTCTTTTTTGGGCTCAACTTATCTTTGCACCACCTACTACTACCCTAAAGCTGACTGGGATTCCTTTCGTGATTTTCTTCGTGATGGTCCTTGGGCTGATGTTTTTTCTCTCTCAGCTGACAAATGCGCCTCCTACATAACCTCCTGGATTCAGGCTGGAATGGAAGCTTTTATTCCTTCGCGTCGGTTTCAAGTCAAGCCTCATTCTACTCCATGGTTTTCTCCTTCTTGTGCGGCTGCTATATCCAATCGTAATCATTTTTATCATCTTTTATAAAAGAACAACTCTCTTGAGAACAAACGGCTATTTATTATTGCAAGAAATCGATGTAAAAAGGTGCTTTCTGATGCTAAACTCCATTATTCTCAGTTCACTAAATCTCGCATCTTATCACAGAAGTTAGGCTCTAAAGACTTTTGGAAAGTCTTCAACAGCATTTTTAACAAGGGTAGATCTAACATTCCATCTCTCATTCATGGGACTGATCTTATTACCTCTCCCAAGGATAAGGCAGAACTATTTACAAAGAACTTTTCTTCTAATTCCACTCTTGAACCTTATGGACATTCTCTTCCTTCCATTCCAGTCAAACAGGTTGACCCATTGTTAGACATTCAAATCACTCCGGCTTCTGTTGCTAAAGTCATATCTCAATTAAACTCATCTACAGCTTGTGGTCCAAACAACATTCCTGTCACAGTCTTGCAGAATTGTTCTCCATAACTTTCTTCAATTCTCTCTAAACTGTTTAACAAGTGTTTGACTGAGTCTTGTTTTCCTGCTTGTTGGAAAATGGCATCTGTGGTTCCAATATTCAAAAACTCTGGAGAAAATTCTGACCCCTCCAATTATCGTCCGATCAGTCTTCTTTCTGTTATTAACAAGGTCTTTGAGTCTTCGATCAACAAATTCCTCACATCTCATCTTGAGTCTAATAAACTACTGTCAGACAATCAATACGGTTTTCGATCCTCTCGCTCTACGGCCGACTTGCTAACTGCTGTAACTGAAAGATTTTATCGTGTATTAGATGAAGGCGGTGAGGCTAGGGCTATTGCTCTCTACATATCTAAAGCTTTCGACAAAGATTGGCATGCTGGTCTTCTCCATAAGCTTGCTTCATATGGTGTTTCTGGGAAAGTTTTTGAGATTATCAAATCATTTCTTTCTGACCGGTTTATTAAAGTCATCCTTAAAGGCCAACACTCTTCTTTATTTCCAGTAACATCTGGGGTTCCCCAAGTTTCCATCCTGGGCCCTGTTTTGTTTCTTATCTACATAAACGATCTTCCTGACAACCTTTCCTCTAAAGTAGCTCTTTTTGCTGATGACTCAACTTTATACTCCTGTCTTGACAAAAATTCTTCTCTTTTCGATCGCCTAGAACAAGCAGCTGATCTTGAATCCGATCTCACTTCAGTAATAGATTGGGGTTCACAGTGGCTTGTGAATTTCAACTCTAAAAAAACCCAGTTGCATACTGCAAACAACTACCGTATTATGGTCAACATTCCTATATTAATGAATGGCAATCCTCTTACTGAATCCTCCTCTTTACGTCTTCTTGGATTATCGCTCACTGACCTTTCATTGAAACCATATATACAATCGATTGCTAAATTAGCTTCTGTTAAAGGTTGCTTTTCTTTATCGTGCTCGCCATTTTCTAACTTCTGATTCCATTCTCTACCTCTACTAATCTCTTATTCGTCCCTGTATGGAATACTGTTGTCATATTTGGGCTGGTTCTTCTAACGATTCACTTTCTCTTCTTGACAAGGTCCAAAATTGCATTGTAAATGTTGTTGGACCTGGACTATCTGCTAAGCTTGAACCTCTTTCCCATTGTCGTAAAGTTGCATCTCTTTCTCTTTTCTACAAATACTATCATGGTCACTGCTCAAAGGAGTTATCATCTCTAGTTCCATCAACTAAAATTCATTCTCGATTTACTCGTCATTCAGCTAAGTCTCATTCGTTTACTGTATCTGTCCCTGCATGCTCTAAAAACTTTTATTCATCTAGTTTTTTTCCCCGCACTTTAATCCTTTGGAACTCCCTCCCATCTTCATGTTTTCCTGACTCATACAACCTTCAACTTTTCAAGTCTTCTGTCAACCGTTTCCTTGCTCTATAACTCTGTTCTTTTTTTTTCCAAGTAACTCCCAACTTAATAGTGGTTGCTTGCAACCTTGTTGGGAGTGAATGCAAGTAAAAAAAAAAAAGAGTAACATATGAACCGACATTTCTTGAAATGTTAAACTCTGTTCTAATTTATAGCTGAGAAAGTTCAGGGGATTCTCCTAGTACAAGTAAAAGCTCGACACAATCATCGTTCATTTTGCAGCCACAAATTATGAATGTCCTAGCTACTGTCCAGTCTCCACTTTCTCTAGAGATTGGAGTTAAGGTATGTTGCTGTGGATTTATGTCTTAAAATAATGCACGTATGGACAGACATTTAGGTATAAGTTCAATATGGAAAATTGTTTGTATAATTTGTAATGCCTCATTTAAATCAACAAGAGGAGTATCAAGGCACATTTGCAAAAAAAATGAAATAGCAGTTTTACCCTTTCCAAAGATAAAAATAGACTCACAAACAACATTTGCAATTAAACTCTGTCGTCAGTTGAGAGTGCCTTTAACAACTGTCAATACAATATTTAGTATTTTCGCCAATATGTTACTTAATATTCGGAGGTTAATAAAAGAAGAGCATTTTTATACTTTTGGCAAGTATTTTTCACAAGTGGATATCCTTAGTAATAAATATCAAAGAGAAAAATTGTTAAATGATTTGTTTGACATTTTGAAAATAAATGAAGTTTTATTTGCTGGTGGCAAAGGTTATAATTTTTTACTATTTGACATTATTAATTTCCTTTTGCAAATTGATGAGTTTGTACAACTTTTAAGTAGGAAAGATGCTGAAGCAAATTATTGTACAGATTTCTCTACCCACAAGCCATTAGAATTTTCTCTTAGCTTATATTGTGACGATATAGAATTAGCTAACCTTATTGGCAAACACAGAAAACTTCATAAACTAACTATTTTCTATGTTCAATTTCATTCCTTGCCATCATATATGCGTTCTACTTTAATATCAGTTTTTCCACTTGCTGTTGTGCCTGTAAAGTTATTAAAGTCTAATAAAAAAGGTGCTTATTTTCAGTACTTAGAAGATTTTATTACTTCCTGTAATCTTTTGAATAATGGTGTTACTTTTAATTCAACGAGTGGTTGTGTAAAACTATTTTTAAAATTTGTAATACATTTGGGAGATACATAAGCTTCAAATCACATTTGTGGATTTAAAACCAGCTTTGCACCAAACGTATTTAGATGCTGTCGTACATGTCTTACCACAAATATACAAATGTCATCAATTTACAAAGAAGATATGTGTATATTACGTACTCAAGCAAACCACCAGCAACATATCTTAGATCTCAAGAGTGTGAAAAGTAAAAAATCTAAACTCTATTGGTCAAGATTTTATGGCATAAATTATGAGAGTGCACTTTTACTAATCACCGCTTTTGATATTATTGAAAACGCACCACACGATCCCATGCACATTTTGCTTAAAGGACTAGTGCCCCATGAACTATGTCTTCTGATGCGATTGCATATTTGTGAAAAACCTATATACTCAATAGCTGCACTTAATAGTTTTATTATCCAATTTCCTTATTCATACTCTGAAGCCAGAGATAAGCCCAATATTTGTCCAACAACCTTTGATATTTCAGGGTCTCAAACATCTGCCCAAATTTTGATTCTTGCTCGTATCATTCCACTTTTTATTGGACAATACAGCAATTCCAATGATCTTTATTATGTTAATTTTCTTGATCTTTTACAAATTCTTCAACTTACTTTGTCACCAATAACTACGTATAGAACTATTTTGGATTTAGAAACTCTTATTGAAAAGCATAACAAATCATTTACTTTAATGTGGCCAAATAATCTGATACCAAAACATCATTTTTTACTTCATTTTGTTGGACAAATGCATCGATTTGGTTCACTAAAAAATCAATTTTGTATGACTTTTGAAGCAAAGCACAATAAAATAAAAAGTGTACGATGGCATAACTTTAAAAACATTGCCAAATCAGTTTGTCAATATCTTCGATGAAACACAATTTCAAACTTCCTTGATGACAATGGTCAACTGATACCTTATCCTTTTACGGCAAAGACTCAACATTTAAAAAAAAGAATTGCAATTGGTTTAATTGTATACCGAGTTGGTGATATTATTTCAACAATTAATTATTCTTATCAACTTTATAAGATCACTAACCTTCAACCTAATTGCGTAAAAGTTTGTATCATGACAATTGATAGCAATATTACTCACAAATTGGCTTTTCATGTTAGAAGTACTAATACTTTTAAATCAATTGTTTTAGAAAATCTCCAAAATCCGTGGCAATTGACAAAATTTACTGTAGATGGCACAATATTAGTTGTGCCTAGGTCAAAACATTGTCTCATAGTTTCTAAATAAATATTTTGAATATAAATTATTTTATTTAATTTATTTAAATAATTTTATTAATAAATTGTTTTTAATTTTTCGCTGTTTTTTTAGAGAAGTTTGTGTTTTATTCATTTATATATCAGTGAATCATTAACTAATTTTTTGGTTAATATTTCACATCAGTGAAATATTAACCAAAAATAAATTATATACCCAAATATAAATTTTAAAAACCAAGAAATAGTTCACAATATTAATTTTATAAGATATTTAATTAAGCAGAACATAAGGTATGGATAATTACTCCAAATAAGGGTAAAATTAAATTCAAATAGATATAGATTCAGTTTTTTTTAATCTTCAGTTTTATGCATGTTTCGTGTAACACATCTATGTGTTACACAAAATATGCCACTTTTTAATTCATCAGATATTATTTCAATGATCAATTTTCTTTTTTAGGGTGGAGTTGTAAAGCGCGTTTTTAATGTAATTCCGACGTGAGCGTCGTTTAAAAAGTTTGCTTGAGGTAAAAATGCAAACAGAATGCTAAACATCTCTGGAATAAACGACAGCTCATTTGATGAAGATATACATGTTATACAGATGAGCCCTCTTTTTAAAAGAAATGTTTTTAATCAGTATATTCTAAATAAAAATTATTATTACCTAATATATACAGGAAGAATTTAATAAGGTTTACTTTAGAGTTATTGCAATTTCTTTTTGGAGGGAAGCGATTACATTTAACTTTTATAAGTAATAAGTTTTTTTGTTATTTATTTTATAAATTTTTATTTTGCACATTTTTAACAAAAAGTTATTCCAAATGGGTTAAAAATTTATAGATCATGGACGAATTTGAAAGAATGGGCATTGTTTTCAAAGAAGCTGCATTAGAGAGCAAGGGTTGAATTAACGCATCGCGATTTGCGATATCTGTTAAATTATCTGGTCTTCAAAGTTTCAGTTTATGTAAAACCACGAAATTTACGGAATAGGCAAATAAATTTAATTTGTTAGTGAAAATGTTATGAAAAGCAAAACAATAAATTTATGACTAGAAAAGTAATAACACTACAGTGTTGTTTTAGTTTATTGTTTGATCAAACAACACCTAATCAAGATATTATAAATAAAAATGATTTAGTTAATTAATTCCAAACTTTAATTAAAGTAGTAATGCATCTAAAAAAAATACAATGAATATTTAAATAATGTTGAAAACCTCAGCAACTTTTACAAATACATATTTTTATAAACAGTTTAGCATTTTTAAACATCTTACTAACAGTCCGTAAAAAACGCCTGTTCACATTAAAATCAACCCATAAAAACACTGGTAATTTACTCCTTAGGAGAAATTTATATTAAATAGGGGGGGGGGGGGGGAGGGAGGCTAAAAACTTAAATTTTGTTTTATTATTTAATCAATTAAATCATAATAAAAGTAAAGACAAAAAAATATATTTCTAAATATACTTCTTTATAACTAAAATTTATTAAATTGAACACCTCTGTTTTTAGTTTTAAGTAAATGTCAGTACTACTCTCAGTGGCGAAACTGCGAGGGGGGGGGGGAGGGCTTTGGTTAACAGACAAAAAGTGTCCTGAATTTAAAATAATTTTAGGTTGCATGGGCAATGTGGGGCTGATTTTGAAAATCGTGTTATTTGTTTATAACTAGTCACTTGTTATAAAAAAAAAACTATATCTCAAAACAAAAATTCAGTGAAAATTTGCCTTATTATTAAAAAATATATATATTGGTAACCGATAAATAATAAAACTTTAATTGTAAATCCTCCTGCTTTTTTTTATTATTTCCTCCTCCCATTTTATACATCCTGACTAAAATTCCCACCCCCACCTACCTTTCTATTAAGCACATTAGAGTAGTCAGTAACAAAACTTACTTTTATTTTACTTAAAACTAAAAACAGAGGTGTTCAATTTAATAAATTTTAGTTATAAAGAAGTATATTTAGAAATATATTTTTTTGTCTTTACTTTTATTAAATAATTAAACAAAATAAATAATAAATTAAATAATAAAACAAAATTTAAGTTTATAGCCTCCTCCCCTCTCCCCTTTTAATATAGATTTCTCCTAATATGTAAATTACCAGTGTTTTCATTGGTTGATTTTAAAGTGAACGCGCGTTTTTTCCGGACCGTTAGTAATATGTTTAAAAATGCTAAACTGTTTATAAAAATATGTATTCGTAAAAGTTGCTGAGGTTTTTAACATTGTTTAAATATCCATTGTATTTTTTCTAGATGCATTACTACTTTAATTAAAGTTTGGAATTACTTAACTAAATCATTTTTATTAATAATATCTTGATTATGTGTTCTTTGATCAAACAATAAACTATAAATGTAACATAAAAGAGTGTTATAAAAGTAACAGCACTGTAGTATTATTACTTTTGTAGTCATAAATTTATTGTTTTGTTTTTCATAACATTTTCACTAACAAATTAAAGTTTATTCGCCTATTCCGTAAATTTCGTGGTTTTCCATAAATTGAAACTTTGAAAACCAGATAATTTAACAAATATCGCAAATCGCGATGCGTTAATTCAACCCTTGGAGAGGCTATTGTAAGTTGTTGAAAAGTTGTATCCAGGTTCAGATATTCCGTCTGCCCTAATACGATTTCATAAGAACACTACCAGAAAAGGAGTGTTGTGTCCAATTGTTATTGCTAGTGTAAGTTTAACATATAGTTGTTTCTTTTTAGATTTTTTAAATTGTTATTTATTTTTGTAATGTTATGTTATTAAAATAGATTTAAATTTTTATTTTTTTAACAAATTTTTATTCTGAAGATAACGTCTCTTCTCCTGGGCCGCAACTCATTCTAGGAGAGAAAATAACATTTGTTGATAAAGGGAAAGTAATTGCGATTGGTCATCGGCATAAGGATTCCCTAGACGTGCTTCAATTAATTGCTTATTATTATATTATGGACTTGTCGTACCCAAGATCGTTTGGGGGAGTTTTGGGGCTGTTGCAGCATTACGTCTTGCAAATACCATTTGCTTGTACAAATAAGCCTAGGTTAAAAAAATGCCAAGTCTTGTAAAAGGTTTTGTTGTATTTTGCAACTTTTCAACTCTTCGAATAAAAACATTAAGACAATTTAAAATTAAATATTTATATTTATTTTTGATGATGATTACTTTTTATACAAATAAAATATAATTTTCATTATTTCTTTGGTCTTTTTATTTATTTAATTTAAGTAAAGTGTGCCATTTATTAAATTAGTCACGCGATTTTTAGAGATTTCGTATGGCGTGACATTTATAGTTTTTATTTGTCACGGGACATCTAAAGCACTATCGTGTCGCATGTCACCGAGCCCGATTTAACGCGCCACATTCAAATTTTTTAAATGTGGCGTGAATAATCGGGCTTGGTGACATGCGAAACGATAGTGTTTTAGATGTCCTATGACAAATAAGAAATTAAATTGTCACGCCATACTTATTTTTAAAATGTCGCGTGACAAATTTAATTATAAATGTCACGCTATATTTAATTGCCAAAAGTCGCGTGACTGATTTAATTATAAATGTCGCGCCAAACTTATAATCTAAAAGTCGCGTGACAGTTTTAACTCTAAATGTCGCGGGTTAAATCGGGCTTCGTGACATGGCAATTTTATTAGACAATTTGGCATGACATTTTTTACAGTGTATGAAAAGTGAAAAAAACAACTTTCAAGATGGATGCAAAATTTTGCGCAGTAAACGAAAATGCTCTTGTTATATCATTATTGCCACTGATGGGCCAGTATCGGCCCAATGTCTGATGTTCTGCTTCGGCAAATCTTCGTTGGACGATTAATGGCTTTTTTGAAACTACCCAGTTCAGGTAATTTTACAAAGGAACTTTATCCAACCTTTAAAGAATTCGCGAGCATTGGCTAGCTATTATCGGACCAGTATATATACTTGCTGTCTGAGTTATATAGATTGATTAAATAACAATATATTTTGAAATATTTTCGTAAAACAAATATTAAAACATTTGTTTTACGAAAATGTTTTAAAATATATTGTTAATATTTTCTGAAACATTTTCGTAAAACCAATATTTTGCTCATTAATTTTAATATTTTAAATGCATTTACAGGGGCGGGCCCAGGAAATTATTTGGGTACATCTGGTTTTTTGGAAAAATCTTCCGCAGGGCCGTCCCGAAGGATGAAGGGGGGTGTCAGGGTGTTTCTCACCCCCTCCCCTTAAAGCTATCTTACAAGCATTTGAGTTAGCACATTGAGCAAGTTTTGAACTATAATTGGCATATTGGAAATATTGAGGAACTTTTTTTTTTGTCCCTAGTCTTTAGTTGAAAAGCACAAAAATACATACACACCACCATGGAAGACCTCTTCTGTTAATCTATCAAGATTATTCGAGGTCTAGTATTAAAAGAGGTCTATTAAATTAACCTAATAAAAGCTTTTTTTCAATCAAAAATATGCAAGGTTATCACTGGGGCACTTTACTTTTAGATTATAAAATTATATATTTACACATTATTTACAGATCTATTATTGAAAACTATATTTTCAAAATACCATAAATAAAATAAATGACACAATGCAAAAATTTTATTTATATTTTAACAAATATATTATAAAATAACAACAATTATAAAACATTTGTATATTAAATATGCAATTTTAAATTATATAAAGAAGTATTTAGAGATTTTTTTAACAAAATGTGACATTCTTAATGCCACATTTTGTAAAAAAAAATTAAAACATTCATTTTAATAAATCATGCTGATAAATACATAAAAATTGAAAAAAATCAAATAAAAACACAAAAGCATTTTAATATTATATTATAATGCATTATAATAATATATTATAATATTATATTATAATAATATATTATAATAATTATAATTATAAAAGCCAATATAATAAATACAACTTAGTATTTTATATATAAAAATGATAACACCAAATAACACCAAATTGGAGTTATTATTGTTTGGCACTATACCAGGTTGCTTAACATATATATTTCAGGCGCCAAAATAAATAATATGTCCACTCACATTCACATAAAGTTAATATAAAAGTAGCATGTAAATTTTCAATATTTTTACAACCAGGAAAATTTATCACTTTTAACAACTCAGTAATATAAATATTGAAACTACCTTTTTAAATTTAACTAAAAGGCTTCACATAAATGAAGCTCACAAGGTTAAAGCATGGGAATTCATTAGATCTGTTTTATAAAATTCACTAACAGATATAATTGAACTTCTGAAATCATTTTTGTAGGAGTTAGCACAAAGTTCTTGAAAACAATCCACAAAAGTAAACCTTTTCCACCCAACATGTTCAACATGGAATGGTACTTTCAATATGCTCCTCTAAAATTTGTTGCCTGGTATGTACAAGTTTAAAAAGTTTGATATTAAAGTGTGTTAAAAAATAAAGTGTGTCCTCATTAAAGTGTGCCAAAAAAGATGCTTCTCATATTGCTAAACATGACATAGTGCTAAAAAGATACTTGACATATTGCACTTTGTATAAAACACCAATAACAAAATTAAGTCTATGACTGTTGCAATGAGCATATGCAGCTTTAGATTTAGATTTAAAATACAAGAGGACAAATCTTTAGTGTGACCATCAATTGCTCTAGCACCACCATATCACAATTTATGAAATATAAAAAAGAATCTAAAATATTTTTTACCAAAAAATAAAATAATCCCTACTAGTAACACTAGTAGGGATTTTTTATTTTTACTTGTGAAACTGATAATTTCTCTAAGAAACTGATAAATTAAAATCAATAAGACTTTTGTCTATGTATATTTATATTTAATACTAAACTATTTTTAACTCAAATATACTTGATTTGGAATATGATATAATATCATTTTCCGAAAATTATATTACTCATATATTAGTCATAATTAAAATAACTTAGTAATTACCCATATATCAGTCATATCTCATGCCAGAATCATGTAAGTTGACCTTAAAGCAACTTAGACAACAACCCAGACAGCAAGTATATACTGGTCCAATAATGGCTAGCCAATGCCAGCAAAATCTTTTAAGGCCCAATAAAGTTCCGTTTTGCATTGCCAGTTCTGGGAAGAACTGGCAATGCAAAACGGAACTTTATAACGTAATAGAGCCATTGCCGAACCTTTGTAAAATTGCCTGAGATGGGTAAAAAAACTATTATTGGTCCAACAAAGATTTGTCGAAGCAAAACAACAGACATTGGGCCGATGCAGGCCCATCAGTGGTAAAATCAATATTAACAAGAGCATTTGCGTTTACCGCGCAAATTTTTGCATCTATCTTGAAAGTGGTTTTTTTCACTTTTCATACAGATGTATCATAAAACTTTATTGTTTAAAAAAATGCTTTCAGGTGATTTTATATTGCGTACATAATAATTTATAAATAAATTATTGCAATTAATTCTTTTGTTAAATAAATAAAGTTTCGTATGGGATGTGTTGTTACACTACAAATAACATAATGATCATGATATACTAACATTGTTTACATTAAACCTTAACCATTAAATTGATTTAATGTTTAATTTTTTTTTTCACCAAGCTAAAATTGGTTTAATAAAGTTAGATAAAGAAACATAAAACCTAATTTATGGTAACTAAAGAATGATTGATATTGATAAAAAAAACTGATTGAAATGTTGGCTTGATAGAAAAGAAAATATATAAAATGTATGTATATTATTGGGTAGATTACTAAAACAATTGTGCTTTATTTTATTATCTTTTTGTTGTCATATTCATAACCTTTCTGTAATATAGTTTGATTGATGATAACGCATTTATCTTTTATATTCTTATAATTAATTAGGAATAAAAACATTTTTTTATTTTTTTATAAATATAGTATAAAAATGTTATTGTGTTATGCAAAGTTTTTGAAGTCAAAAAATGGATACCTAAGTATTAAATAAGAAAAGTTACCAAGTGTATATATATCTAGATTTGAACATATGTGTTTATAACAAAATAATTTGAAGAATTCGTTATTGACTTTATTTATTTATTTTTTTTTTTTTCTTGCAGTTTAATCGTTTTTTAATATTTTTTTCAAATAAATTTTCTAATTTATTTACTTATATATACAATAAATAAACCAACAAAGTTGTGATACACATTATTAGTGTATAGTCTAACAAAAGTAGATGCCACACTCTAAAAACGAGTCCGTTAAAATTAACGGAATTTTTAACGGAGTAGTCCGTTGTTTTATAGCTGAGTGAGTTGTCCGTAAAATTTACGGACTCAATATTTAACGGAGTCAGTCCGTTACATTTTTTTAACGGAACATTACGTAAAGTTTGCAGATAAGTCCGTTAAAAGGTTCCACTTTCTCACGTTTTAATTATACGCTAAAGAAAGGACTTTTATGCAACTTTTTTTTCTTATGTTAGCAACTTAATAATTTTTTTATAAAACAAAATTATTAACATTAGAAAATGTTTATAATGTTAGTTGTATATGTAACTTCCTCAAGTTTTCAAAATATTTATTTCATTATATTTAATCAAATGATGATTATAATATAACCAAAATGAATTTCACATTTAAAGACTTTGTATTGGCTTATGTTAGAATCAGCACAAAAACGCTTATTCAAGTTTAAAATGTATTTATAATACCGTTTATAATTAAAATATATAAAAAACATAAGAAAAACAAATAATATTGAGAAAAAAAAAATTATATATTGTTTATTTCTTAACTATCTTCGACATCGCTTGAAGCTGATAAACCGATGCTGGAAATGAGTGTTTTTCTCCCAAATTGTAAATTAATTGTAAAAATTTAAAAAAAGTCGCACATTCTTCGGTATACTCTAAGTTGAAACACCAAAAAAGTTTAAACAATCGCTCGATACCCTCTTCAATTGATGATCCAGCTGTAATTATGGATTTTTCAGCAGCTGTTTTTACCAATAAAAGTTTTTCATTGACGCTACCTTGTATCAGAAGCAATGGGTATGGTTTCCAACAATTTTCTGCAGCTTCTGTCATGGAACTTCCTGGCTGAAATACAAAAAATAATCATTGGGTGACTTAAAGTAAAATTATTTGCTATACTAACTATTTCATATTTTTATTTTGTTCTGCAGTATAAGGTAAACATAACACATAGTCATCGTGTACTATAAATACTTTATTAAACATGGATTATAAGATTTTGTATTACAATTTCTGGATTTATATTTGTATAGCATTTATTTCATTACACTTACGTACCAACAGCCCCATAAGGCATTGAAACAGCACAAAAAAATTAAATTAAAATTTAGTAAATGGATATTAGTTATATAATATAGTTATATATAACATATATTATATTATATATTTTATATAATATAATACAGTTAGTCACTATTTATTTATAAAATTATTACATAATATGGATGAAAAGGTTAAATTTTTTTTATCTAATTACACATTGGGAAAATTATAAAAAATAACCTCAATAATCCTCATTAAATGGTCGAAAGACTCCAGTCCTGAAATCCTTTTCCGTTTCACGGTTGTTCTCAGCATAAGTGAAATAATTTTGCAAGCATGATACGCATGCCAACCTTTAAAATAGAATAATTTGAGCAGTCATGGTTTGGTTCTGATAAATAAATGATAAAAAATCTGTAGTGCAGTCAGAAAACATCATTTGAAGTTCGACATCTAACTGTAATATAAAATATATATTGCACATTATTATGCCACTTACATGCTTTATAAAATGTCAATTTCATGAAAGCAATAAAAAAATTCTTGTAAATCATGTGTGTTTTTTTAAATACATGTATTTCTATTTTTGTAAATTTAAATGGCTTTTCAAAAATGTACACTTAACACAAGTTTTAGAATACTAAATTATAAAATACTAAACTATAATAAAAATATTATTATAAAAAACTATTATAAAAATACTAAATAATAAATTTAGAATACTTACTAGTTCTGGAATGGTTTGAAATTTTGGATACATTTTTAATATGGAAGACAAGGTGGGTGATTCATTCATTATCCAAAATTGTCTAATGCAAAAAGTTTTTTCCAGACACTCCTTAACTTCATGCGTACGAGTTTCATGCGTAAGACTTTCTCTTCATTTTTTTCTCCTCTCGCGAAAACTGTCTCGCGGTCTCTTTAATATCATTGAAACCCATCTGGTATTTTGAAATAGATCCTCTTTTTTTCCTTTGGGCATTAAGCCATAGAAGTTCAACCTTTGAAATTTTTTTCTCTTTTACACAAGTTCATTTAATATGTACTTGTTTGACGTAAGAATAAGTTTTCAAACACAACTCGTTACATAACATAATTTCACACTTGCACATGTTATATCTAGAAATTCATCCAGTTTTGATTCCCAAAAAGACACGTGTGTCTGAGAAGCTTTCCCATGTGCTATATCTTTGATCTTGTTCCAGGAAAACTCAATTTTTTCCACCAAAGTTCTTTCCAGTAACCACTGGAGGTTTAAAAAGAGCATTTGCTTTTATCTACTGCTGAAAAACGATATCAGCTAGTAGTCGAGAAAAGTCTCTCAATCAAATATTCCTTCTAAAGACAAAAATATATAATATAATGCAGAATGTATAATTTAATTCATAAATTTTGAGTTTCTTGATTATTACCTGTTAACATCTTCTCGAAGTAGAGCTTCTTGGATACCTTTTCTCAAAATATCTCTTAAAGTTGGCACTTCTGAGGGAATAAGATCCTTACTTCTGCCTAAATATGTTGATAACTTTGTTTCCATAGGGAGTCTTGTGTTTTTTGAAGTAGTCATAGTTAATTTAATATAATTATTAGAATTGGCATTTATATGATTGCAAATAAAAACAAGAACTCTTTGTATACAGTTTTCAAACCACGAAAAACTCATAAAAACATAATTACACAGTAAACTCATAAAACTCGTAAAAGATAAACTCATAAAAACATAATTACAAAGTTGAATAGTCTGAAATCACTTACAATTCAACCGCCAAGTGAAATAACAACATCATTATTAAGATACACTTTTAATTATAGTCATTTTAACTGATTTATAAAGACATAAAAATAAAGTCTGAAATTTTCTTGTAAAAAAATGCCAATGAATGTCCTTGTTATTTAAAAAATTTAACATTATAATTTATACTTTAACATTTTTTTTCAATCTTATAAGGCCATTTTCCCCGCAAAAATTTAACTTTTTTAGAAAAAAAAAATATTCACGTTTCACAGCATATGGTAATATAAAAAAATCTAAATAGTTTCATATTTCAATAAATTTAATATTTTGATTGTTTTGAATTTTGAGTTTAATGTCTTAATCAGGACAAATTGTCTTAATCAAATACAATCAGTCAATCAATATATCAATCAATATCAATCATTTTATATTTTAGAATACAAAAGTTGTTACAACTCAAGGTCATTTACAAATAGTAATGAACTAATCCAAAGTAAATACCAGATATTAATGGCAATAACAAATAAAAATGAAAATAATAATAACAATAATAATATTATAAATAGTATTAAAGACATTCATTATATAAGAGTAATGTAACACCAAATAATTATAACTACAATCCATACATATGATAATAATAAATACAACACATACATAATAGCAATGTTTAATAAATATTTATTAGCAAGAATAATAGTCATATAAACAAAAAATAAATTTAAATAATTTAAATAAATCATTACTAAATGCCACACAACAATCGTTTATACATACAAAGTTACAGTTAAAAACAGTAATAAACAGACAAAACGTAACAACTAACAATGATATAAAAAAAACTATTGTTTAAAAATTCTAAAGACTTAGTTAATATAACAATCATAATTGTTGTAATATAATAACCATATAATAATATAATTACTGCAAAAATAATAAACAAATAAATAAAATAAAAACTGATAAAAATAAAACAAAAAAAACACACACAAAAGCGTTATGAAACAAAAGAACTTATAACAACAAAAAAAAACAACATAATAAACAAAACATTTAATGTAATAAAATAAACAACAAATAGTAGTACCAATAAAAAAGCATAAAAACAACAAGAAAATGTAAAAACACATAAAATATACATCTGCTCGTTCGTTATTCGAGCAATAATTTTGTATTATTTCTTTTTTTTATTAATTTACTTCTCTATGTATTGTTATTTTTATTGTTTCTTTTGCTTTCGTTTTTTTTTCTTTGTTTCTTTCAGTGGGAAAAATATAATTGAAATTTTCAGTCATCTTTAGTTGTAACTATTTGACTGTTTTTTACCATAGTATGGTAAAAAAGTTTTAAAGTGTTTTAAAGTGACAGACAACATGTATATCTTTAAGTACAAGAGTTTTAATTAGCAAAATTTAAATCCGTATGGTCCATACGGATTTAAATTTTGCTAATTAAAACTCTTGTACTTAAAGATATACATGTTGTCTGTCACTTTAAAACATTTTATTACAATTGTATGTACAATTGTACATACAATTGTATGTACAATTGTATGTACAAAATTTGTATGTACAATTGTACATACAATTGTATGTACAATTGTGTGTACAAAATTTGTATGTACAATTGTACATACAATTGTATATAATATTGCTGAAACAAATAATATTGCTGAATAAATTTCACTGATTGTGGAACACAATAATAAAAAATGTTGTGCTAGCATGCTATAAGTAGCAAAACATCATCTATTAATATCACAATAATACTATTAAAAGTGATTGTGGAACTTGTTCCACTATCTTATTTATCTATTTCAGCAATTGTCACAGCTTACCTTATTATTACTGGTATTACCAATACTATCAATATTTACTATTATTATTATATAGGGCTCACCTACAACCATGTATAGCGTTAAGAGGAATACAACATATCTGGGAACCTTCCTTTACTTTTTTATTATAATGTTCAACTTTTTCTTTTGAGTCGATTTTGACGGGGTGAAAATTCATTCTACAATATTCAATATCAGACTTTTTTGCTTCATCAAAATCTCTAAATTTCTTCATGAAAATGTCCTCCATTTTTTAATCTTTAAGAATCTTATTGAAAATCTTATAACTACTAAATTTTATTCAAGAACTCTCTTCGAAAATATACTCGTTGTTTTAAAGCATGCGCATTTTGGAAAATGAAAGTAAATTTTAAAAATATTCTAAAAATAGATTTTCACTGTACCTATCAAAAAACGCATCCTTAGGTACAGTGAATTTTCACTGTATTTATAATTAACGAGAAAAAAGGATTAAAATTATGATGTATTTTTTAAAATAAAGAAATAGCTCAGCTAAGTTAAAGCAAAATTTTAAATAGTCTCATAGGTTTTATGCTATCATTAATAAAAAAAAAGTTTGTGCTATTATGGGTAAAAAAAAAAATAATATAGTTATGTGGGATAAAATTTTTAAAATTTTTTAGTAAATTTTTGACATGGATTTGTTGAAACAACTGTGACTAAATTATGGATTTTTCTTAACTTAAAATGTCATAACTTTATCAATTCTTATCAACTAAATTTTGTAATCTTATTATCTTCAATGAGAAAAATATGTCAACTCAAATTTGTTTTCTTATTCTCTTCTGTGGGATAAATAATTTTTTCAAGCAAAAAATAACTGTTATTTATCTTATTATTAGCATTATATTTAAATTTTAATTGCTTTAGCATTTGCTTACCATTTATTTTAAATGTCTTTGACAAATACGCTTATTGTCTTATTATTATTATTATTTTTTTTCAGGTCTCTTTTTTTTGTCCTTAAAGGGTTTAATAGTTTAATACATTTGTGCCATAAACTGCAGTTGTCAAAGGTTTTATGTTAAGTAGTTTTTCAAAATAACTCACTATTGTTTATAACTATAAAAGTATATACTCATTCTTAACACTTTCAGTGCTGTTGGCTGTTCAATCAATATTTATTTATGGAGGTAGTGCAAAAGTGAAAATTAAATAATTTTTAGCTTTACCATTAAAAAAACAACTTTTTTTTGGGTCATAAAAACAACAAAAAAATGGTAACTTGGAATTAAAATTAAAAAAAAAAAAAAAAAACAACTGATAAATTTAATTATAGATATTAGTCTATTATGGACTTTTTTTAGGACAATGAATAACAAGTATTTTATATGACCTATACCAAATACAGATATAAAAAATATAGATATATAAACACAAATAACTAATTGTTAAACTATAACAATTGACAATCCTGGATTTATCTATAGGCAGACATCTAAAAAAGCTGTGGTTAAGTTATGGCAACTAAATAATATATGCATGGTTAGGATAAAATCTAGTGAAATGAAAAAGTGACATGAAAAAATTCTGCACCTTTTTGAAATAGGTTTCCAAAAAGCAATTTGGCCTTGGGCCCCAAAGGGAGTAAATCCGGCCTTGACAATAGAATAATTTGCGAACAAATAAGTTGCGTGTCAATAATTCAGTACTGTTATTGAAATTAATCATTAAAGTTCTCAGATTAATGACTAATTTAAATTATTAGGTTATGGACAAGTTTAGTTAAAATTTACCTTATTTAAATAATGTGTAAGGAATACCCTTAATAAGATAAGGATAAATGAATACTTAACTTTTACTATATTTCAAATAATATTTCTGATGTTTTCAATTATTAAAGATTTATTTACAATAAAATAAGTAATAAAAAATAAAAAATTGCATTTATTTACTACTTGATAGCAATAATTTAATTGTTGAAAAATCTTTAATTTTTTCTTATTAAGTCAAACTTGTGTGGTAACAACATAAACAAATGTGCCCTCCCCTGGTTTAATTTGGGTTGGTTTTGCCAAAAATATATATCCATATAGAGCATTCTAAAAATGTACTTGCGCATCCAAATTTTTGGATGAAATTTGGCATGCGGCAAGAAAAAATTTTTTTTAACAGTTATAAACTGTTTTAAAAAAATTAACCAACATACCTTGGCTAAAACCTTAAGGCTTAATCAACAACAAGTTTTTAAAACACTAAAGTTTATAAAAAGTTTAGCAATTATAAAAAAGCAAGACCCAGAAAAAAGTTTAACTATTCTTCTTTTTAAATAATATTTAAGTTGATATCAAATTCTAAAAACTAAAGACCAATAAACTCGTTAAAAAACATGACACTGATTTAGGCAGAAAAAAAACGTTTCCATAAAAGTTGAAATAATGCATACCTAATAATAGCATATAATTTAAATAACAACATTGTTGTTGTCAATATATGTCCTTATCTCACAAACAGGTATTTATTTGCTAATTGTTTATTTCAAGTAAAATAAATTGACAACAACAATGCTATTTTTTTAAAATAGTACATTTTAAAATTTTTAATTCCAAATTCTGTTTTTAAAATTAGCATTGAAATATATTTAGAAGTTATATAGTAGTAATATATATATTGAGGAAAAAGTTAGACTTGACTTTATAAAAATATCACTGAAATTTTGACAGTTGTTGTTGTTGTTATATATATAGGGAAGAAAGTGGGTACAAAAGTTTCTGAAAATATAAATTCTGTTTTCCTACTATGCAATGAAATTGTTTATTTTATAAACAAAAACCTTGCTTTATAGAGAAGAAATCATGTCAATATATTAACAGAGGAATTAAAATATTTTTGTGCTTGTAGTCAGGAAAACGAATTTAAAAAAGTTTTTATTGATAATGTAATAGGTTAGTTAGATCTTTTATTTTATTTTAAATTTTGACAAAAGTTTTATGATCAAAATTTTTGTTGTTGTTGTTCAAATTTAAGTTAAATGCTGATTTAGGATATGGAGTTTTCACTATACGAGAGTTTAAAGCTGGCGATCCTTTGTTAGAGTATAAAGGAAATCTTATAACAAGAAAAGAAGCACAAGAATTAAGCAAAAGTTGTTCTGCAAAAAATAAAGGATGCTTTATTTTTGATGTTTACTGGAACAATAAAAACATGAGGTATTTTTTATAGCTTATTAGTAAATAAATAATGTAAATAAAAAAAAAATATGCTACTGTTTAAACCTAGTTAGTCCTTAAAAATGTGTACTGATAAGTTTGAAACATTTATATAGTTTTTTATTGATATTTTAGACAAACTTCAACATTAAGATGGTAAAAAAATATATTAAAATCTGATTGTAACGAGAGCACACTTTCATTTTTACAACATAAATACATAATTTAAAATAATTTTCAAAAGTTCTATCAAACTTGAAAATCTTTGCCTCGATTTTCCCCCAAAAATTGAAAATAATCGAATTTTTGTGAAGTAATCACTCAAAATCTACTAGTAGTTATAACATGAAATTTGGAACATTTTTGAATTATGGAAATATAATTCATTTGAGGAAAATAAATGAAAAAAAATGAATATTTTAGAAGTTATGCATGAAACATTAAAAAGTAAGCGAGCTAAACAACACTAGTATAACAAAATTTCAAGATCTAAAATGCTTTGAAAAAAAATCTTTTCTCAAATGAATTTTTATAATATGAAGAACAATCTGTGAAAATTTCTGCACTTTTGCATAATTGTTTAAAAAGTTCTCGTTTGGCAAATTTTGTAAACTAGTGGAAAAGTATATTTTGAGATTTAGTGATATAAAAATTAAAATTACTCAAAAAGCATAAAAAAATTATAATTTAAAATCCTCCAGGTTCATATGATATTTTTTCAGTCTTCTTAACATTTGTTTGAATATCCTTTTTTAATACTTTTTTTTTTTTTTTTTTAATTGACTTTTACTTTTTGGCGTACCACCTTAAGAACAATTTAAATAATTGTATTTCATTTCATTTTATTGGTTCTTTTTTAAGCAACATTCTTGAACACATAGCCATAATATTGAAATTTTCTTTTAAAAAATTCACTTGAAATTTTTTTTTTTTTTTTTTTTTATTTTGATACTTAGGTTCTCAATATAATTTTTATTTCAGTTTTTTTTTCAGTGTTTGTAGGATTGGTTTATTTTCTAATTTTAATCTAAAATTAATTTCAATTTGTTCTTACGATTCAATAATTTAACTTCTAGATAAAGATAATTTAAGACTAGATAAAATATGGCAATTTGGCAAAATAAAAAATGGCAACGAGGTAAATGGTAAAATATATTGTTGCAGTGTATTAAAACACTTTCTTTTTTGAGAAAATTTTTCAACAAGAGTTGTGCAAAATGTTCCTTTATTATTCTTCTCCTGTACTTAGATTTATACAACATGGATTATACAACAAGATTTTTTATTTGTTATACATTTTTATTGATTATACATGGATTATACAAGATTATTGATTATACATGGATTATACAGATTTTTTTACAATAAATTCAAGGTTCATTTTTATGTCCTTAAATGTATATATTCAGTATTCACTATTCATACAAGATTTATACAACATAGATTATACAACAACACTTTTAAAATAGAGAAATTTTGATGTTTTGCTGTTGTTCATATTGGGAAAAATGAGGTTTGCAATAGTTTGTTGACCTGTTAGAGGTCGGCATCAGGTTAGCAAATAAGTTTGATACAAAGGTTATACCATAAAACATAGAAACAGGGTTGGCAATTTTTTGCTGATCTTATACATTTCTAGTTCAGCATTGCCAAATGCTAACTCTAATTCCAAGAGCTATCTTTCTTTAGCATTGATGCTACACAATCAACATGCATGGCTAAATTTATTAACGACTCTCCAGATAAATATGCCAATTGTCAACCCAAGACATGCGTTGTAAATGGAATACCCCATCTTTTGCTATATGCAAAAAAGGATATTGCTAAAGACTCAGAACTTAGATATAACTATGGGGACAGTTCTAATCAGCAATGGAGGAAATTGGTAAATTTATTTACTTGCTTTTTTTTTTCTTTTCAATATTTTTATATAAAGTAATTTGTTTATGAAGTGATAAATTAAATATTTTAGAAATTAATAGTTTTGTAAAGTATTATTGCAATTTTAAATTTAAAAAAAATTCTAGGCAAAGTATTAGGAACCATTTACTATGAGTGAAGTTAAGGCATATCTACGAGGACAGGTAACTGTTCAATTCTACTAGAAACATTGTAATCTTTTTAAATTTAAGTTTTCTTTTTTAAATTTAAGTTTGTTCCTGATATGGAAGGTTTTAAAATTCTACATAGAAGGATATATGTGTTTGATTTTCAGAAAATATTTTATTTACATTATATTTCTTTTTAAATTTTTGTATTAAAGCCTTTGCAGAAAAATCGAATTCTAACAGCATCAATGGCAAGTTTTTTTCTTTATATACAATTTTTGCTTCCAGTTTTATGAAATTACACTGAGAGTTAACACACAAAATTTGCTATTAACAGTGATCTATTCCTATCATCTGGTTTTTTATCACAAAACTTATACTGAAAATCCTTTGAACAAAATTTGCCAAAGATAAACTAAAAAATGAAGTAAAAATGCTAAATTTTATCTTTAAAATGTTTTAAGATGATCTAAAAGCTGTTTTTGAAATAAATAAAGCTAAAGATTTTTTTCGTCAATAAAATAGATTTTTCATATAAAATAGTTTTATTTTATTTAAGTGATATAATTGTTCAAAATTAAATTAGTTTTGATCAAGCTTAATCAAGTTTTTTATCTTTACCAAAAAATTTTCGATAAAGCCCAAAGCACTTCAGTTGATTTTAATATAATTTTGCTTATTTAAACTTTGATTGACTTATCTAGACTTAGTTTTGCTTATCCTTACTTTAATCCATTAAAAAAAAAAAAAAAATACAACTAACAAAAATTATAAATGTAAAAAATAGAGCACCAATCTGCATGTCATAAATGAATGTCATCCAGTGTGCATCCAGCAATTACTTTATCAAAAATGTTAAATGAAAGTTCTATATATTTGTTTCATATAAAACAAATCAGAATAAATAAAAATCAATGTGATAAAATTATGAAAAAATTATTGATGCACTGTTTATATCAATTTTTGTGGGAAGTGTATTCTATAATAATTTTCAGATATTTATACAAATTATATGATAATTTACTGTAGTTAATAGAAAATGATTAAATTATAATTATACAAGTAAGAATTATATTTAATTTTCAAATTAATATGTGTTATTTAAATACTGTTTTATTTTTAGTTGTTTTCATCATTTAATAATGAAAAGTCTGAGTTGAAAAAGGTTTGGTTTATTTGTATTTAAAGAAATTATTTTTTTATTCTTTGTTGCTTTAAAAGTTTATAAATATTTTATTTACTATTTATGTTTTTTCTTAGGTTTAGTTCATTTTTTCAGATGTAATTAAAATGATTGTTGGAACTTGGTATATTTCCACTCTGTAGATAAATTATAGAGTCACTCAAACTAGATCTAAGACCAGGTAAATAAAAAAAAGCAATTGTTTTTTCTTAGTAATTGGTCAGCTTTATGTGAATAAATATTTTAGCAATTTTGCTCATACTTTTATTCACATAACGCAGAACCGTTTATAGTGTAAATTGCTTAGCTTTACGTGAAAAAAATTTTAGCAAATTTGCTAAATTTTTTTTTCTTGTAGAGATAAACAGTAACTTGATTATTGACATATTTTGTATATTTTTATATTTTGTATCTTTTAAAGCTCTTATTTTTCTAATTGAATTTTAATGTTTTTATTTTATCCAATGTTTCGAAACAAAAGTTATTTACTTGGGATATGATTTAATTTGTTTTAAGTTTTTAATATTTTAATACTAACCTTAGCTAAGTATTTTGTTAAATTTATATTTTGTTAATTTTTATTAAGTTTTTTTGACTTTTAGGATTTAAATCAAATCTAATCAAATGAAAATCAATAATTTCAAAAAATGATAAGGAAATATTTATAATGAATAATAAATCTAATGTTCTGTTTAATAAATTTAAATGTTGAGTTAATAGGTTATTTAATGAATAATAATATTCAAAAAATTTTAAAATTCCTATATAAATTCTAGTAAGGAAGATTTACCTGAAAAAAGTAATAAAGATACCATTTCAGGAGGCTTATCACAAGCATTGTAAGTTAACTGTTTTTTTGGTTATATGTTTTTTTTTAACTTTTTACCTTGATTAGTGCATATCAATTAAGTGTTTTTAATTTTGGTTTGTAGTGGTTTTGAGAAGTGTACTGAGTTAAAAGAACAATATAATCAAGCATTAAAGTATCGAATAACCATATTATAATTAGTTTTGTAAACTTTTTAACAAAAACAAATATTTGTGTATTTATTTAATATTTCTGTTTATAGTAAGTCCTATTTAAGTTTCAGCAATGAAGATATATTAATACCAGATGAAACATTTTTAAAAAACTCATCTCAGATATAGTAAGTTGTTTAGTTTTTGTACAATTAATTTGGATTTAAAATTAAAAAATGATTCATTCTTAACTTTGTCCAGATTTGTGCTTGTTAATTAAATGTTTTTAAATTTTGGTTTGTAGTAGTTTAGAAAAAAGTGCTTGTGAAGATAACTCTAAAAATTTGTATTCAAATTCAGTTAACAGGTTAGAGTTGTTTTGATCACAAAAGCAAAGTTGAATTTTTTTATTTGTTTTTTCCAAATTATTAAATTTAAACTTTAAACTTAATTTTTAGTAAAAAAGTTTCACCTCGAATGATAGTTGCTGCCAGATGCTTGACAGATATATCAAAAAGAAAGTAAGTTAAGGTTTCTATTCTAGTAACACTTTTCCAGTTTATTTAGTTTTTCTTTGTAAGTTGATGCTTCTTGTTTTTTAAAACAAATACCATTTTGAAAAACGTTTTAAATTTAAAAGTAGATTGATGTCAAGAATAAATCTTTTTTAAAATTGAAATACTTCTTTTTATGATGGTTTATAGCGATTCTGAAAGCAATAATTTGACAAATGCTAATGAAACTCCACTTATAACGTAAGTTTATTGTTTAGTTATATTTTTTGATAAAGAAAATAAAAGCAACAGAAATATGATTGTTGACAAACTGATTTTTATTTTATGAACAATAAAACATGGATAATGCTGGTTTTCTAAATAAATTTTTTGTAAAGATTTTATATTCATACTTAAAAATTTTAATATTTTTAAATATAGTAATAATTAAAAAATTCTTTTTTAAATGTTTGGTTTGTAGATGCTTAGAACAGAGCGCTGATGTTTGTAATTCAAATAATAAATTATTAAAGTATGTAACTTTGCTTGTAATCTTTTAAATTCAAGTTTTTTCAATTTAAAAATTTTTCAGAAATTTATACCTGATTGATTGTGGTTTATCGTTTTTTCGTATTTTGTTTATAGTGGGTTAGAAAAGAGCACTGTGATTGATTGGGCATGTAGCCAACATTTAATGTAAGAATGCTGCTTTTCTCTTTCAAATAACATAATAATTAAAAATTATGTTTTCTTTATTAAATTTTAATTATTAATATGAGATATGCACTAATTCCTGTAAGATATTTAGCTTTGAAGACTCAACAAAAAAGAATAATGAAGATACAATATTAGCAGATATATTTCGCATAAAGTAAGTTTAAAAAATGTTAAATACAACAAAGCAAAAGTAACTTAACTAAACTGATTAAATGTTGTGTATACTTATTATGTTTTTTTTTACTTGATTTGTAGTGCTTTAGAGCAGTGCACTAAGTTTGATGGACAAAGTAGTCTTAAAGTATTAAAGTATGATTCACAAAATAGCTTAATTATTTCCTAATATTTTAATAATTAATATTTTAATATAATAATAATTAATTATTAATATGTATTAAATATTTCTGTTTACATTTTTTTTAAATTTCAGCAACGAAAACAATAAAATACAATGTAATAGAGAAACACTTACCGATTCATCACAAATATAGTAAGTTGTTTATTTTTTACTATCTCTGTTAATTTGATTTAATATAAAATATGACATTTTGTCATTAAACTTTATGCCCTGGTTTATGCATATTAGTTAAAAGTTGTTAATTTTGTTTTGTAGTGGTTTAATTAAAAGTACTTGTGAAAATAGTGCTAAAAGTTTGTTTTTAAAGTAAGTTTATAGATAGTGGGTAGTTTACTGCTTAGTTTTATTTTTATTCAAAGTTATTGGTTATTAAACAGAAATAAAGAAGTTTTTAAACTATTTTCAATTCTGAGTCAAAATTTTCAATAATTTTACTTAATTTTATATTAGATTTGAAAATAAGAAAGTTTGTCCTTTTTGTCATGAGTCAAAAGTAAAATTAACAGATCACGTAAACCGAGTACATAAACGTCCAATTGAAATTAGCAAAAGTGTTGTTGGTTTATATAACTTGAGTCAGGTGTGTGAAAAAAAAAGGGAACTAAATTAAAATGTAAAAATTACCATACAAAAAAAATGTGCCCTATACCAAATTGTTTCAAAATGACAAAAAATGTTGGAGAACACTTAAAAGGTAAAATGCATAATTTAAAACCTGGCCCTGAATATTATATGCTTCTAAAAAGTGCTAAGAGTTACAAATTACAAGATCCTTCTGAGTCGCCAAGTAAAATTAAAGAAAAATACAAATCATTTTCTTCTGCAACTATATCAACTGTTACAAAAGATCAGCTACAATTGGACTTTAATATTCAAACTCAAATAGCTACTGATCCATTTGAAAAAGAAGAATTAATAAAGTCTGACTCAAAAGAAGAAGAATTAAGAAAGTCTGATCAAGTTTTAAGCAGCCATTTATCTACTGAATCTACTGAACCATCAGTTGTTGGTTTTGTTACTTTTAATAATAAAAATGAAATTGGTGATATTCAAAGTGATGCTTTTGATGAAGATGATAATAATGATGATGATGATGATTATATACCCCCTGAGCAAGAAAGTGATGAAGAAACATTCAAAAAACTTTCTCCATCTATTAAAGATATGTTAAACGATTTTTATCATTAACTTACAGAACCTGATAGAGCTAGAAAAAGTAAATCTATTGAAAGGGTTAAAAATGGCGTTAAAAGGATTTTTTTGGCTGTTGGTTTAACAAATTCAATAAAATTATTGTTTGAAAATGACACAGATGTGATAAGAAAAAACTATCTTCAAGTATATTGTGTAAACAGAAAGTTAGAAGCTGGTTCAATTTAAACATACTTAAACTCTTTAAAAGATTTTTGCTCATATCTTATAAAATCAAAGTATCGTGAATTTGACCTATCTTTTGAAACTGTATTTCAAACTATTTTAAATATTGAAAATTGGAGAAAAAATTACCATGCTAAAGACAGTATAAGAAAACATAAAAGAGCTGAAGATGACCTTTTAATGCTTGTTACCCCTGAACAGGAAAAGAAATATGAGCAGAGCAAAAATGCATCAACTGCAAAAAAATTACTTGAGGATTTGAAAAAAAATCCAAATAAAGAATTAACTATGTTTGATTATTGTTGTTATAGGGACCATGTCTTTTTTATTATACACTTTGCCAGTGCCCATTGATCTGGTGTAACAGCAAATATGACTACGGAAGAATTTTTTAAAATGAAAGTTTTTAAAGATGGCATGAAGATGATAAATGTATGAGATCATAAAACTGTTTCAACTTATGGTCCAGCAAGAGTGACTTTAAATTCTATTGAATTTGAATGGATTGAAGTTTTTGTGAATCATGTTAGAACAAAATTACCTGCTATTCATTCAGATAAAGTATTTTTATCATTGTCTGGGAAAGAAATGTTTTCTGGGGATATAAGTGGAAGATTACATTCGCTTTGGGTGAAAGCTGGTAATTTTGATGGGCACTTTGTACCCAAAAAGCTCTCTGCTAACATTGTCAGAAAAATAACTTCACATTAGTTCGTAATAGCGAGTTTTATAAAGATAGAGGTGTTGTGGCTGACTCAATGATGCACAGTGAACTAACTGCTGCCACTCATTATCATACCAGAAGTCAAGAGCTTAATGCAATTACTGGTGGCAATATTGTGCGCAAAAATTTTTGTTGTTCCCCACTAACTAAAACAGACAAGTTGATAAAAGTAGTTTAACTGAAAAAATAAAGGAAAAAAATGATCAGCTTCTTACGTCAGAGAACCTCTTAAGTAAAAATGGTTTTAGTTTTTCTTTGATGAATACTCCTAAAAAAATCTGGAGTAAGGAAGAAACAAGTTCTTTAAATTTATTATTTCCTGATAATAAATCTCAAAATATATTGTATAACCAAGTAAAATCAATGCTTGCCAAATCTCCTTCAATTAACTGTTCACCTAGACAAGTTCATGACAAGCTGAAAAGAATTAAAAGAAAATATCTGGAAGATATGCCAGAAGAATCAAAGGTTTTTTTCTTTTAATTTTTATTGGTTCGATTTTAAGTCTTTTTTTCTTTTTTTTTTCTTCTTAATTTTGCTTCGTAACTTTTCAAAATAATATAATCTTATATATTGTTTAAATTTAATTTTTTTTCATACTAGGTTAAGAAATTTGCAGTTTGAACACAAAACTTGGTCTTCTGAACAGATAAATGAGTTAAAAGTTAATGGAAAAGAATTAATTTTGGGAGGACCTTTATCACGAAGCCGAATTTTAAGTGTTCTAAAAAACTCTAAATTATTAAAAGATTTCACCATCACACAGTTGAGAACACGAATTAATCATAAACGAAATTAAACTTAGCTGTTTCTTGACTATAACTTATAAATAAACAGTTATTATTTTTTAATTTCTAAGTATTTAAATAAACATTCCAGCTTTGTTATTTCTTATATTAGGTTCTTTTTTTCAATATTAAGCTTAACCTTTATGATAACTAATGTGTGGCTTGGAAATGTTTCCATAAGGCCATTTCCTTATTTAAATACGCCACTATGAAGAAATAGTTGAATCAGTTTTTACAACCAGATGTCTTTCATGGCATTAACCTGTTATGATGATCAGGACTAAGTATTTTTAATGTGATACACTAGGTATATTATCATACAAGGTTTGCAAGTTCCTCCAACTTTTCCCCACAAATAAATCAAGAGGTTTTATATCATAGCTTTCTTTGTCCTAGAAAAGTTGTCTTTGCCACAGTTAAAGAGCTTTACCTGCCATAATCAAGTATCAGTTTAACTTCATTACCAGAACAAGAATTGGTTCATATATATTAAATATTATCTTGCTTTCATTCAATCACTAACAATATGATAAAATTTGAAAAAGTAGTTTTTACAAAAATGGGCAGAATTTTTAAATCATCATAAATAGAGACAATTTAAACTTAGATTAAGGTTTATTACTCTGTTAATTTGAAACTAATGACAAATTCTCTTAAATTATTTCAATCGAAAAAGATAATTTTCTCAAAAAAAGGAACACATGATAAAAGTGAATAAGAATGATTATTATGAATATGAATAAGGACTTTTTTATGATGTCACTACATAATGTAACCAATATAAACCTCATCTTTTTTCTAACATAAATTAAACCTAAAATATAATAGCACTGTTATTTTTACCTTTTTTATTATGACTGATAATAATTATTAATTTAATACTGATTACGATTTTATAAAAACAAATTAAAAATCTAAGGAGAGCTCTTAAATTCGGTGTTATATCTTGGACATCTTTTTAACACACATTTAAGATTAATTTTCTTTTAAATTAAATTTTAAATAACTACAAGCAATCTCTCACAGTAAATGACAATACAGTTACAGTTGCAGACAACGTCTTATAGTCTTACAGTTAATAACAACCAATAGAGTAACGTTTTTACTGTCAATTGAAAACAACGTTTAAAATGCCAGCTCAATCTAGTTAGTGTGTAATATAGTTGTATTTATTCATATTATATAATATAAACTATTGGTGCCACCAGTTAGTGCTAGTGAATATTTTAATATTGTTGTATTTCTATTACAACAAAATAATAAACTTAAATGATGTACTCTTTTTTTTTTGCAGTTGAAACCAATAAATGTTTCTTTCAGAAATTAATGGCAGTGAAGTGGTAACCTACAGTTGCAGCTCAAAATAAGTAGGTTTGAAACTGTCTTTGTGTTGATTGTGTTCTTTCTTTTAATATTTTCTTTACTTGATAAAATTAGTAAACTTATATTATATTATAAATTATAAAGCTATTTACGCAGTTATAATAGATCAAAGTATCAAACTTTTTCAAAGTTAAATTACAAGTAATTTGCCTTTCATTTTTGTTTTACAGTTCTACTTATAGAGCAATACGAGATATAGATACAAAGACGTGGTATTAAAAAATGCTACAGTTAAAAAAAATCGTTTTACGATTTTTTTGAGGTAATTATGAGCCTAAGGCTGATGATAAATAGTACATCTGGCTCCGTATATATGTATACACACAAACACACACAAGCTATTTACAAATCGATATTTCTATATTTAGGGTAAACTTTAAGCAAAGAGTGCGAGGAACTGTTAAACTGTTATGAACATATCATGCACTATACCATATCATGCACTACACGTGGCGCTCAGTTTACTCGACGATCCAATTTAACAGGATATTATCCATTTTTCTTATTTGTTATTTATATATTTAGGACGCATTTAAACTAAAGACTATGAAGAGCTGTAAAACTGCTATTGGCAACAGTTGATAATACTAGGCGCATGTATTAGTACGTAATTTGAATCTCTGGTTGGAATTCTTTTAAATGCTTTTATGCTTTTTACCCATAGTTGCTGTGGAAAAGCTCAATACCAAAGATTTAATAAAGGCAGAGTTAGGCAGGGTCGAAGGATATTTTTCGAACTAATAATCCATTGTAGTGAAAAACGAACTAGTTCAATCTTTCAAAACAAAAAAGTTTTTTAGATCATAATCAGCTTTGAAGTAAAAAAGTAAACATGCCCAGTGGGCACAATACGCGTTTTAAACGTCTAAATCACGTATTAAAACGTTTTAATACATATTCTAGACGTTTAAAACACGTCTTGTGCCCATTGGGTGATTTGAAGTAAATTTCCATTTGTTTTATTTTTTTCAAGAAAAAAAATTTGAAACTAAATCTGTAGTTTTTTTTTTTTTTTTAAAGCAACATTTAATTTTTCTTGCCGCCATTTGTGCTATAAATTGCTGACAACGCTATTTTATTACATAAATATGTAACTCTAAACTTTTAAAATTCAATTAACACCATTACGTCCAACGATATTGCGCAGCGAAGAGAGTTAGGTGCAGATTTTTCAAGTAAAATCATTCCTAGACAATGAAGCACATTTTTACATAGCTTTTAAATATTGATCGTCAAAATTTCAGTCGTTGAAGTTGTAGAACCCACAAAAAACAAATGCATTTTTAAGTGAATACTATTTGGCGCGCATTAACTTGACTGCATAATAAGTTAAAAATGCGTTATCTTCTTGTACCTTAAAAAATTTAAAAAGATATAAACTATTTTACAAATTTTAGGGAGGATAACTAAATGGTTTATCTCCTATGGAATTACAGTATCGGACAAAAAAATAATAATAATGTTGACCATGCTGTATTTCGCTATCAATACTTCTTAGCGAATCCTTTGTTGTCGATCACTGCCTTGCATTTTCGAGGCATAGATTCGATCAGGTGATCAATGAAACTTTGTGGAATCGCTGCCTAGGCTTTTTAGATTTGTTCAAACAGTTGATCCTTAATACGAACACCTTCACAAGTAATTCTGCGGTTGACAATCTCCCACAGCTTCTCGATAAGGTTGAGATCCGGAGATTGAGGCGGCTAATCCATCACCGATAGATGATTGTCTTGAAACTACTGCTTGACAACTTTTGCAGTATGTTTCGGATCGTTGTCTTGCTGAAAAACCCATTTTATTGGCATATTCCATTCAGCATGAGGTAACATAACATCTTTCAGGATATTTTTATACATGAAACGGTCCATTATTCCATAGACTCGATGTATTGGACCTAGACCGTTAGCAGAAAAACACCCCCAGAATATTGCATCGCATCCACCATGCTTGACAGTCTTATGACAGTTACGTAAATCGAGGCGTTTTCCGGCCGGTCGACGTACACGGCAAATGCCATTGCTCCCGATGATGTTGAACTTCGATTCATCACTGAACAGAATAGTTCGCCATTTCTGCACATTCCAGTCAATATGAGATGTAGCAAACAGGAGCCTTTCTTCTGATAAGTGAAATCAGCGGTTTTTTTGCAGGGCGTCGAGAAAACAGTTCGGCTTTAACAGCACGTCGTCTGAATGTTTGGTCCAATACAAGCAGCTTTAATTGCTTTTGTATCTCGACTTATAAGATCCAGGGATCCTTCTTAACGGATCTGAAGATCATAGAATCCTCTCTAGAAGTGGTGGAACGCGGTCTTCCACCTTTGTTATCTGCTGCCAACTTCCCCGTAGAACGATATTTAGAACATAGCCTTGATACGGTTCACTTTTTCACGCGATATTTATCACAAATACTTTTTTGTGACATTCCACTTACGTAAATGCAAATAATTTTTTTTCGTAGTTCCAATCCAAGACTGTCGGGAGCCATATTTGCACTTGAAGTCATAAAAATAATAAGAATAAATAATCACGCTTCTTAAGGCTTGCCGTAACACATTTACCTTGTGATTATACAATAATGCTCTGTGGAACACAACGTCTTGGTTGGATGAGGACTGTATTGATGTAACGAAACACTTGTTGTATTTCACTTCTTGTATTGATGTTTTTTGATAAAACACTTTGATAAAACTCACTTCGATAAACTGTCTTGATAATACTGACTGATTGACTTCCATATACTGACTGAATTACATGTTGGTTTACATGTTTCTTACATAGTAAAATGAACCTGTGTAAACCTGTTCTGGAAGATTCTAGATGCTTCTTTTTGATGCTTCTGGAAGCTTCTGGATGCGTCTGGATGCTTTTGAATGTTTCTGGATACTTCTGGATGCTTCCAGATGTTTCTTCTGGAAACTTCTGGAAGCTTCTGCATGCTTATGGAAACTTCTGGAAACTTCTGGATACTTCCTTTAATTATTAAAAAACTTCCGTGACGTTGACACGGACCAGACTTAAAAAAATGAAACAAACTAAAAAAGTTGCACTTGTTTTGTCCGCTGCAAAATGGCACTTGTCAACGAAATTCTGCCTGTGTGCTGTCACCTGTCAGCTGATTACTCATGTCATGGCACGCTATGACTCCAGACTCCTGAACTGTTTACTGTGGTAGTATAGTTCGTTCCGTTTTTAAGACATGTAAAATTAGTAACACCTTTTTAGAATTGTTCGATGTTGGTTGCAAATGTTTTGTCCAATACTGTATATCCTTTCAAGAGTTTAAAAAAGCATTTAATCAGCAAAAGCTCATTTGGTATAACGGTATTACTAGTGACGTAGCACTAAGTTGTATATCTTAAATTGAATTTAAAAATTGTTTTTGAAAAACATTTAGTTTGAAATGTGACCATGTTTGTTTACCTTTTGTGCTTTGACTATTGATTGTGTGCAGTATGTGGTTTTAGCGTAAAATGTTTTATAAGTTTAGGCAATAAAAGAGAATAAAAATTTAGCTAAAATTAACAAAATCATAATTTGTACCAATAAGAGCATTAAATATTAAATCCTAGCGGGCATGTTGTCCAAAAAAGACTTCTTTTAATAGTTCAAAGACTTCTTTTTGAATCAAACAACCACTCGGACCTGAGACGTCCACATGATTATTTTAACTTTGGAACACAATACGTGAAAATAAAATTTTCACCTATTGTGTTCCAAACTTAAGTATGTCTATTCCTATGTCAAATAAGAAGACCTTGCAATTAATTATAATGATGGAAGCCGGGGAAAAAAAATATTCAATAAACTTTGGCCCCCCAATCCAAACGAACTTAACAATAGATTTTGAAAAACTACACTTTAATGTTTTCAAATCGGCAAATGTGTTACTTAATGACTTTTCTGACGCTGATTTGCATTTTTTTAACGAAAAGAATTTTAGCTCATCCTTCTTTGAAATAAAAACTTTTAAAAACGAACTAAAAACCTTAAAGAGTAATTTTACGGTAATACACATTAACATTAGAAGTATTAATAACAACATGGACAAGCTAAAATATTTTCTTATTGAATGCGATTATCTATTCAGTATGATATGCAAACGTGGTGTTCTGACGAATCATGCAGAATAAACTCAAGTTTAGAAATTCCTAAGTACAAGTTATTATCGTTTGAAAGGAAAACTAACAAAAGGGGAGGGGGAATTATAACTTATATTAGGAACGATCAAATTACTAAAATAAGAGAAGACCTTTCGACCTCAGATGCCGATAGTGAGGTCTTTAACTAGTAACAAATCAAAAAACATACTGGTCTCCACATGTTACCGACCGCCTGAAGGTGATTTATTAAAATTTTCCAATCATTTAAAACAAATTTTTATAAAAAACAACAATGAGCAAAAAAAAAATTCTGTATTGGTGATATAAACATAGGTTGTTTACAATATGAAAAAAATGCCAATATTAAACTTTTTTTTTGACAAAATGCTTCAATATTACATCTTCCCAATTATTAATAAACCAACCCGAGTAACTCCAACTTCAATCTCTGCAATAGACAATATATTAACTAATTCAATCTTTGATACTTCTCTAAAGGTAGGAATAATAAAGACAGATATTTCTGATCATTTTCCTTTTTTCTTCTTTTTGACAAAAGATATAAAATCTATAAATAGTTGTAAAATAAAAATTTATAAAAGGAAAATCAACAAATTTGCTATTCAACAATTTAAAGACTCACTACCGGCAGAACTATGGGACAAGGTATACCAAGAATGCAACCTTGGGAACACAAACTCTGCTTATAATAACTTTGAAAAAATTTTCCTAAAAAACTATAATATGCATTTCCCAATTAAAGAAAAATTAATAAAAGAAAAATATTTAAAATGTCCTTGGATCACCGAAGGTATTAAAAAATCCTCCAAAAAAAACAAAAACTTTATATCAAATACTTAAAAAATAGAAGTGAGGCAAACCTAAATGTTTACAAACAGTATAAAAACTTATTTGAAAAAATTTAAAAAAATTCGAAGAAAAACTTTTACTCAAATAAAAAAAAAACTCAAATGGTAATATTAAAAAAACTTGGGATATCATAAAAGAAATAATTGGGACTAAACACTGCAAATCAAATAGTTTACCTGCACAAATTGTCATAGATAATAATGAGTATAACGATTGTAATGTAATTTCAGAAAAATTTAACAGTTTTTTTGTCAACATAGGCCCAAATCTTGCTTCAAAAATCCACTGTCCAAACAACTCATTTGAAACTTACTTAACTAGTGTCAACAGCGAACTAATATTTAAAGAACTAAAAATTGATGAACTCGAAAATGCAATAAACTCTATTAAAATAAACAAGTCTCCAGGTGTAGATGACATTAGCAGTAATATTGTTGCTAATGTCTCTTCGCAGATAGACAAACCTATTTTTGAAATATTCAAATCATCAATTAAAACTGGAACTGTACCAGATAAATTAAAAGTAGCTAAAATTATACCTATTTTTAAAACCGGTGAAACATTTCAAATAAATAATTACAGACCAATTTCTATTCTTCCAATTTTTTCTAAAATACTTGAACGAATAATCTACAATAGACTATATGAATATCTAACTCAAAACAAACTCTTAGATAAAAATCAATTCGGTTTTCAATCACAACACTCGACAGAACATGCAATTTTAGATATAGTTAATAGCATAAGTGATTCTTTTGATAAAAAGCAATTTGTATTAGGAACTTTTATAGACCTATCCAAAGCATTTGACACAATTAATCATGATATCCTACTTTAAAAAATGGAAAAATACGGAATAAAAAATACTACCCTAGATTGGTTTAAAAGTTATTTATGCAACAGACAACAATGCGTTATTTCGAATGATAATAAATATTCAAATTTACTAGAAATTAAATGCGGAATTCCCCAAGGTTCCATTCTTGGCCCTCTTTTATTTTTAACTTATATTGACGATCTTCCACAATCCCTAAAAAAACTTGATGCTGTAATGTTTGCTGATGACACAAATTTGTTTTATTCATCAGCATCAATTGAAAATCTCTTTGAATCTGTGAACGATGACCTTGATATTCTAAACACCTGGTTTAAAGTAAATAAATTATCTTTAAATACAGAAAAAACAAAATACATCTTGTTTCACTCCAACCATCAAAAAAATAATATACCAAGAATGCTATCATTACTAAAAATAAATATCGAAAGAACTAAAACCGTTAAATTTCTTGGGATAATTATTGACGAAACGATTTTTTGGAAAGCCCATATAAATACAATAAATACAAAAATATTAAAAAGTATCGGCATACTCTACAAAGTCAAACCTTTACTTTCCCAGAAAAATCTTAAAAGTCTCTACTTTTCTTATATACAAAGTTATTTAACATATGCTAATATTGCCTGGGGAAGTATAAATAAATCTAAACTAAATTCTCTATATGTACACCAGAAACACGCATCAAGATTGATTTATAATAAAAATAAATTCACTCATGCCGTTCCTTTACTTAAAAACTTGAATGCGTTAAATGTCTATCAAATTAACATCTACCAAAATATTTTATTTATGCTCAAATATATGCTCGGGCTTGTCCCATCTCATTTTACTAATAACTTTTTTCAAACCTACGTCAACAGATATAGCACAAGAGGAACAGGAAATTTCACCCTGCCCATTAAAAAAACAAAATTTTCAAGATTTTCAATTGCATACCGTGGCCCCTACTTATACAACAAAATAATATCTCAAAATATAGAACTTACTAAATTAGATAATCTTACTATCCTTAAAAAAAAATTAAAAGATCTCATAATTAACAAAACCAATTTTATCGATATGTATTAAATGTAAAAGAAAATGAATATACTAAAAGTAACAAGAACAATTTAAATTTTAAAATAAATAAATAAATAAAAATAGTAATAATAATAAATATAGTAGCAACTATACATAGTAAAATATTACTGAACAGTGGACCTCAAAGTTAGTGTGTGTTTTGTGAAATTACTCTTTAAATTTTTTGTTCATTTTGCAGGTTCTCGATGAAAACACTTCTCTTAGTCTTCTGCGAGTTTCCTTACAACAACATAGCGTTATTATGATATATTAATATATTTTTTCAACGATAACCACAAGCAAGTCCCTAGTAGCCCTGTGGTGCGACGGACTTGCGTATATTTTTTAAATGCATGGGTTAATAGCCAGCACTTTATATTATAAACCACGATTTTTTACTTTTTATTTTTTTTTATTTGTTTATTTTTTTTGTTTTTCTCTTAACATTTCTAACCGACTGTAATACGCCAAGCGTGAAACAGCATTGTTAACGGTCTTTAGATATTGCAAATATGTGTGGTGGACATTTATATAAACTGGAGTCATGTAAATATTTGTTCTTGAAATATATAATAATTGTTGTGAAAAAAAAAAAAAAAAAAAAAAAAAAAGTGAGGGCAGTTATCTAGTAAAATTTTTAAATTTACTATGTTATACTAAATTCAAATTCATCAACAGACTTTTAATTTTATTTGAAAATATTACAAATCACAAAAGTTATAACCATGTAAAATTTGCAATTACAACTTTTGTAATTTACAATATTTTCAAATAAATCTAAAAATCTGTTGATGAATTTATATTTAGTAGTAGGTAGTAGAGTTTAAAATTTTACTACATTGCTAAAATCACGTTTGGGCAGGGGGGGGCAAAGTTTAGGAGTGAGGTACCTACGTATAATTGCATTTATTCTAATGAGTTATTAAAAAACCTCCAAATCTCTTTTTTAAAAAAAAGCGTTAGGAGCTAATGAGGTTTTATGGAAACATAATTATAGAGTGTTATGAACAGTTAAAAGTTGTTGTAAAGTTTTTAAAGCATCTATTGATCAAGGAGGTTTTTCCTGATTGATTAAAAATTGCCAAAATTATTCCAAGTTTTAAAGGTGACAGAGCTAATATTAATAATTACCGCTCATCTCCGTCCTTTCTACCTTCTCAAAAATTTTAGAAGATATTATGTACAATAGAATGTTCAATTATTTTAATAACATTAATCTATTATACAAAAACCAAGTCGGATTTAAAAAAAAAATAACTCAACTGAACGTGCAATTATTCAGTTGTTACACAAAATCTCTAATACTTTTAATAATTCTCAATTTACATTTGGCATTTTTATTGTTTTATCTAAAGCGTTGATACTGTAGATCACGATATATTGCTTCATAAAATTAAATATTGCATAATAAATAGAGAGCGCCAGAGTATTTGGCACCCTATGCGAATCTGACACACAGTGCCCCCCTCCCCAGTTTACTTGTACATAGGAATGCTTAAGTTATGTTATTATATTTTGTATATACATTCGGAAGAATATATTCATGCATAATCTTAAATAAATGTATATTCATGTAACTTAACAATATATTAATAAACAATTCCAAAACTTCACTTTTCGCGCTATTGTTTTTGCAAATGTAGAAGCGAGTTCCGTCAGTTCAATGTTTCAAGTAATACCATGTTCACTTCACACAACAGAGTAGTTAATCCAACAAGTCTTTCTTGCTGCATTGAAGTTCTCAAAAATGTTTTTATCAGTTTGAGTTTTGAGAAGCTTCGCTCACCGCTAGCCATGGAAACTGGAAGTGTCAAGAGGATTCTAAATTTAATAGAGATTTGAAAAAGATTTTGGCAATATTTTCAATATATTTATTTTTTATGTAGAAAGTTTTAGTGTCGCCCTAGAAAACTTTGCCGCCCAAGGCGGCCACCTACTTCGCTTAGTGGTTAAACCTGTTTTATCAAATTGAAAACAAGTTGTCTATTATAATAATATATCTCACAAAAATTTGTTAAAATATCCTGTGGTGTTGTGTAATGTTCTATTCTCGGGCCAATTTTGTTTTTGATTTACGCAAATGACTTTTATAAAGCCTTAAATCTTTTAAGTCATGTTTGCAGATGATACCAATTTGTTTCTCTTAATAATATTTACTAACTCTTTTCAACTATGAATGATGGATTGCAAAAACGTATCAAATTGGATCATGGATGGAAAAAATGAGTAATAAAGTTGTTTTTTTTTTTTAAAAAAAAAACACAACTTTACTCATTTTTTCACAGTTATATAAATTATGCAATTATTGCCTGGGGTAGTTCAGCCAAAAGTAAGTTAAAACGTCTTTACCACCGTCATAAACACGCTATGCGTTTAATCAATTTTGAGGATCGATTCTCACATACTAAAATGTTTTTTTTATGGAGAGGAGAATACTCAATGTATACGAATTAAATGTATTTAATGTTTTATGTTTCATTTATATGTGAAAAAACGATTTATAACCTTTAGTTTTTAAAGGTTTTTTTTTTCTTTTGAAAACCATGAACAAATACGCCTTAAAAAATGATAATTTTGTAAATAAACCGCTTTGTAAAACAAGATTTAATCAATTTTGTATTTCAACACATCTCTGGAATAGGATTGTTTTACCAAATTTTGATTTGTCGATTACTTAATCAGTCTTTCAAATTGAATTGAAAAATTTTATTCTCTCAATTGAAAAAATTTCTGAATACTTTTGATAGCGTAGCTATTACAATAGTAATAGTATAGTAATATTTATTGCTGTAACAATTAAAAATTTGTTTAAATATAAATATTTAAAAATAAAATAAGTTGTGAAACGCAATGCAAGCATCGGGTTATAGACAGCCCACACAAATTAAAAAACACAAGTTAAGAAAAATGTTTATCTATTCGCGCTTTGAAAACATTCAACGATGTTGCTTCAATAATTTCATTTGGTAACAAATTCCAATTTTTACAAACTCGATTGGTAAAGAAATTATATCTTGGTAAACATGATGGTACGTATTCTCTTTCTAGCCTGTATTTATTACCCCTTACAGAAAAAGCCGGGCCTGAACTAGTCACAGATGATGCCGGTTTTGGATTTTTGTACCTATTTATTTGGTCTATATTTTGCTTGAATCTGTATGGTTGTAAAAGATCTCCTCTAGCAATATTTAATAAAATTTTATAAGACATAGTGTATATTTATATTATAAGTTTCTTTTTTTCTTTCTGGTATTGTAATGTGTGTTGTTTTTGAAAAAAGTTTCTGGCGATAAGATCGTTAAGAACTTTTATCAGATACCTTTGTTTGCATTTTAATTTTATACATATATTTTTTTGTTATCTAAACTATGAATTTATAAGTCTACGGATTTTACAGGTTGTTAAAGATTTTATTTTGTAATACGAGCAAAAAAAAAAAAAAAAACTTACATCGCAATTTTTTGCAAAGTCAATATAAAATTTATAAAAGCCTATAAAGTTTTTTTGCAAAAATTGTGAGATTACTTAAAGAATTAGACTTAAGTAAAGTTTTTTTCTTGATCAGAAATCAAGAAATGGCGAGGTTTACATAAGATACCTATTGCAGATGATATTTTTGATTCAATCTGCCAAATATGATTTCTCCATAATAAATTTTTATTTATTTGAACACCAAAAAAGTTGAACAGGAAAAAGTATTGAAAATACTTTTTCCTGTTTTATTGTTATGTTGTAAATGAGCAACTCTGGAACTTTTAACAGTAGAAACATTGGTTGACCTGTTTTATGAAATAAAATGAAGTTAGTTTTTCAAAGTTTAAGGGTAGTTTATTTTCTCTGAACCATAAATTAAAGTTTTCAAGTTTAGTATTCATTGTTCCGAACATTGATTTTAAATTACTATGATTATAAAACAAAATTGTATCATCAGCATAAACTATTGAAGATACTATGGATGATGCTTTATGAATATGATTGATGTAAGCTAAAATCAATAAGGATCCTACGATTGAGCCTTATAGAATCCCGAACTCAATAACAAAAAAACTTGAATCTTTGCTTATTATAAACTGTTTTTTTGTTACTTACTTTTTTACCCATTTATACATTTGTTCTTTAATACCATAATGTTTTAGTTATGATCGTAAGCATGGTCATCTGTATTAAATGCCTTTGAAAGGTTTATAAATACTCGTAGTAAATGCTCTCCTTTATCAAAAAATTTTATTTGTAAGTTCAATAATAACATGTTCTGTTGAACAACTTGTATATATACCAAATGGATTTTTATATAAAAGTTCGTTTAGCATCAACTAATTATAAATTTGATTGTAAGTTACTTTTTTATAAACTTTAGAGAACATTGATAGAAGGCAAATTGGACGGTAGTTAGACATGTTACTAAAATCTCCATTTTTATAAAAAGGATTAACTTTAGCAACTTTTAACATTTTAGAAATTGTACTGTGTTCAAAAGGAGATAATATTAAATGAAAAAAGGGTTTTCTAATACATTTAATGACGTGTATTGGTTCATTTCGTCTTATCCGCACGACTTATTTTGCTTTAGTTTAGTCAGAACTTTGTTAAATTCTTTATAGGTTTTTTTCATTTGATATTCGTGATTGGTGTTTTTCTACAATAAGTTTATTAAACTTCTTATTTGGGATCACTGTTTTTGAAGCTAGACTAGAACCAAGATTTAAAAAGTGTTTGTTAAGTTCATAGTAAATATCTGATTCATTTGTAATGTGTTCAAAAAGGTAATCATGGCAGAATTTGAGTCAATTAAAAATGACATCAAGTCAATTCCAGTTTCTAAAGTGAAAATTACTGCTACATACTGCATACAAGATTTTAATTTAGAAATGGTAAGCAAGCGGTTATGAGGTTATTGCTGCATTAAAAAAAAAGGAAATGGATGTTTTAATCTAAAATGAGAGTATAGCAAGTTGATGAATCTGCTAAGATAATGGGTGTGAGTGCTAACCTTATTAGAAAACTACCTCAAACCATTAAAACTGACACGGCGTTTTCGTAAATCTTTGAAACAAGAGAATGTGACGTCACTTTGTGGCAAAAAACTAGAAAAAACAAACTAGTAATAAGATTTTATTTAAATTTTTTAGAAAAATCACTTTCATTAGAAATATATAGAATATATTTTTCCGGGATATATTCTTATAAAGACTAAATATAGTAATTACTATGTCATTTCTTTAAAAGTATTTATTTATTAATATTATAATAAATACAAACTCTTATCCGTGGAGTAAGTAATTAACATTATATAGCTAACGCCATGTCTATCAGTTTTAATGGTCTAAGGAAAACTACATATTGGTTTGACAGCGAGTTTATCTAAATTTGATACTAACTAAAAAACTTTTAAAAACTGTATGCACAGTTATATTTATGGTATCCTATGCAACAGACTTTATATTAAATTATGATTAATGGACATCTGGTAGTATAATTACTTGATTGCTTTATGGCATTCTGTTAAAATGAGCCAAAAGCCTCAAAAAAGTACTTTAGAAATACAGGAGCTGCTTTGCTAGAAAATTATTGTCTTTTGTGCACTCAGATTCTTTTATTGCTTAAAGTCTTAAAACCAGCATTTCAAAAAAGCTATTATGCTTGAATATGTAGTTAATTTCTTAAAAGAATCAAGTATTGTGTGCTCTTAGTTATATATATTTTTGCAAGTTAGTGTAGATCAGCAATTCCCAACCTTTCTGATCCCACAATCCCTTGATAAACTTTCCAAATTTAAGAGCTACATTATTAATTTTTTTTGTTAAAGGTTATAAACCAATATCAGTGGTTCCAATCTGTGGGTCGCGACCCCTACAGAGGTCCCATTTAAAAAAATTAGATATTTAGAAGTTGATTAAGGGGAGATTTAGGACCTAAATCACTGCATTTTTGCTGCTAATGCCGTCATGTTTTTTGACATCTAAATATCTGCTTTTTTTAAATTGCAACCTTTCGTAAATTGTTGGGCAACCTCTGTTGGGGTCACAACCAACAGGTTGGGAACCACTGATGTAAATCTAAGCAATAGAGGCGTCTAGCCGTGAGTCTTCAATTACCAGTAGGTTTTTATACGTTATTGCTTTTGTTAAAACATAAAAAAACTAATTATTTGGACATAAAATTTTCTTTTGAATTTAGTTATTGATCGTAAATATCTTTTTCTTGATTTTTATAAAGGTATTGAAACTGGCCACTCTGCCCACTCTAATATGAAAAAATTAAACCAATTTTTTCAACCAAATGCTCTTCCTGGCGTAATTGTTTTGAGATAAAGCACTGAGAATTTTGTTAATACTACTGGGTGGATTATTATCCAAAATTGATCTAACTAACCAAAATTTTCTAACCCATACACAAAATAAAACTTTTATTTATGGGAGATTTTTATTAGAAATTTTATAATTTACCTCTTCCGGGTAAGTTGCTTTCACCACTGTCTACACTAGTCAATTCTAGGTCGTTTAGGTTGAAAATTTGATTACTTAAAAATTTTTTATTACAAAGTGTTAAGGACTATTATACAGACAATATTATGAAAAGAACAAATTATTTGGTGTACGTCCTGATGAGAAAATCAATTTTTAATGGGGATCAGGGCAACTTTTTCCCTGTCCCCTTGCCCCCCTTTATTTATTAAAAAAAAAAAAAATTATGCTATCTTTAGAAAAATCAAGCATCAGTTACATATTCAAAAATTCAATAAAAAATATCTTGGCGTTCAAAAGATTTAAAGTTTTATTTAAATTAAAACCATTTAAAGTAAAACTAGTCAAAGTGTTACTAAATTTAATATGTATGTATATGCTTTAGTTAAAAATCTAACATATTTATTATTTATTTGCATTAAAACTAGCATAATTAACATAGTTAACATGCCAAACAAACCAAGGGATCATTTCTCTTCAAGAAAACTTATTTGTGTTTGCTGTGGTAATAAGAATTTAAAATGCATTGAACTGGTAACTGGAAATCCTTTACTAATCTTGATTCAACTGTATGCCAACACCAACTATAATATGACACTTCTATCCAACCCTGTTGGGTTATGTCCAACCTGCAAGATTTATTTGTACTCAGCTAAAAAAGGAGAAACTTTATCACTAGTTACTTTGGAGAGGCGGTTGCTCACATCAGAGAGAATAAAGTTACTTTCGAGATTTAAAGGTAATACTTTTACTTATACTTACTTATGCATATAATAAAAGCTATAAATAATATGAGCAAACATTTGTTTATATATATAAATATAGGTGAGGCAGTGTCAACATGTGATTGCCTGCTCTGTATCATGTCAAGAGATAAATCCAAATCTATAAACCTTCAGGTAATTTATAAAGAACTCATATATGTAGCTCAATTATTTACATTAAAAACATTTATAAAATTATAACTTTTATTATAGTTTAATTAACTATATTTTAAATAAGTATAGTTTTTTATTTATTTAGGATGTATTAAACATGTACATTAATGACCCTGAAGTACCAAAGGAGGTCATAGATAAAATTTGTTGTACTTGTTATCAGAGAATTGGATCTGGAATTCAACATCCCTGTAATAAGAGAGACATTGTACAGAACCTAAAAACACTGCTAATGTCAACAGGTAAGAGCTTAATTATAGTTTTTTTAAACCTAAATTTTTACGTAATCCTAAAACATAATTACAAATTTTCAGGTTTAAAAACAGTTGAGCAAGTACTTAGCACATCTCTGAAAGAAATTCAACAATTTAAAAATATTGAGTTAGATAACACTGTTACTTTGTCAACTGGAGGAACTCCTTTGAGTCTTCAGATAGGGAAAAACCTAACCCTTAAAACTCTACCCAAACTTTCTATAATATCAAAAGAAAGCATGGCATGTCAGACTGTACTATTGATTCTATAGCAATGGAATTAAGAAAAGATTTGGGTAGATTAGGTGTGGAATCTAATTATTCCAAAAAAATTAAGATATTGTCACATGCCTTAAATAACTATTACTCAGTGGAAAAAGTGGAATTTCTATCCAAAAATAAAGTTAAAGAAAATAAAACTATTGAAACTGTCATTAAAGATCTAGTGTATGTCAAAGATCCAGTATCTCTAGTTAATCA
>NC_061156.1:132500-232500 GCF_022113875.1 Hydra vulgaris
TGAAGAAAAAGTTATCTGGTCATTACTCTCTGGTAATGGCAAGCAATTAAATAATAAATAAAAATTTTAATTTTAAAGGGATTTATTGTAATGGAACACTAACATCTCTCAATCCACGCAAGCGAAACTCTGTTATACTTGATAGAAAAATGCATTGCCATCATTGATAATGATAAACATTAATTGTCATAAGCCAAGCAATTTGCTTATGTCAAAAAGTAAATGAGCTTTGGTTTCCCATAGCACGTTGCAACCAGGTCAACCCTGGTTGTTGGATGTCGGTAATTACCCGACTACCTAAAATTAAACTTCTATATAAATATATGTATATATAAAAACAAATTAAAAAATTATAAATCTTTTCATAATACTACAAAAAAAGGAAGGAATTAGATATATATTAAGCATTGCAAAATTTATTCCAAAAAAAAAAAAGAAATTCACCTACTATCTGTAAATAATATCTGTTAATGCAAGTTTATAAGACATACTAATACTTAAAAAAACATATACCTTATTATTAAAAAATTCTGTTATGTTATCACCATATTACCGCTTATTATGTCAGCAGAAAGTTGATATTTGCTCATATCATACTCAACACAGTCATCATCTTCATTTTCTTTTGGTTTCCAATAAGAAACTATATATATCATTGTTCTTCTTTTTAATGCTAACAATTCTGCCGTAATATACCTTATGGGTGTTATTGGCATTATCGAACCACATTTGGCAAATACTTCTTCCAATAGCAGCTCCAATAAGAATTTCTTCAATATCTGAGGCCTCATTATTTTCTAGGTCAGGAAACATTTCTTTTACCTGATCGGGCATGCAACTTTTTAATATTTTTTCTATCTTTCTGCGGTCTTTGTCCTCCCTTTTCTGAATTTTATCTGCCATTCGTTTTAGCAGTTCTAACTTCAGTTCATTATGACATTGCATACATGTAAATCGATTTTTCCTGGCATTAGAGATAGCCCATAATATCAACTTGTTTTGAATATTAGTTGGCTTTTTACAAAGCAGAGCAGTTGTTTTATTTTTGCAAGCACGAAGTTTCGAAGAAAGAAAACAAAGAGTAACATTAGGAGCTTTGTGCTTTGCAGCGCTAAACATATCCATAAGTTCTTCTGAATCAATGTTGTGAAGCCTAGCTGACTTAGTCTGGTCTTTAAGAAGATCATTAGAACTCATTTCGAACTGACGCTTGTACTGTCAATGACGGTAGTAACAGCATTAAGACAGTCACCTTATGCTTTACTCATTTCATTAGTTACTGGGCAAAAGCTGATTATTGAATCAAAAACAACATCTTTAATATCATTACCAAAGAAATCAGTTTTTCGTTTAAGTAGAGATAAGGGATTCTTGCTGCTCTCAATTAGAGTGTTCCTAACATCTTTTACTACCTGAATGCCAGATATGTAGTCAAGTCCTGTACCTGGTGCAATATAAAATTTTGTTATCCAAGGGCCAGAAAGTAGCTTTCCAATTAAAGCTAAAACACACAACTCACGGATACCTAAGGTAAATTAGTTAATAAGTAACAAAAAATAAAATTTGTTTTTATTCTTTGTTAATCATGTGTCATTACTATGTTATAAAGATGCATTCTATAACCTATAATATTGTAAATAATAGTGGTATACCTATTTCAGATGTAAAGTCTTGAAACAAACTATTTTGCAGACCTCCACATAACGCCAAGCCAGAACACAGAAATATCTTCAATATGGCATAATGATGGATCAAAATACCACATGTGTGAAAAAGTATATGTAGTCTGTTCCCTCCATAGCGTAGTAGCAATCCTCTGGGCAACTCATGTTGGTCCAAAAAGGTTACAAAACCCTTTGGATCGCCTATGAATAACATAAAGAAAGTCATTTTGGGAATTGCAAGGAGAATATGAATTAAAAACATGCAATAATTATAATATTTATTTTTTTTTAACTTGTAACTTTATTTACAAAACTACACTATATTAAAGTAAAAGAATGGTTTTAAAACTATTAATATATAGGTACCTTTAGCATCCTTGTAACGAAGTTTGTTCAGCTGTACAACAATGTTTGCTGCTATGCAGTCTCTTCCAAAAAGTTTCCCTTTTGAAGTCTCTAATGCTTTAAGTGAAGACTTGCAAGAGCTTGTCATTGTGTCCAAGGGGTGAAGGTGACAGTTAAGTTCATTAAATGGTTTCTGCCAAACTAGGTTTAACTTTGTGACTGTTGCATGGTTTGTTGCAACTCTATCACTCATGGTAATTGTTATGTTCCCGATAATAGTGCTTCTTACTTCAGTGTATTTAAGCTTGTAGAAGTCACTACATAACTTAGCAAGATTATCAACAGATTTTGTAATATGACTCTGATAGTCATAAGCTGTACCTCCAGGAAGTTGATCAATAGCTACAACCATACATACTGATTCGATTTTTAAGTGCACAGCATTTACATGAACACCCTCCTGGGTTGTTGCATCAAAACCAAGTGTCAGATCTTTCGTTGTAAACGCTATCTCAGCAGTCTGTAAGTTGGTGTTCTGAAAGAACACCAAGCTCACGCATCATTTGTTCTACAGTTGTCCGATGTGGACTTGGCTATCAATTTGACTAAATTGATAGCCAGTATGTTCTCTAATTTTATGTCATATATAAGTGTTCTGATATCTGCTGAGTAGCATTTTTCATTTTTGGTGTTTTGTGTTACTTGCTGAATTTCTTCTAACTTTTCCTGTAAAACCAGTATGTCATTTTGAAGTACAAGAATTGCAGAATTTTTGTCAGCAAGTTGTTGGGATAACATTGTCTTTTGATTAAAAAACTTGGTTTCGGTGAATGTTAACTGTTGTTTCAAATAAAAAATTTGATTTTGAAGTTTTTTTAACTGTATATTTAAAAAATTTTCTTTTAATTTTTTTCTTAGTTGATGAATTATCTTTTCCTTACGAGCAATAACTTGATTTAGATGTTTTAATCTGTATGGTCTAGCCTTTGCCTTTTCTCTTAAACCTTTAAGATCTTCTTTATGTTTTCTCTTTTTAATTATGATTTTGTTTTCCAAAATGATTAATCTCTTTCACATAATCTTTTTCCTGGGACTAACCTGGTCAGCTCTCAACCTGGATAATGATTCTTGAGAAGAGTCACTATTTGATAGAGACGAAACAGTGATTTGCTGAGAAAAAAATGAAGAACACGTAGCAATGTGATTAGAGGTTGTGATTAACTGTGATATTTGAGTCAGAGCAGATGTTGTTGGTTGGTATTCAAAGAGCATGTTGCAGATGTCAATAAATTGTTTTGAATTTTGTGAAAAAGCTTTTACAAAGACTTTAGACTTTATTATGGGTACAGAAAAAAATTGAGAAAATGCTGTTTTTGTTTGTTATTATTTCGCATTTTATTCTGAATCACCATAAAAAAGTGTCATAATTTTTATTTCAGCATTTTAAATTAGATTTAACAGAATTTAGCCTTGAAACAAATTTTGGTGTGTGAAATCATCAGTAGTGTTAGTAATATTATTACTAACAACTTTTTTTTAATAGCCATTTCTTACTAATAAAAGGCTATTGAAAAAAAAATTGTATACTGTTTTAAATTTTAAAAAGGTTATTTTTATTGAATCATTAAAAAGTTTCTAATGAAAGCTATCTATATATCTCATTATTATGAATAAACAATCTGATATATTAAATGCTCACTATCAAATTACGTCCCCCCCCTCCCCGCTTAAACGGAAATACATTTCTCCACTGAACAGAAAAATAGGGTTGTCTGCGCATGAATATTTTTTAATGAAATTTGGCAGGCACATAGAAAATAGATTTATACTGCTTACTGGAAAATTTTAAAGTGTAGCAACATGTCTTCATCATTAATGTACCTCCAGAACAGAAACGAAATTTGAAAATCTAATAATTATCACTTGTAAATGTAAAAAAAATAACGGAATTTATATCAAGGAGTAACAGTAACATTAACAGTTTAATAAAGTGTAACAGTATATATATATATATATATATATATATATATATATATATATATATATATATATATATATATATATATATATATATATAATTTTAATGCAAGACCGGAATTTTTTCATTTATTTTAGTAAATTATGATATTTAGTAAATTCAAAAAACCATCGGTGTTTTTAATTTACTAAATACAATATTATTATTTATAGTTAAAACTTACCACGCTCATCTTACCAATATTTTATTTATGCATATTGCAATACTAATGCATAATTTATATATATATATATATATATATATATATATATATATATATATATATATATATATATATATAAATAACTTTATATATCTATATATTGTACAACATTCAAAAATTATGTATTAATTGGATTTTATGGTTACTTTTATCCATTGAGTAATTATTATACAACTCTATATCTTCTTCCGCGCCTCACCCTCACAATGAATGTATGTTGTAAGCTAATAAAACATCGTTTTTATTTTTTAAACTAGTTTTTCTCATTTTATTAAGGATAAAAATATTTTTGAAAATGAACTAATTTTATCTAATAGGTTGTGTTGCAACATCGCTACTTTATTCAATAAGTAAACCTCTAACTATTGCTCGTGAGTCGGAATAAAATAAAATTTAACAGCTTTGTGTTCATAGATAACAAACTTTGTGCTCATAGAATCTTTGTATGATCACTAATATTATTTTCAAAAATATTAGTGACCTGTTAAATAATGTTGAGTCTTTAGGCACCTGTTAAAAATTTTTAGCACAAGATTTTCTTCAAATCTTACTGTGAACAACCGTGAAATTTGTTTAAGTAATTGTCCACATATATTAGGGCGATTACAAAACCACCATTAAAAAACAAACCTTGCTGCTTTTATAACCATCCAAAAAACATCGTTTTCAGACCAATGTGGTTCGGACAGTTTTCCATGTTATTATTTTCTCAATGAAAATTATATTATAAAAATAAGTTATTTATGTAAGTAATATATGGAAAAAAATCTAAATACAGCATCCCATTTTTTCCATCTAATTTAACTTGTAGCTAGTGATTTTCTCTTTTTTTTTATATTTTAAAATTTGTCTAAATTTTTGTACGGATTATGTTTGCATAAGAAAACTATTTTATTTCATAAAATTTCTGTAAATAAAAATTTCTAGATGCTTTTTTCATTAGGAAAACTTGTTTTTATGGGACAAATACGTAGAAATAACATCACGAAAAAATCAAAACTTCATTGATTTATTAATATATAATATTACATATAAATCAGTACAGTGAAAAAATTTCGAAATTACTAATTTGAATTATAAAATTGTAACAATATTTATATAGCTTTAAGTAAATAGTATGAAAACTAACGACATTCCGTCTTAGCTTTTAGAAAATGTTTAGAGTATAAGATTTCTAACCCATAACAACCGTAACTCTCCCTAAAAAATGGAATAAACTATTATTGAAAACACAGATTGCATATAAATATTTTTTTTAATTCGTGTTAAAAAAATTAAAATACTCGCTAAATGAATAATAAATAATAAACCGAACTCGTAAGAATGCTGTTGTGAAGTATTAACAGCACTAAAAATAAAAAATGAAAACATCAAAATATACATTTTATTTATAAAACTTGATTCTTGGCTTTTAGTTAATGATTAAAAGTGGAGTTTCAGTAACGAAACTACCTAATAATCATTATTAACAATAGACACCAACGAGAAGGTAGCCAAGTTGTCTATCAACACAAAACAGCACAACAATAACATAACAATGATTACACACAACAATAACAAAGGAAATATACATATAACAACTTACGGATGAGCCAACACGGTGCGAGAGATTAATACAGAACACAAACAAACATAAAATAACTTATGATATAGCAACACTGCATCTGGGCTCAAACAAAACAAACACAACAAAAACATAAAAATGATAACACAACAATAACATAGCAAATATAAAGCGACTTACAAGTGAGCGAACACCATGCCAGAGGTCTACACAGAACAAACATAAAAAAAAATCGACTTACGAGTGAATTAACACCACGCCAGAGGTTTACACAGAACACATATATACATAAGGCAACTTACAGGTAAGCTGACACTGTGCCAGAGGTGTTGGCTCACCTGTATCCTATACCCACCCCTGCTCACTATTTCTTTATTGTAGACTTATCAGACCTTTTTTTAATGTTTGATCGAAGCCCACCTTTTGATTTAGTTTTTTTCAACATAGCTTTTTGTCTTTGAACAACATCTTTAGTCATCGAAAATGATCTTACTCTTAAGTATAATTTCACCATACTCTCTTAAAGATTTGTTTAAACTTTTTTATCAATTTCAAATTGGCAGGAGTTCTCAACAATATCATTATAAAAATTTTGCACAGTTGTATTTGTGATTAGCTCAGATGCCATATTTGCAATATCAACTTTTCTTAGCATTGAATTTAGAGTTTCGGACCGAAATTTTATTTCTGTTAGAATAAATATTTGCTGGCACTAATTAAAGACCATCTAATTCTTTTGCAGATATAGGTTTCAGTTCAATTGATTTATTCTCTAAAAAAGATATTTTGTAGTAATACAAAATTTAATCTGTTAACGCTGTTGGATATTAGCGTACTTTAAGATTTTTCAAGATCAATAAAATATTTATCAGACTCAATACAAGTGAAGAATATGTTTTCATGTAAAAACTTTCACCATTTCCTGTCTTCACTAACATTTTGTAAATTTGTTGCACTGTTGGTATAACAGATCGTTTAATATTTTAGAGATATTTTATTTAATGTTATGTCTTGGTAGTATTTTTCACTTAGCAAAGTATTTATAACTTCATTAACTTATAGTCTAACTTCATTAACTTATAGTCTTAACTGATAAGAAATTTTCTCTGCTTCAACAGTATCAGGCTTACCATCAGAATGTTTTGTTCGGATATGTCTTGTTAACCCACCCTTTGTCTTTTTGCACTTTTGACATGAGAATGCAGCAGATGTTGTCACCTAAGAATAACCATTACATGTAAATTTTAAAAAATAAAAATAAATTATAACTACAAAAAAATTAGCGTGCTAAAAAAATAAATAAATTTACTGATTTATTTACACACATGTACAAGCTGCTGACTTGATCAGTCCAGTGTGAATAAACCATAATTACACTAAAATATGTACAATGTATAAATATAAAATATAAAGTTTTACTTGCCTCGTCTAATGCTTCATTTAGATCTACTTCTATTTCATTATTCAAAAGATCCTGATCAATGTCCAAAAACATAAAATCTAAATCTTCAGTACAAAAATATAAATCACTTTCAGCAATTTTAAATTAAAATTTCCACTTACTTTGATCTCGTGACTGCTATTTTTTAGTGTTTAAGTTTCGCTCAAAATCAGCTTCAATTACGCAAGATTTCCCGACCAGTATTACTCCTATTGACTATGGTTTTATTTAGAAGACATCGCAATATATTTAAAATATTTCAATTAAGAGCAAAATAAAATGCTTTAAGAAGCTTAACTATAAACATTTAAGATAAAAATTAAATTGATATAAATTAATTGCACTTATAAAGCTAAATATATTCTTAGCTTATAGTAAATTTTAAAAGCAGCAACTGCAATATATCACTTTTAACAATTGAATGTAGCATCATTATACTATGATTATTTGGATGATTTAATTGTATTTTAGGTTTAATTTAGTTTTGATTTTAATTAATAAAGAAGAAAAAAAATCAAATATACAACAAATATATCATCAAAAAAAAAAAAGTAAACTACTAACTTGAAAAAAAAATTATAATATATTAAAAAAAAACCAAAAAAAAGACAGCAGCAAAAAAGTTATAAATATAATAACTGATAGAAATTATTTATAACTCTTTTATTGCTGTTTGATTTTTGGTGTCTCCGAACACACCGGTACAGATGAGCCCTCCATTGGAAGGAGGACTCATCCACTTATTTACAGAACACCACTTATTAAAAAACCTTTCTAAGAGAGGCCCTGGGTGTTGGGAGCAATATTTTTTATACATATCGTATGTCAATTGATCTAAAATAACAAATAGAAGGATATGATCAAAGTTATAAATATTTGGAATTTTATTCAATCAAAATATAAAGCATAACCTCACCATTCTGTTTAATCGTCTTGTTGATGTTGTCATTATAAAGTTTTTTCAACATCAATTACTATTTATATAATTATTACAATAAATTAATTATAATTATTGAATACATTTTCTAAGTAGGTGATTATTGTATTTTTATAAATTATTGTAAAAAAAGTTAAAATTGATATTGTGAAACCTTTATAATGAGCTACCTAAAAAAGCTTCTTGTCACAGAGAAACCTCTATTAAAGAAATTAGTAGATTTTTTTAAATGATTTTTTCTTTTTGTCATGGTGTTTACAGTTTGCATCAAGCAAATTACGGTGTCTTTTGAACAGCTCACTCATGCAAACAATAATGTCCATAATTTTAAAAAATATATAAATTACTGTTTGACCCTTCTGACAACTTAAAGTTAGTAATATATGTTATTATAAACTAAAATAAAAATAAACATACAAAATAACAATAGGAGAGTTTTTAAACTTAAAAAGTAAAACATGTTAAATAATTCACTAAATTTAAACATAATAACTTTTTTATTTACAACCAACAATTAATTGCAAATTTTGACTAGTTTCATATTTGAGTTGGTAAAAAATCTTGTAAACAATAAAATAATATTTAAGATAAACTAAGGAAAATTTTAAAATCTTATAATTTTTTTACATGCATTTTTGGTATTCTTTTTCTGCTCAACTAGTTAAATGTTCTAATATCATAATGTTTGTATTAGGATTTGTGGCTATGAAAATAGCCGTTTTGATAAAAATACTTCCTTTGTTCTTCTTGTCTTACTTTCTAAAATTAAGAAGAAAATAATTTCAAAAAAACACAACACAAACTGCAATTCAGATTATAAAATAAAAGTTTAAATAAGTTCACATATTAATATATCTGTGAAATTATTTAAAACTTCTATGGTAATAAATAAATAAGTCCATATGGCAATAACAAAAATTCATATTATGTTAAATATACTATATATAACTTATTTACATAGGTTATCCTAGTCATGTTTTAAATATTACATCATATTACTTTTAAGCATTTGACAAGCACTTAAAAAGTATTAAGTTGAGTTTTTCAATCCCAGGATTTCCTGGGGACAAATTTTTCAATCCCAGGATTAAAAATTTCTGGGATTTTTGCTATCCCTACTGGTTACTTTAATCAAAAATGTCACAAGATTAAATAACATTGTAGTTAGTGTACCTTTTATTTTGTTTGAGAGTTTGGTTTGTTTCTGACATCATCTTAGAATGCAACATTTTTATCATCATCATCACTGCAATAAAGTTAATATAAATTTAATATATAATATTTAATTATTAATTTAATTAACATTTAATTAACTTCCATAATTTATTGAAATATTTAATCGCATCTTTTTAGAAGTTCTAGAAAGGGAAAAAAGTCCTTGCTTTTGTAGTAACTTTCATCATTTTATATCAAAATGTTTTTTAAAACAAACAAGCTTTTGTTCAATAATATTCTATTTTTACATCTAAGCAATTTAATTCAATGGAAACCTAACAAAAACATAACTATCCTGAGTTGAGAATGGAAATCTGACAAAAACATAACTATCCTGAGTTGAGAATTAGTTAAGCAATTATCAACAAAACAAAAAAAACAGTTTACTAATGGGGATAAAAAGAATATTAAGAATTCAACTGAACTATATATTTTAAATATTTTAATTATAAAATTATTTAATATATTGAATGTTTCAAAATATAATATTGCTTCATTATTTTTGATTAAATTTAACTACAACAGCACCGATTAGTTCCCAGTAATATTTTGCTCAAAATATTAACCTGACTATCAAAAATAAAAAAACATACCAAAGTGACAAGTCTGGAATGGTCTTCAAGACTTTGAATAATTTTTCTGTCCGTACAACCTCCTTGCAACTGTTAAAAAACTTGGTTGCAGCTTGATAGTAAAGCCATTTGCCCAACTAAATTCATATGAAAATTTGTAAAAAAAAATTGAACATTATTTGCATCAAATACAGTAAATTAGATAAAGCATATAAGATAAACAATCTATTAAATAGCTGTAGTTGCTTTTTAGTTTCTTTTTGAAATATTTTGAAGTTTTCAGAAATAATTAAGTTTTATTATACTTTTTTTTTCCTTTTAATATTCTATATTATTTTATTTTTTATATTTTAATGTTATCTGAATTTAATTTTAAGATTTTATTTTATCTTCAACAAATGAAATCTTAAATTAAAGCTGTCCTGTTTTTTTGAACAACTTTTTAATCAAATAATTGGAATATTAAATTAAGTTTTAGACCCTTTATCTAACAAAACATTATGAAATATTTAATAATATTGAAGATATGACAGAGAAATAGAACTTAATATAATAAGCCTGATTAAACTCGAATAATTCCAATAAAATATTTATTTATTCATTCATTTATTAAGTTATTTTTGTTAAGTAAGCTATAAAAAAGATAAAGGGGAGTGTAAATTAATTGTCTCATTTTTTTAGTATAAAAATTTACTACTGTCAAAGTCATTAAGAAATTTATTTTCGGGAAGTTAACAAATTCAGCCAAATAACAGATACAGCTTAATAATTTTTTTTTGATCAAACAAAATCAAATTAAATATTTAATTAGCCAATAAAAAGATAAATGAATGTTAATTAGCCAGTTAAAAGTTAAAAAAATGTTGATTAGCCAATTAAAAGATAAAAGAATGCTAATTAACCAACCAATTACTCAAATTAAACATGAAATTAAAAATTTATTTTTAATCAAAATACCTTTCCAACAGTGCAAGCTTCCTGTTCTGTTAAAATAAGGACAGCAAAAAGATCTATTAATTTTGGTTCATCAACCAAAAGATTTGAAACATGATTAAAAACTTCTATTATGGAGGATTTTCCAGTTTCGAGTTTGTTCATTAAAATAAGATACTGCTTTTTTAAATTACTATTATTTGTTTTACATAAAGTTTCATAAAATAACAACTTATTTTCAGTTGCATGCTTTGATAAACCTAGAGAATTCACAAAAAATGTGTTATGATGAGATAATTTTTCCTATTTACTAAATTTTTAGAAGTTAAATTAACTTGAAGTAGATCAATATATAGATAATGTACAATAAGAAATACTCTTACTGCTTTCAACAAATGAACAAGAATCATTAACTGACGAGCCATCAGCAACATTCTAGGGAAAAAAAACTCTGTATAATATACTAACTTTCATTAAAAGAATATTAGTTCAACATTATAGCCGAAATTAGAAAGAAAGAAAACAACAAACCCGTAACTAAAAATATTTTTACCTAATCTGTTTTAATTAAATAGGTATCAGACCTGACTTTTTTTAATACCTGAAAACTTTATAAGCACCCACACCCATCTATTACCATTAGGTAGGTAGTACTACTGTAAACATACAATAAGGGCTATGGTATGTTTACAGACAACTACAATAGTTCAGTTTTTCTGACAGAATTTTATTCTGTCAAAATACTGTCTAAGACTACAACAACTCTGTAGTACAAAAAAGCAGGAGTTCGTATCCTGGGAATAATGTTAAATAAATAATTTAACCTTTAAACCAAATTTTCAAATAATAAAGCTATTTTTCTAAAAATTTTGAGTTTTGATAGAATATTATAAAAGGTTTAATAGGAGAACAAATGGTTAAACTAACTGTTAAAAGATTTATGGCAAACAAAATCACGACTTGGAGTAGTGAGTAGAGTCGGAGTCATGGTTTTGTTTAGCAACTCTGACTCAGATAAATATGTTGCAAATCAGCAAGTCCGACTCCACAGCCCTGGCTCTGTGTAATGCCAATAAAAGTAAACTAAAACCTCCTTGTTGTCAGCAGAAGCATGTTGCATCTTATCAATTTTAAAAAGACGGAATTACTTCACATAGCTTTTCTTTGGAATAATAGTTTTGAAACATTATTATATTCAAATGTTAACGTTTTTTTTTTTGGTAAAACAATTTACTTAATGTTTAAAAAGATTTACCTAATGTTTACAAAAAAAAGAAAAGGAAAGCATCAGTAAATCTTATATTCAGAATCTTTTAGCCTTGGTTGCAGTTAAACAAAATTAGTGCTAGTCATAACAGTTATATTAGTTTCGTTGTTACTTTTATTATATATTAGTTATGTGATTTGGATTGTTATTTTCATTTAAATAATAGTTAAGTAGATCATATAAGAAAAAATAGTTTTGCAGCAACCGTGTTAGTATTTGTAAACGAAAAATCTTAAACTTAGATCTTACAAAAGTTAGGATAATAGAATGGAGCGTAATTGTAATAAAATACAATGTCTATATATTATCTGTATGTTCTAAAATACATAGGATAATAGAACAGAGCCTATTGTCCTAAATACATTGTCTATATTAAGCTAAAGAAAAGTTAACTATATTTACATAGCGCTTTTTGTCTAAAAAATGTGAAAGAAGTTTAAGTATGATAATAGAAATTGTCCTCCATACAAGAAAAAAAATTTATTTTTCTTCAATTTTTTTAAACAACTTCTAACAAGACTGCAAGCAACCACGATTAGATTTGGAATAGATTTGGATAACCCTGTACTGTGATAAACATGCTATGCCCAGTACTAGGGATGTGGTTAAGAATAAAACTTTCACATTCAAAACAAGTGTATTTTAACTACATCACAACAGCATCAAGATTCTTTTATTAATAATAGTAAAAAGTTAAAACTTTAACATAAAGTTTGAAAAAGTTTTACTTACATTCGTCTCAGCTTTACTCACATTTCTTTGTTCCGATGCTTTACTTGCCATTATTTTAAAACTAACATATATAAAAATAGTATTTTATACTTTGTAACACAATATTGTTAGGAAGATAATAAAATCAGTTTTGAAATTAACCCTGCTATATTTTTAATATTTTAATAACTAGTAAGCATTATTTATAATAGTAACATTTTTCCAAGAAAAAATATTATACACAAAAAAATTATAAAAAACTAATATTTTTTAAAAAGTTAAAGAAACAAAATTTTTTTAAAATTGAAACCACTGATAACTTCAGATAATACAAATAAAATAAATTTTTTTTCATAATTTTCGCTATTAAATTGTTTTTGTTCAAATTAAACTGTTAACGCTTATGTTTTGCGATAACTTGCTTTATTTTTGTAAAAATAAAAACAAAATCTCAAATAATATAAAAAAGAAGGGAAAAATTGTGTAAAAAACTGCAAATCATAAGCAGTAAAAATAACAAGGGAGAAAAAGGGTCATAATATCAAAATTTTATCTAAAAAAAAAATTATTATTTTTGAATTTCTTTTAAAATAGAATGATTAAAATACAAATTAAATTATACTAGGTTACAACATATACTAGCTGTGCATAATGAAATGACAGCAGGTTGTGTTCTTTTACTTTAATCCTAAATAAATATAAATATTTGAATTAATTATAATAAATAACTCATAAAACAATGATAAAAACTAAGCTGCATTTTTTCTTATAAAAAATTAACTCCAAATTACAGCCGCAGTTATTTTGTTAAATATTGTTAATGTTGACTTGTTAATTTAACTTGTTTGTTGTTTATCAAAATATGCGTTTTGATAATTAATTTTTCTTGCTTTTTCTTGCCTGTTAAATAATTGATATTTCAATATACTTTACGTAATATATTTCTAAAATACTTTAGGAAATACATTCCTTGCAAAGTATCCTAACAGTAACTTTAACATATTCTCTATAAAATTAAATGAAAACAAAAAAAAAATAACAGAAACGAGTTTATTAAATAACAAGTATGTTTTTAACACTATTTATTAATAGTATTTATCAATCTTAACTAAATGATAAATTAATAACTTTCCATCTTTAGTGTATGCTTTATAAAACTATAAAAATGCATTAACATTTGTATAATGGTTATCTGTAACAACAGCTCTCATCTTAAATTCAGATTGGTGCATTTAGGCAATACACTCATCAATTTCTTTTTCGGACGAGCCTGTTATGTAAACTTTAGGTTGGAATTTCAAAATGAAGCAAATAATCACTTAATACTAAACTTTTGTCAATGATTTTTTAATATATTAGAGTTTTTCAATTTTATACTTTTAACACTGCGAAACCATTAAAATATAGAAATATGATAAGCATTTATTAGGCAATGAAAAAAAAATAAGGACTTTATTAACAGCTATAGACTCCAAAACAATTGGTATGCCTATTATCTGATATTTTAGGCATACCAATTGGTTTTGAGTCAATCTGATAAATGGCCTAAAAAAATGAGTGGTTCCGAGTTTGACCCTTCCCTGGTAGTACTGCGCTGAACTTGTTTCTCTGCGCAGTGGCCTTACTCGTCAATATATGTGTTTCAAAGTTATAGAGTTAAGACAGGGTTATAACCACAAATAAGTAGCCTCCTCGTCTGTAGTGGCTTTCTCAGCCTTGAGGAGGTGAATTTAAAAAAAATGGCCTGATTTGTTGCATTTTAATTGCTGTATGTTTGAAACATGCAGCAAAACAGAGTATTTACATTGCAAAATATTATTTTACAATATAAACATTTAAATGAAAAACTTGTTTTTAACTTAAAAATTACATTTATAATAAATACATAATTACAGAGCTCTAAAGTTATTTTTAATGGAGTTGAGGGTAGTTTTAGCAATATGTAAGATTATTTTTAGTAGCATGTTGGTCATGGCTGTTTGAAGGTGGACTTACGGCTTCTTGTTTTTTTTTAAATAATTACTAAGGGGTTTATTGCTAAAACTTGCATAACTTTTGAAATATATAAGATAATTTCGTTCTGTTAAAAGAAAATGAACACAAATTAAATGTTTTATGTTTTAACATCAAATAAAATAATCAAGACTGCTTTGATTTTTAAATAAATGTAATAAATGACAAACTTGGCTAAATTTCAAAATCATTGAAATTGTCATAAATATATTTCTTTAAGGTGGTAGACCACTAATTAAATCAAATCCTTCGAAAATTACATTTTAAATATTATTTACATTTGAATTAACTAAAATTTACTCTTGAATGACAAAATTAAAAATGCGTCAAAAAATTCTTTGATTTTAGTTATTGCGTCTTAGAAACTTAAAATTAAAATAATTTTGTTGCAGTGATTATCTCAAAAATTATAAAGCTATTAACTCGAAATTTTCTAAATTTACTTTTAATACAATAAAGAAGATCCTGTACCAAAATCTAAAAAACTTACTAAACAGATTTTTTTTTTAATAAAAAAAACACTTGATAACCAACAAATAAGGCATTTTTGACCATATTCGGGCACTAATATCTTTGAATTGGATTATTGTATTGTCATTATTGTGGTAGGGAACATCCATAACAACAAGAGGAACAACTTCTGAAAATTTATGGAATTAATTATGGAAATTGACAAAGAAAATTTTGAGATATTTACCGCTAAGTCGTAAATTTTAGAGATCTGAAAAAAACACATTTGAACAAAAAAAAAAAAGCATAAAATTTAATTTAGTTTCAAATAAAAACTCCTATCAGTTTTATGTCAATAGTTATTATACTAGTAAATAAATATCAAATATATATATATATATATAAATATATAAAATTGAAATATATATATATATATAAACTACAACCATTATACACCATCAGAAATATCCTCTTTAACTACTGTGTTCTTATTATAGTTTTGTTTTTAGAATATAAACTTATTTTTATAGCTTCTTCACTGTGGCATTCATGCTAGCTTCAGCTATGTAACTTATAATTTCTTTGTATTACTAGTTAAAAAATTACTTTATGGGAACAAACATGTCCATAAAACCACAAAACTTTTTAATACTACAATATTTCTTACCATGTTTCTCAAAAAACTAGTACTGTACATAAGTAAACATTAAAAAATTGCTGCTGGTTTGTTTATAATTTTGGTACAACAAAATTTCTGAATAAAATTAGGAGACAGTTTTATAAGCCGTATATTTTTGAGCATTATAAAAATTTATAATTTAATAGTTACATTTTAGGAAGTTTGATAGCAAACAATTGCAGCCATTTTTTCATCCCATATGTTGGTGTTTATTAATATGTAGCCGTCATTTGCAACATTGAACTGATTGTAATTAGAAGAGCTATTATTTTTATTCACAAAACTATAATTTAAAAGTTTCACAGATTATTTACTGCTTAATCTGGATGTACACATGTCCATTCAAAAATTTTTTTACTAAGCTACATCCAAATTTTATTTCATGCAAGTTAGATACAATTTCTTTAGCTGCATTGTTTGTTACTTGATTTTGATTTTCATTAATAAGTTTAAATATGTATTTATCTTTTCCTTTGTTTTATTTTTCTTTATTTTTTTATTACTTTCCATTACTAATATTGTTTAATCGAAGTGATAGGATAAATGTTGAGTAATACAGAAAACAGAAACTGTAGTTGAAAATTTCAATAAAACTCATGTAGCCAAATGCCCCAAAAGTATGAATCAATAAACAAAAAGTAGTTTTAGAGTTGCAATCACCACATCTGGTATTTTTTATCAAAAATATATACTATTTTTTATATTAAATTTTTTCTATTATTTATATTATTTTATTTATTATAGTATTTTATATTAAAATATAATTGTATAAATACATTTCCTTTTTAGTTGTATATTAACGGAATAAACAAAGCGTTTCTTTAGAAAAATAAAAAAAATTTATTATACCACTTTATTAAAAAATAGTTTTTAATGGTGTTAGCTTTTTTTTTCATAAAACTAACTTGAAATTCTTAATTTACGATAGCTACATTACTGAAAAAAAATATAATTAAAAAAATGATTTTTTTGATTTTTAATAGTGGTCTACCAACTTAAGTTAATATACTGGTATATATTATATAAGTAGTAAATGATATTAAAAATTGAAATACAATCTGCATTTGCTGATTTTCTTTATTCTTTTTTTTTGTTAGTTAGAGCTGTAGACAGTTGCTTTTTAATAAATGCTTCGTTTATTGAAGCTTTAAAACATTTTTCTTTACAATCATTTTTTTGGCGTGATAACTTTAGGCACATTTTATCGAAATCATTATAACTAAGCAAAGTAAAATCAATTGGCAAAATAAAACTCTTAAACTAAATAAATCCCCTCTCTTAATTTAATAACTGTCATTAAAATATAAACGACATTTTTAGTGATCTTATCTGCGTTAATTATTCTCTTAACAAAAGGAAAGTTACATTTATCTTCTCAACCGTCTTGCCATTTAATGCATACTTCCAAAATTTCCCTCTCAGTTAAATACATATTGACGTAGTAATAATAATATAATACAAGCAAATAAAATAATATTGACTGACAAATAAATAAATAATATTGACTGACAAATAAATGCACTAGATAAAAGAAGATATAACAATTTACCTGATATATAATAATCCAATTAGCCAAAGAGAAAGTTCCGTGAAACTTCGCTTACCTTATACCTCCAAAATTTGTCTCGCCGAAACAGTTGTTTCAATGAAATTCGTTGATAAATAGTTTGGGAAGTAACACAATAAAGTTACGTCATCGCTTAGAAATTATTACACAAGTTTAAGCGTAAAATTTAAAGTTTTTTTTTTTAATTTAAAACAATTTGTTGTAAAACATGCCAAGTTTAAAAGCATATTTCCTAAAAAAGCAAAAGGTATATAAAATAATTTTTATATTTTTATTTGCATACAAGGTCAAAATTTCAATAACTTACGTCATCCATCAAAAAATTAATATTTTACATTTAAAAGAAATAAATTAAAAAATACAAAAGCATTAAATGTTGAGTTATAGTAATAAAATCACATAGATAATGTAGGAATCTGATAGAATAGACATTCATTGATAAGTGTTCCAAATTTCAATCATCAACCAAGTAGCTATGTTAGCGAATCTTGGTTGGCCCAAGACAGGTTTTCCGTAAAAATCCCCAAAAACAGAAAAGTTATCCAAAATCATTTAAAACATTTTAACAATGTTTATTTTTATTTCTTTTAAGGTAAATAGGAGTCTTTGGTAAATAAATCACGTAATAATGTCTACTCTCGAGCTTAAGCTTACATCCGAAAAGAAATCAGTTTTATGTAATTTCCTCGAATAAAACAAAGATTGAACAAAATAAAGAATAACAAATAAACTCATAAAAATAATAATTATGTATGCATAAAAGGGTGTACCCCAAAAAAAAAAAAAGGACTAAAATTAAAAATAAAAAACATTCTGCTCCAGCAAAAGAGCTAGCTGTAAAATTTCATTTTTCCAAAAAAAGTACGATTTTTTGGGAAAAATGAAAGTTTCTTAAAATTATTTTTAGTTTATAAAGTTATTCTCTGGCGACCAGTATGAGGTTCATTATTGTGTTGCCCAATCAATAATCTCTAACAAAGTTCTGGATCAATAGGATATTCCTTTCTGGGCAGCCATTAATAGCTGCGCAATATTGACACACTCGATAAGCTTCAAAAACATTTTAAATGTGTAAAATGTGTAAAAGTTATTTCTATTTATCCGCCATTTCAACTCTCGTACATGAATCTCAGCTACCCTACCAGCTCAATAAGCTCTCTTATAAGCATGAATTGCAAGCTAAAGAAACCCCGCTCAGTAAGCTTTGTTGAATAATAACGGCTAATAACTGCTAACACTTGGTAGCTTTGGTTTTTTAATTTTTATCGTATTTTTCTATTCCTGATTTATCACCTAGGATACATTGTTAGTTATCCTCTAATCAAGCAGGTATGAAGCATTTACCAAACAATTTAGGAATGAATTATTATTAATAGTAATAAGAGTTTAAAAAACTCAAAAAATGTACTCCCCCTTCCCTCCCCCCCTACCTCCAAAAAAAAAAAAAAAAAGAAGAAGAAGCGATCGATAATATAATTTAACTATTAACGGAAGGCTTCAGATTGATAAAAATGAAATAGGTAGATCTGCTAAGAATTAAAAGAAAATTAGTCCCAATAACTTCTTGTAGTCCCCTGATAAATACCTCTGTGGTTAATGGCCTCTTAACGAACATTAGGACCTCCCTTGTAATATTGTTTAAAAACATTTCAACCTTTTTTTTTTTTTTTTTTTTTTTTTGTATATGTATTTACTGTTAGTTAAAATAACGAAAAGAAATTACAATTAAATAAAAACCTGACGGGAATAAGAAAAAGACAAGTAGTCTTATCGCCAAACCCCCGTTACATTGGTGTTTTGTAAACGTTTTAAATATTAACATGCGAAATAAATATTCAAAAAAATAGTATATACACAAAAAAGAATTTTAAAATAAAAAATATGAAAATATTCAATATGAAAACAATATGGAGACAATAATGGAAAGTAAAAAAAAAAATATTGGAGACAATAATATAAACAATATTGGAGACAATAATGGAAAGTAAAAAAAAAAAAAAAAAAATTGTAAATAAATAAATAAAAAAATGCCTCAAAAATTGAATTCTCTTCAATCTTTAAAATGTGCAGTTGAGGAACTTAAAAGAACAGAGAACTATCTTCAAGGACATTCAGATCACGTTGAAACAAACAAACAAAAAAATTTCCAAGATTTTTTATATTTATCTTGTATGAAACTCTTAATTTACCTACTTGTATAGTGGGTGTTTACTAAATCTAAATAATAATAATATTTTAACGTAATAATTAAAGTATAAAGTGAAACAAAAGTTTACTATTTAGGACTGAACTCATAATTGTAATATACGCGTTTTTTATATATTTTCAAACCAATTTAAAAAACTTTATTCAAGTATTTAAAATAATTTGTTTTTTTCAAACAAATGTCAAATAAATAATCTGCGTGACTTCACGCGTGACTTCTTTTACAAAAGTATTAAGTAAAAAATTCTTATGCTGTAATAAAAAAAAATGGAATTAGATAAAATTAAATTAAAAGGAAAAGTATAATTTTATCGATGAAAATTTTTGCGCGGAGACAAATCGAATAAGAAAAGACTTGCGAGAGAAAATGAAAATTGAAAGACAATCGGGATAATTTGCATATATTTCCTACGACAAGCTTGTACGCGTACGCGAGTGGAATGCAAAAAAAATGTTTTTTAATTTACTACTGTGAATGTACGCGAGTGGAATGCAAAAAAAAAAGTAATTTTTTTTTAATTTTATTTATTTTTTTACATTTTATTTAAATATACGTTATATGCTATCAATGAAGTGGTACGCAATAAATTAATCACTAAGTCTTCCTAAAAGACTTTCAACATGTCGCACACTATTATTTACTGCCAAATCTAAATTATAGCAAAAATGGTAACAAATAATAATAATTTTGAAAAAATAATAAATTTATTTGAAACCCATGCATTACACTTAGACGACGAATCCGATCCGGATATTAATTATTTTACAGATAATACGGCTCGGTGTAGTTAAGGAACTTTTAAAATATTATAATATCTGTATGATATTTTGTTGACTACGACATACTTCCGTTAAATGGTCTGGTTTGTGAATTATGAAGAGACGAAAAAAATTAAAATAATATCATAAAATAATTTTTATTTTATGATACCGCAAAATAAATTTTGCGGTATCATAAAATAAAAAAGTTTGTAGCGAAAAAAACCAGACCGTGGAATATTAAAAAAAAAAAAAATCATTTTAAAATCACAATCGCTCGTCCAAATAAGATTTTATATTAATACGTATATAAGGTGAGAAGAACATTATAGTTTAACAATATGATCTGTTCTGATTGTTTAATAGCAATTTTTTATAATCATAAGCTTTTTCTTGGTCGGAATTCCAGCATTTTTTGTGAAAATAGGTAGAAATATTGTGTTTTGGCAACTATATATAGTTGGTATAAGTCAGAATCGATTAGAACTAGGATCAGTTGTAAATTAAAAAACTTTTAAAAAAGATTTTAAATAAATTCATGTTAATGCCGATGAGCAGAATTGATCGAAAGAATCCATAATAGTGTTCCTTAGATACATTATTACAGGTAGTATAAAATTTTCGAAAGTTATATATAAAAAAGAAAAGTTTCTTTAAATATCATAAAAACCTTAAGTAAAAAAAATTATAACATTTAAAGATCTTGTTTGGGCATAATATGCTGACAAAACCATGCTAATTCCAAATAAAAGTATTCAAATATTTTTTAAATCGCCTTAACTACACCGAGGGGTAAGTTTTTTTGATATTTTGGATATTTTTTATTTATACATATTATTGTAGTTTTGTATTATTTATTTATTCGACATAAAATTTTATATATTTTATAAGTTAATAAACTATACAACTTTAGCATTACTTTAACTTTTTTTAACTAAAAAACTTTAGCTTTTTAGTTAAAAAAATTTTAGTTTTTTAGTTTTTATGACCACCGTTCTTATGATTTTTTCCAAGTGGATGGATATACACTGTACAGCCATCCACTTGACTGTATAGTATACAGTCAAGTCTCAATATCTTGAACCTCCAAGCAGGGCCGGCGCGAGTAGGTGTCACGTGGGGGGGGGGATGCCATTACAACTTTTGCCGACAAATAAAATAAAAAAAAGGTTCTCGTTTTCGAAAATTTGCCGACTGCCATGACGACATTTGCCGACTAACTATCTAAATTACCCCCTCCCCCGCACACACATACACACACCTATATTGCGCCGGCCTTGCCTCCAAGGGACCAAGAAATTAGTTCGAATATTCAAGTTATCGAGAGTACAATCAATAAATAAGAGTTCAACGAAATTCGTAAAAAGTTCGAGATACTCAAAAGTTCGAGGTATCTAGTATTCGAGAGTTGACTGTAATACTGTTTGAGAATGCGGGTTTTTTAATGTTTAATTATTTTTTTATACTATTTATATTTTTTTAGAATTAGATCATATCCTCAAAGAATTATTATGCATGCTATTCATAGCAATATGTTTAATAATAAAAGTATATAAGTTTGTTATTATTATTCTGAAAATTTTATTGAAGAGGTCAAAAATTGCCTTAGAAATGGTGGCGTTCTTTATGGACGGCCCCTAAACATGAATAAGTATTTATTTTATTTTATTTAGGAATTTGAGCAAGATCAAGAGGAATTGCGGCGAAAGTTCTTTAAATTTAACAAGTTTTAAATAAATAATACAACTTGTCATTTTTATTACAATTTTAAGAAAACAACGATGGACCTTTTACTCATAGCGAAGTACACTATAACAATGCGTTTTTGCTAAGTGAAAAGTTTTAAAAAGTAAAACAAAAAGTATAAATTAAAATTAAAACAAAAAGTATATAAATATGTATAAATATATTTATATACTTATATAAGTATATAAAAATATATAAATATATTTAAATAATTTAAGTCATAACTACGAGTTTAATTAAATTTAAATTTGCCAAATTGTCTAATAACTGCTTATAATCGAAAATAATTTGAATAATTTCTAGAACCGAATTTATTAAACATAGAATGAGATTATCGAGTATCATTAAGTTTAATGTAACTAAAAACTAAATTACTTTTCACAGCCGATTAATTTAGCATCGAATTTATTTACAATCGAAATTGTAGTTTTAAAACTTAATTACCTTTCACAGCCGATTAATTTAGTATCGAATTTTTTTAATTGTAATGTTGTAACGAAGCCATTCAAAGTAGTGCTTCTAAATCACTGTTAAATGAGCAGAGGGCCAAGATTTTATAAATGTGTTTTTTTTTAATTATTATTTAACGTACTATTAAATTATTATTAATGTATACTACTGTATTCATTAAAATTTTAGTTTATTTAACTGATTCGATTCTAGAAGATTCTGCACTAATTGGTGGTTCTATATTATTCGATTGAAACAAGGTTTAATAACTGTATTAAAAAAATATTTGCGAAAAAATATTTATTATTAAACAATAATATAATAATCCATAAATTATAGATTATTATATTATTGTTTAATAACTTAAGTGTTTTACTTTTTTTTCCGTCGATCCTGTCCTCGCCACTACATAAAATAAGTGACTACATTAAAATAAATGTTTTTAGTAATCCCTGATGTGGCAGTATAGTCCTTACTTGTTTTAGGTTATTTGAGCAAGAAATATTCTCTAGAAATTCACCTAAACATGGCAAAAATGCATGTTTTATAGATACAAAAAATCAGGAAATCTAAATATTTAATCAGAAAAATGCTTGATATATTAGAAAATTAAATATTTGTATATTATCTAAAAATGATAACATTTGTTATCGTTTTTAGATAAAATGAAAATAAATTTTTATTTAACGTAGCTTTTTATAAACAGCAACCGTGGCGCAGTGATAATACTTATAACTCAGATTAATGCCGGCTCTAACCCAATAACCGTCATTGGAAGGGAAAAACTTTCTAGATAAATGCTCCTCCGCTGTGTTTTGTGATAAGAACTTTACAGCTTTTTGAAGAATCTTAACTACTAAAGAAAACGTTTAAGTCACTGGCAACTTAGAGGGAAGAGTCACCCTGCTAAAGTTTTAAAGTAGCGCAGTTCCGTTTACTGTTTGGGTCTCTCTGTTGACTTAAACCGCTACTGCTCATATTAAAAAAAAAAACAGCATTCCAAATACATTCTTATTGACTGCGCTCAAAATTTTTTCTTTGATACCTTACCAATAGAAAAACTATTTTTTCATTAGATTCTAACACATAAATAAATTCTAACAAAAAGCCGCCTTAATTTTCTACAAATCTTTGCTGTCAAATTTACAGTTCTAAAGTCTTTGAGCGTTTTTGGTCTCAGTTCAAGACTTTCAAAAGTCTTAAACTGAGACCAAAAAAGCTAAAAGTTACATTTTGTTCTGTCATTTGCAATGTTTCAAATTGTTTTGGTCTGTTTAACATCGCCCACAATAACTTAAAAAATATTTGTAAAAGATGCTAGTTATTGGTAAGAGCCTTCAAAGATATCCAACGTCAATAATGCTCAGTGTGCAAGGATTAATACTCACATGAGTTTAAGGCCCACATAGAATATTATTATGTAACAAGAATTGATATCACAAGAGATGCTTTCTATCACAAAATATACTCTCTGCTTGTAGACAAGGTTTGCTTAAAATTGTTGTAGTGTACCGGTTGGTTCTCTTACAGAGCAACACAGGTTTTTTTCTTGACACAGCTTTCTTGTAGTTATTTATCTGAAAACTCGCTTGCTTGATAGTTCACCGAGATTGTTATCAATAATTCCAATTAACATCTTCTAAATTTAATTAGTTAACAACTTTTACGCGAATCTTCTCGATACTACTACTAAATATAAAATTAGCAAGCAAATTTAAAAATAATTTTATAAACATTAATTTTTATTATGTCTTTTTTTCCGTTATTATTCGCAAAAGTTTGAAAGGACAAAAGCGAAAGCCAAGTTTGGCTTTTTCTTCTGTCCCTTTAAACTATCGCATTAAAAATTCCGGGGGATACTTAACTTTTCGTTGTCTTTTTTTACAGTTACCGCAGGTTTACTAATAACTTTTAACTACTACGCGTTTAAACTACTAGGAAGTTTAAAATGGCAAAAAATTTTACTATAGCTCAGTTGAAAGATATTTTAGTAATGCACGACAGGACAATTATTAAAATTTTTAATGAAAAAATAGAAAGTTAGGAGAACAAAGAAAACTCATTAAGTTATGAAAATAAGGCTCTTAAACTAGAAACTAGTAAATTAAAGAAAAAGTATAGATTTTATAAGCGATAAAGTATTAGTTGAATTTGAATCAAAGTCTGAACACAAAATTTCGAGCAACTTAAAAAATATTATAACAGAAACCATGAAAGATAAATTGGCAGAGCTCGAAGATAAAAGTAGGCGTAACAATTTAAGAATAAACGAAATTGAAGAATCTAAAAACGAAAGTTGGTAAAATTGCGAAAAGAAAGTTAAACAAATTATTATCTACTCTAAAATCAATATATATATATATATATATATATATATATATATATATATATATATATATATATATATATATATATATATATATATATATATATATATATATATATATATATATCAGGGACTACTAAAATAACGGGACGCGAAACTTCAAATCGATGCTAAAACGACGACAGGGCCGATTGTAAATGGCGATGTTAGTTTGATTTAGCAAAGAAGTTATGAAAAATTTATATTAATCTAATTATATTCACATTTTAGAATACATTAAAGTGATACAAATTTATATTACTAATATAATGTATATATTTTTAATCAGTATCGTACTGATAAAATATAGGTTAATGCAATAGAGATATTGGGAGATATTTACAACATTTAAAAAAAAAAAGCCTTTTTTTTTTTGAAAAAAGTTGCTATTTTTATTGAAAAATCAAAAGTTTTTTATTTTTTGAATGTAGTAAAATTAAAAAATTGTATTAAGTAGTTTTTAATTTGAGTAATTTATTTTAAGTAATGAATCTATTGAGTGTTACAAAATGTTATGTCATATTTATAATAAATAATAATGGTGTTACTATTATTAGTTATAATCATGCCAAGAAAATGTTCAATAGTTAATTGTACCACAAATTATTTAACATCAACTTCAGAAGAAAAGCTTCATGCTTACATGTTTCCAAGTGACACAAAAAAGTTACAATATTGGTTGTCATCTATTCCAAATGCGTTTGAAAAAGTAACTTCAAATATGGGTGTGTGTGAAAAACACTGGCCACCAGGCTGCAAAATGCACAAGCTTCCTCGATCAAAGTTTGAGGTAAGCATCCTTAAAGTTGTTTTTATTGATAAGTTTTACAATGACTAATTATAATAATATCTTTTTTAGGTTCCTGTTGATCCCCCATCTATTTTTCCTGGATGCACATCTTCAATGGTGCGCCAACAAGTCTCAACACAACCAAGATCTACAAATATAAATAAAATTTCTTTAACATCACGAAATGCAATACCTGATGAATTGGATGATTTTAATCAAATTGATTTAATTAGATTTTATGATGTTGAAATAATGTTGTCTGAAGTCAAAGAAAGGTAAAATTAATTTTTTCTTCTCGTTTTATGATATTTGTTTGTTTTGATTTAAAGTTTACTTGTTATTAAATCTATTTTAGATATCCTCAATACTTTGCATTCATTGAAAATTCAAAAATCATATTGTTTGATGTTTCTCGATCATGTCTACCTCAAACAATATTTTCTGTTGAAATTAACTGTCATTTACGTCAAGTTAATATTTATTGTAGGCATACAAAAGTTAACTGCTATGACCTGCTCAGTTTTTCTCATTTTCTTACTCGGTGGTCACAGCTTGAAGCTATTGTCAAAAGAGTTTATACCTCTAGTCCTGAAATAAAAGATGAGGTATTAAGTTTGATTAGTCAAACTGAAAATACATACAGTGATACTTCTGAAGAAATTTCTTTCCTCATTGAACAACTACGCCTCACCACTTATTCTCCAAATGGACTGCGCTTTTCTACTTTATGTATACGTTGTGCACTTGAACTGTATTTGTCCTCCAGATGTTGTTATCGACATTTAAGAAATCTGCTATGTTTGCCCAGTCCAAAGACTCTCATTTCAAAATTAGGAAGAGTTGGAAAAGTTGGAAATGAAAAAGAGTGCAATAATACAATCAAAGTTGTTTTTGAAAATTTTAATAGTTCTGAAAAGCGTTGCTGCCTTCTCTTTGATGAGATGTATATTAAACCAAGTGTTAGTTTCAGAGGAGGACACCTCATTGGATATAGTGAGGACAATCCCACTAAAATTGCAAAAACGTTATTAGTCTTTATGATTAAGCTTATGTTTGGTAAACCTTCTTTTGTTTGTAGAATTGTACCAATATTTAAACTGTCAGTGCACTTTCTTCACGATTTGATTATAAACATAATTAAACAAATAATTGATGCAGGAGGAGAATTACTGTGTCTTTTATCAGATAACCATCCTACAAATCGAAGTGTTTACCAAAATTTCGTTGTTAATAAAAGTTTTCCATGGCAAGGTGTTATAGAAAAAGAAAAACCAGTTATTATGCTACACGATCCAGTTCACTTGTTTAAAAGTATAAGAAATAATTGGTTTACGAAAAAAACACAAACAATTAGTTTAAAAATTAATAATCAACCTCTCTCTGGTGATTGGTCTTACATTGTTCAATTATATAACAGACAGAAAACTTGTGTTGCCAAAACTACAAAGCTTTCACGCAAGTCAGTGTACCCTAGTTTGATTGATAGACAAAATGTTGCAAACATGTTTGCTGTATTTAATGCAAAAACTGTTGCAGCATTGAGATTAGCTAATTTTGAGAACACTGCCTGTTCTTTAGCACCAATTGTTTTATTATGGAACATGCTAAATGTAAAGAGGAAAGGTTGTGATGTTTTACTTAATGTTATCAATAGGTCTTCTTTCCAGACACTCGATGACGTTAGATTTAAAAAATTTTTAGCATTTGCTGATGCAACTTCTAAGATGTCAGAGGGAAAGGGATTAAAGCGTCATAATACTTTTACACCAGAAACAAAACATGCTTTAGTTAACACCCTACAAGGATTGGTAGAATTAATAAAAAAACTGCTTTCAGAAGATCACCAATATGTTCTTCCCGGTATTTTTCAAACAGATCGTCTTGAAGGTAAATTTGGCATCAACAGGTAAAATTATTTTTGTGTTACTTATAGTAAAGAAAATTTTGTAGATTTGAAATCTAAAAAACAAATATTTGTCTCATTTATTTAAATGTATTATTTTTTAACATACATAAGTTTATTGATGCATTTTTATTTGACAATTGCTGTTTTAACTATAATTTAATACTCGGTTCAACTTTATTTATTTGGTTATATCTTTTTGCAATTTTTTTGCTTATTTGTAGACAATTAAGTGGCGGAAATTATTTTATCTCAGCAGAACAAGTATTGAACAGTTTGCGCCTTAAGCGGTTAAAATTATTATGCAAAATAGTTTCTTTGGATGAAACTGACATTCATTGCTCACGCATACATTCAGACTGTTGCACAATGGATCTAATGGAAGAGGATATTATTTATTTAGATGAATGTTTAATTAACGCAGACAATGAATCTATTAATGATCAGGAAAATGCTGCCTTTTTTTATATGGCTGGTTATGTACAGCACAAGATCGATCCGTAGTGTATAGTTGATACAACAACATCACAATCAGCTAGCTCTGAATTTACAGATTATGTTTCACGTGGTAAATTGCGTTATCCTGGTGATACTCTTCTCCAGTTTATTTTTGTTTGTTATCTACTGTTTAACAGCGTTCCAACGTCTGAAAAACGTTTTCAATGTGTTGTTTATTTAAAGAAATTATTTTTATTCTTGCATTCAACACTACGATTTGATTTAGAAACAGACAGTATAGGTATTTCAAAAGTTATCTCAATAATAACTAACTGTTTCTTAAAAGGTGTTACGACCCTTGATAATACATCTGATATTGTTTCATTAAACATTGAGGACAGAAAAAGAAAGAAACTCAATACTTAGTGGTCTGATTATTTAGTTGACGTTGGTGATATAATTAATAACGTTTTGAGATGTATTTATGGCTTTATATTTATATGGTTTAAAATTTGTTTATAACTATATATGTATTATTATGATATGAATATAATATAGTATGATAAGTAGTGATTAATTAGTTTATTAACATTGTCTTTAAAAATAATTATTTACAGCTAATTTACGGATAATTTACAGTTTCTTTGTAATAAGTTGTTTTCTTTTTAACACTTAATCACCACAATTTAATTTTTGTTTGAAAATAGTGATAAATAATTGAGCCATAACATTTTTTTATTAAATTTCTATTCATAATTATATTTTTGTTTAATAATAAAAAATTTGTACTACTCTAATTTACTTGAGATAAACAAGAATAACTCAAAACGCACCTGGGAGATCCTAAGAGAACTTACTGGCACGCGGATTAAAAAACGTGCTCCCAACCCAAAACATTAAAAATTAATGATGATTTTTCCAACTGTAATCCAGCTGTGATATGCGATGACTTAAACAAATATTTTGTATCAGTTGGTCCAACTTTAGCCAAAAATATTTCTTTTGCGATTAACAAAATAGATGCATACGATTTTCCGATATCGTCAACTTTAACATCTTATGAACTTTCCTTTGAAGAATTCGAAAAATCTTTGAAAATGCTTAAAATAAATAAATCCCGTTGTTCGCGATGGAATTAATAGTAATATTGTCATCGACTCGTACGAACCCTTAAAAGATGTACTATTTAAAGTTTTTCATTGTTTAATAAAACAGGGAATATTTCCACGGGTTTTAAGATAGGCGATCCAACCAATGTTATAAATTATCGCCCGATTTCTGTTCTTTCTGTTTTTTCTAAAGTTTTAGAAATAACTTTATTTAACATTATTTTTAATCACCTTTTCTTAAATAATATCCTATATATCAATCAATACGGGTTCAAAAAAAAAAAAAAACTCGATAGACACGCAATACTCCAAATTGCTCGCAGTATAGCTGAATCTTTTCAGAAGTCCCAATATCCGTTGGGAATTTTCATAGATTTATCAAAAGCGTCTGACACTATTGATCATCGAATTCTTCTTTAAAAAAAATAGAATACTATAGAATTAGAGGGAATGTTTTAAAAATATTAAAATACCGTAAAAAGTTTGTTTATATTAATGAAACTGGTACAACTAATTTATTAAATATAACCTGGGGAATTCCAAGGTTCTATACTCAGACCGGTTCTTTTTTTAATCTACATCAAAAATCTCCCTAAAGCGTCAAATTTAATGACTGTCATGTTTGCTGATTTTTTTACAATAAAATTGCTAAAAGTATAGGCGTAATGTATAAGGGTAGAAATGCTTTAAACAAACAAAGTTTAACACAATTACATTTTTCTTTTATTCATTGTCATTTAAACTACGCAAATAATGCTTGGCGTAGTGCCAATAAAAGTAAACTAAAAACTCTTTATCGTCAGCAGAAGCTGACGGCTTCTGCTGACGGTGTTATGATTGGTGTTATGGCCACATTTATCTTTATATTCAATTTCATTCATTTAAATTATTAATTCAAAGAATTATGTAAAAACAAGTTTATAAACAGTTTTTACTTGCTTACAACCTTATATAAAGTGGTGCATAACAATTGGTTTATAAATCTTACGCTCGAAACGACAAATTTAAATTGATCTTTTTCGCAGTATTATGTTACCTTACGTGGTTTTAGTATTGTTTTTCATAAGAGCAACAATTGCCGATGTAAGCAAATGAATACCATTAAGTTGTAATGGGTCTCGGCCGGCGGTGAAAATTAATAATATTACTGTTAGAAGCCAAGCATGTAATACAAAATCAGAGAGAAGTTTTTCCGGCTGCAACAAGGAAACGTTTCAAGGTTCAACATTGGGTGCATGTCCAACTACAGTGGTAAGCAAAATATTTTAAATATTTCTGATAACGAGGATATTACTAAAAAAAAAATATTTTCCTGTTTTACTCAACGTAAATTTTGTGGTTTACATAATTTTGAAATGTTTTATAGTTATCCGTTTAGGTAGTAAATATGAAATAAATTAAATTTTAATAGGAACTAGAGCGCACTTTCATTTTTACAATAAAAATTTTTACAATAAAAATTTAAAATAGTTTTCAAAAATGCTACCAAACTTGAAAATCTTTGCCTCGATTACCCCAAAAAATAAAAAACAACTGAATTTTTGTGAAGTAATTACTCAAAATCTACTGGTCATTTTAGCATGAAATTCGGAACAATTTTTATTCATGGTAACATAATTCATTTGAGAGAAAATAAATAAAAACAAAAAAATATTTTTAGAAATTATGCATGAAACACTAAAAAGTAAGCGAGTTTAACAACACTAAAATAACAAAATTTCAAGATCTAAAATGCATTGAAAAAAAATCTTTTCACAAATAAATTTTAATATGAAAAACAATCTGTGAAAGTTACAGCACTTTTGCATAATTGTTTAAAAAGTTACTATTTCACAAACTGTATATCGATGGTTAAAAGCACAAAGGGAATACGTCCACTAACCATTGTTTTGAGAAATCTGAATTTGAAAGTTTGAAAACATACAATTTTTTTTTTTTTTTTTTTAATGTTGATTTTAGGTGCTCCAAGAAGTCTTTACGGTCTTATCACAGAGCACCGCGGAAGAGCATTTTATAGGAAGTTCACGCCTCCTTCCTAACCGATGTCGCAAAACTTGCCAGAGATGGGGTTTGAGCCACGGATCTTACGTTTCTTAGGCAAGTGTGCTACCACTGCGCCACGGCTGCTAATTCAATAATAACAAAAACTATTTCAATAATAACACTAATTCAATAATAAAAAAAATAAATAACTAATTCAATAATAACAAAAATAAATAAAAACAATAATTCATGATATTTATTATATATCACGTATTTGTTTTATTTAATATCTTCTGATTGGTCAACTGTTGAAGCCTAATATTTGTACCATAGTACCCTTATCACTTACTGAATGGCGCGCGCAATAACTCAAAACTGTAAAATGTTGGACATATTCCCTTTGTGCTCTTAACTATCGATATCTTATATTGATTGCTATGGCGTTGTTTTGGACATTACAAACTATTTGGTTGATAAATAGACGCAAATTATTATTACTCAAAGTTAAAGTTTTGCATTAAAAGTTTTTGTATTCTGTGAACAAAGAAATAATGAACTAAATTTATATATATATATATATATATATATATTGCCAAAATTGACTTTTTTTTCTCGGGGTACCACCTTAATTAAAATTATAATCTCATTAAAAATAATTTTTGTTTTCATCGTATATGTTTTTTGAGGTTTTTAAAATTTAGTTGTGAGCTTTTTTTTAATTAAAAATTAAAAATTTAGTTTTAACCTAGAAGTGTTGTATTGTATTTTGCTTCGTTAAATTTAATCAAGTCAATTTAATTTATTTAATTCGAATGAAATAAATCATACAAAAATTATTTCTCTCTATTTGGCAATTGAAAATAAGAAAGCCAAACAAATTTCAACTAAATCAACTTTAGTTAATTTTTTTTTTTTTACTTATCGTTAAATTAAATTTGAAAAACTCGTAGCAAATTTAAATTCGTTGAAACACTTAGTGAGTTTTCTCATTCAATTAAAATTTAAAACACTTATCTTTTAAAGCACTTTCTCGTCAAATAATAGTTTGCAAACAATTAATCAAACTAGTGTTGATGTCTTATTTTGTTTTTTTATAAAAAACGTCTTTTCATAACACGCACGTTATAAATAGAGGTGTACAAGATATGATTTTTTACATATCCGGCCAGATACGGATATGCCAGATATAAATTTATATATCTGGCCGGATATGCTGGATATACCGGATATGCTGGATATACCGGGACAAGGTTTCTAGAGTGTTCCCCTCCCCTAGTGATCCCCCCCTAACTATTGTCGTGACCGACATTCTTAAATATTACTTAGGTTTGAGTTTATCCAGTTATATCTGAACTTAAGGGAATTGTTTAAAATGGTGTCTCTTTGTAGGAATTCTGGGAAATTCTAAAAGAGAATAATTTCACTATGGGTGTAACAGGGCCGTAGGAACAAAAATTATGTTGGGGGTTGGGGTAGTACCATCCCCAAATAGTTTTAAGGACCTTTTTTTTTTAAGTCAATTTTTCATTCAATTTTTTTTAAATTATTCATTAAAAAAGTTATTAGGGATAGAGGGTGGAGCAAATGCCTTTGCTGCCCACTCGATTTCTACGGGCCTGTGTAACTAAAGTAGCATACGCTACCTTAGTTAAGCTAAATAAATTTATTTTATTTAGAACAATTATTTTTAAGATTTTAATAAGCAAATATTACATCTATAAATAATGTTACACAAAAAGAAGAAAGAGGAAGGTCAAGATAACAAGGGGAGAAAGTGACAAGAGGATGTATCACACAAGGACGGCGGGGTAATAAACAGACTTTATGGACGGCCGCTTACGCTGTTTATATACAATAAATAATTCTTATTGAAACATTTAAACATTTAGTAACTACTAAAACTACATAAAATACATTTAACTAACTACATTTATTTAATTTACTTTATTTTATTTATTTTTTATTATTTATTTATTTTGCCGTTGATAAATATTACAAAAAAGAAACTACAATAAAAGAAAATCTTGGCCGGAGCAAGAAGAAGACAGGTTGTCTTATCACCGAGCCCCGTAACACAAAAATTTACATGCAGAATAAATGATAAAAGACAAAAAGACAGTGTAAATACAAAAACAAAAACAAATTAAAAAATTCACCAATAAAATAATTTGTTGCTAACAATCTTCCAGCAGAATAATTAAAAAAAAAAAAGCAAAAAAACATAAGTATTTGGACTGATTATTTAATATCATCAAAAATATGAACAAAAAAGACAATTTTATTTTCGTTTTCTTTTATACTAATGGTTTGAAACTATTTTAATGAAAGCTGAAGAAAGTGATTAAGATTTAGTTTATTTTTAAGTGATTTAGTTTAAACCATTGAATTGTTTTCAAAAAAGGTATTTAAAATCTAATATATCGAATTCCATGTTCAGTAAATGCCTTTTTGAATCATCCTTAAAACTTTGCAAAGTGCAGTTTAAAACGAAGTTTTTTTTTTACTTAATATTGAAGGAAATTTTTTCCAAACTAAAGGTCCCCGATATTAAATTTGGTATGAACTTAATTTATAAAGGTTTATGGGAACCACAAAGTTATTCACTGAAAACTTGGTTGGATATTTATGAGAGATTTCATTAAAGTAGGATTGAAATGTTACTGGAGAAAACCCAAGTTTTGCTTTAAACAAAAATAACATTACTTGATGAATATTAAGCCTATAAATATTTAAAGCTCCAAGCTGACGTAAGAGAGGCTCGCATTGTGTTTTTTTATTTGCCTCAAATACTATCCTGCAAGCATGTTTTTGTGTACTATAAATTTTTTTGAGTTTAGTGTAATTAGTGCTACCCTAGGAAATGTTACAGTATGAAAGATAGCTGTGTATAAACGAAAAATATAAATTTTTTAAAGACTTGTTATTAAGAAAAGGTTTTGTTCTGTATAACATGGCAATATTTTTTGAGATCTTACCTTCAATATATTTAAAATTAAATTTCCATGACAATTTTTCATTTAAGAGCACTCCCAGAAAGTTTGTAGTCAATTCCCTTTTAATTATTTTATTATTGATCGAAAGATTGGGTAGTTTAAGAGAAATATTGTCGGCTTTACTAGGTTTATGGAATAGGATAAATTTTGTTTTCTCTACATTTAATGATAGTCGGTTACTTATAAGCCACTCGTTGATCTTATCTAATTCTTTGTTAAATATTTTAAAAAGAACAGTAATATTTTTGTGAGAATAAAACAAGTTAGTGTCATCTGCAAATGAGATAGTATTTAATACTTTTGATGATAAATATAAGTCATTTATATAAAGTAAGAACAATAATGGTGCCAAAATAAAACCTTGGGGTACTCCACAAGTTATTAAGTTGTTTTTTGAGTCTTTTGATTCTTTAAGTATAAATTGCTTTCTTTTAGTTACGTATGATTTAAACCAAAGTAAACTTTGATTTTTAATACCATAGTTTTCTAATAATTCTTATTATTTTCGTTTATTTATTAATTAATTAACAATTAAGATTAGTGTGACTGTAAGACACATTTGAGTAACAAAATTCAGTGATCGTATATATGTAAGTAAGATGCGAGACGTATTTGTTTATCAAGAATATTATGATATTATGGTATATATGGAATATTATGATATTATGGTTTTCGCTTGAGTCATGCGTTTCCGAAGAATAAGTATTTAATTCAAGCTATAAATACCATAACAAAAGAAAAGTTTAAAGTTTGTATTTATTTATTTATTTATTTTTTTAAATCTAAATAAAGTTCAAAGTTCTTCAACAGCGGTTCTCGTTGACGAAACCTGTATGGTCTTCTTTGAGTACCGCGTTCTTTATCTTTATTCCTTATATAGTTTTTTTAAACATTTTTTTAAACATTTCTTTAAACATTTTTTTAAACATTTGTATCATTAGGCTAGGTTTAAGACTTTATTTTAAGAAAATAAGCAGTAATTATTTTAAAAAAACTTTTGATGAACGTCTATTCTCAATTTAATTATTTTTTATTTGTAGGCATGTTACCCCGTTTTGTTATTTTTACAAGAAATAGCAATTAAAGCAATAGAAAATGAAGAAAAAAGAAAATTTTTTTTAGAACATTCTAAATTAGCTGCTAAAATGATTTTTGTCATGACGTGACGGCGAGTAAAGCGTCTTTTATTTTTATTTTATGTAAAAAATATTTTTATTCTAAGTAAACAATATTTTTTAGTTTTAATTTTATGTAAACAATATTATCTGTAAACTATATTTTTTAATTTTAGTTCTATGTAAACAGTATTTTTATTCTATGTAAAAAATATTTTATTTTTAATTATATTTTATTCTATGTAAACAATATTTTTATTAGTAATGAATTTTTTCAAATATATGAACGAAAAAATTGTTTCTCTTATTACACTATATAATAAGATTATTGAACCCTTTTTTTCCAATCGTAGTCTAAAAAGTTGTTTTTCATGGATAACACTCTTCTTCTTTTTTGATTCAGTGAAAGCCCGGACTTTTTAAAAAAAAAACCCGGCTTGGTGGGATTTTTTTGGGTAATTTAGGGTTTTATTGGGTAAACTTGGGTTTTTTTTGGTTTTATTTTTATTTTGTCTGTGCAAAAATGTTTTTTTTTCAAAGATATTAAAAAAAAAAAAAAAAAAAAAAAAAAAAATACTATTTGAAATTTTCTACTTTAATTTTATTTAAAATATATTTATATATTGTTATTTAATAATTAATAAGAACTTTTCAAATTAATTTGAAAAAGATTTTTAAATACAATTTAAAACTATAAGAAAAAAAATATTTTGCGTTAAATTTATATGTATTGGTTTAATTTAAATTTAAAAGTATTATTCTATGTAATTAAAAATGTCAATGAGAAATAGGAAAAAAATGGAAGAATAGAATAGGAGGTAGTAACTAAAGTTTCAATTAAAATTTTAACTTGAAATTTAAATGAACGAACTTGTTTCTTTGTGCAATGGCCTTGTTTATAAAAAATTGTCTTTAGGAGTTAAAGAGTTGAAAGAGGATTGTAACTACAAGATAGCCTCCTCTAATGTAGTGGCTTTCTCTGGCCACTAATACTCATTTAAATTCACCTAGGAAGGTGAATAACATAAAAGATTAAAAAATTTCAACAGATAAAAATATTTTAATAAAAATTGTTATAATGTATTTCCAAGTAATGATTCAAATATTAGTCTGATAGCTGTTATTGTTGGTTATAGTAGTTTATAATATTAGTTATTAATAATTTAGTTAATAATAATTATTATTAATTATGTTAGTTAATAATATTATAGTTAATAATGTTAAAGTTGATTATAACAATTCGTAAACTTATTAAACATCTTTAAAAAACTCAATAACACTCAGATTTACCCGGGTTTTATTGGGTTTTTTTAGGCTGGTTTTTTTGGGCGGGTTTTTTTAAGCAGTTTTTTTTAATGCCAAACCTGCGCCACACACTGACCTATATAACTAAAAGGACTAAAAAAGGTCTAAAAGAAAAAAAAAACAATTTTAAAAGATATTATTCACTATGTAACAAATTTAAAGTAACTTGAATAAGGGAACTAAACAATTATAACAAATATCTTACAAGCTTTCCTCGGAGGTCATTGTCAAGGCAATCTGTTTCTAGTTTATGTAAATGTTCCATTAATAATAATAAACAGGAAGCTCAAACTTGTTTCTATATTACCACGCTGCTGTTGTGCTGATAATTGTTGCAGAAGAAAAACTATAGTTTGATTATTTTGTTTAATCTCTTCTAATATTAGTTTTCGATAATCATTTTCTGAATGTGAAGAAAAATAAAATAAATAAATATATTTTAAATACGCATAATAATGCTTTAATAAAAATAATAGTAATAATAGTAAGAAAATATTTTCTATATATATTAAGTTCATATGAACAAACAAACAAATTCATCATTTGCTAATGCATAAATAAATGAAACACACCTCCAACATGACAATTGACCAAATTAGGGGATAACTGCTCTTCTTGCAGTGCTTTAGTAAGCACTGGCGTTAATATTGATGATGGTAGTGTAGTTTGGTTGTCTTTTTAAATATTTAAGCTTATTTTTACAAGCACACATATACAAACAGACAGTTTGCAAACCATAATTTAAAAATTTACTTTAAAAATTGTAAAACTTTCAAGTTAAAAAAAAAATGTCAACCAACTTTTTTTACTAAAAGATAAACCGTTTAAAAATAATGACAAGAGAGAGCAGATAGCAGATGATGCATTTTGAAGAAGCTCATTTTGAATTTCTATGCACAAATAATGCATTATAAACATATTGGTAATATCAAATATTTTTCAAAACAAAATATAGTATAATTGGAAGTTCTGAGCAGTCCTCTGCAATATCCAACTTGGAATTAGCAATTTCACATGTGCTTTTAAGATAATAAAAATTAAAATTGAATTTTTTTGAACAAATAAGCTAAGTTTAAAACCATTAAATGTAAAATAAGCTTACTGTAAGAATGCAGCACTCTAACAAAAAACAGTTTACAAATAGATTTGGGAGGTTCAGCAGATTTTACCGCTTTATTGGTTTTAAGGTCAGAAGTATACAACAGCCATAAACAAACGCACTTTTCATCTTCATATTGCAGCCAGTTAATAGGTTAAATATGTATATATATATATATATATATATATATATATATATATATATATATATATATATATATATATATATATATATATATATATATATATATATATATATATATATATATATATATATATATATATATATATATATATATATATATATATATTATATATATATACATATTTGTTATATAAATATATACATATTTGTTATATAAATATATACATATATATATATATATATATATATATATATATATATATATATATATATATATATATATATATATATATATATATATATATATATATATATATATATATATATATATATATATATATACATATATATATATATATATATATTATATAATATATATATAAATATATTATATAATATATATAATTTATTATATAATATATATAATTTATTATATAATATATATAGTTTATTATATATATACGCAGTGGCTACGGGTACGTCTAGACGTGTTCCTAACAAGAAAAGTTAAAGATACGTCCAAACTTCCGGACGCGGTAGGAAAGTTTAGACGTATTCCTAACAAAAAAAGTTAAAATGCGTCCAAACATTCAGGCGCGGTAGAAATATTTAGACCTATTCCTATCAGAAAAAGTTAAAGATACGTCCAAACTTTCGGACGCGGTAGAAAGGTTTATATATATTACTAACAGAAAATGTTAAAGATACGTCTAAATATTCGGGCGCGGTAGAAATATTTATACCTATTCCTAACAAACAAAAGGTAAAGGTAAGTCGAAACTTTTGAACGTATAGAAAAATTTAGATGAATTACTAAAGAAAACAACATTAGAGTAGGTTCAAGCTTTCTGACCTAAATTTTAGCAATGAGCCGTAGCGTATAAGGCAACCATTGCGTAGAGGTCAACTGTTTGAACTCTGACCGCAAAGTCTTTGTTCCGCTTCACGTCTTGGCTCAAAAACTCTTTTGGTAAGGTTGGAAATGGAGAGCTAATCTATTAAATGCTATTCTATGTGTGGCGGTGGTCTGTGAAAAGACCATTAGGATTTCTCAGAGCACTTTAATAATAATATTATTAATAAAAAAATATTAATAATAAAAAATTTACCTTATAATATTATTATATTAATATTATTTTATTATATTATTTACCTTATAATATTAATAATAAAAAAAAACTTAAGCCAATTTAACCAAAATTTAAAAAAAAAACATTGGGCGATGAAGGTATAAATACCGAATCCACATATATCCGTATACGCATAAATGCCGTAAGCCATAAAACAGATTCCTTTTTTATAGTACTGTAACTGTCACGTGTAAAATGCGGAAACACAGAATGCAGAAATGCGGAAATTAACAACGGGTAAAATAAGCGTAGAAATTAGGTTAGGGGTTGGAAACTTTAGTACATACATCGACTGATTTAGCGAGAACATGCAATGGAGTGCTGCTACATCGACTGAGTAGCAGTATCTTCTGAAAATAATATTTGTGTTATTTTTTTTTTTATTGACTCATTTATTTGTAATAAAAAACTGTTTATAATAAAAATAAATTTCTAAGAACTTAGAATAATTCATTTTTTTTGTCAAAGAATGCATAAAGTATTAGTTTAAAACAGTCGTATTACTGTCAAATTGTCAATAAAGTTTGTGAAAGTTTTTTTTATATTTGCTAATAAAAAATTTTAGTGAATTGTCAGCACATGTATACTATATTGATGATATATTTTATCACTTTATGTAAATTAGATCGACTACTAAGTTTTGCTACTATTACGAAGAAAGCTCGTTTAAAAAAATACATTTTGACGTAGCAATAGGAGGTTCAACGAAACCGGCTTCATGAAGTATATCATAATACTTTTTTAAGCATGCATTGATTAGCAAGACATTAACACGACTTTAATGCGTTCCTGAAGTCCCTCATTTAACGCACCCTGCGTATTATATTCAAAATTTGCCTATTAGGCCTTTACCAAAAACCTAAAACCGGACCCCCAACGACACTGCTACGTACCATTGCTTCAGAGACCGTTCATTTTTTTGCGTTTTAAAAAAGAAGATCTTAAAATCTTTCACGCTTGTGCTGTAAGAAATGGCTTTAGAATTTCAAAAACAACTCTCATTTATTAGAGATGATGAAAAAAAATCTCATTCATTAAAGATGATGAAAGATCCTTAGAATCTAATTTAAGATCTATAGTATCGACAGGTGTTATAACTGTAACAACATTAGGCCTTCCTCTTTTTAGCAAACGCCGCAACCAAACTAAAAAATAAAGAAAGTAGGAATTAGGATTTAAATTCATCATCTTTTGTAAAAAACAATAAAAAGTTTGTTAGAGTATTTTCAATCAGTGATTTCGCTATCAAAGTCCAATTCAATTATAGGTATTTCTTAAAATTGTGGATTTTTTAAAGGTTTCTAAAAGCAAATTCGTGATTATTGTCATACTAAAATCTGGATACATTAAAAAGAAAATCCAAATGTTGATGAAAAAATATAATTAGATAAATCCATAAATATTGAATTCTGAATTTAAAAAAATAGACAGAATTCAAATAATAAATATAACAGTTTACGCTCTGAATCTAAGCACTAATAAACACAGTAATTTGGAACTTTCCATAAACTAAAGACTTATAAAATACCCCTAAGAAGTTAACATTATTACTGCTTGATACATTAGTTCTAAAGGACTATAACTTTTTCAGTTTCACGATTTTTTATTTTTCAAACAAAAAACATAAAAAAAACTTTAACTTTGCATGCCTCTACCAAAAATCGCTTTGTTCGTGAAGTTCAAGGCTATCTTTACTCCAGGCCTTGCTATCACGCAATTGAGCCGAAAAACTGGAGGGTGGTTAAAAAAATTTTTTTTGGCATATAATTACAAAGGAAAACAAAAACTATATATCTAGCAATATAAACACACACCATTTTGCTATCTTCTTTCATAGATCTTACTAAATCATCCAACAAGTCAGAAAAGTCTGCATCAAACCTCAGAAGCAACTTGGCATGGTAAATTATACATTTTCTCAACATCTTTTTTATCAGATATAAAATACGATGCACCAGCACCATGCCTAAATTTACCAAGAACTTTCTCTAAATGATCAGCTAAAAAATCGCATAGCATAATAAATTGATTATCTATACTAGTTTCAAGTAAAAAACTAGTTAAATCTATTAAACCTTCTAATGAATTAATATGGGATCTGTTATAATCAAAGTAAAAGTTTATATTCTTTTTTTTACCATTAATCGCTCCCATATTTTCATCAACCACATTTGTTTAATTTTCAAAAAAATTTTGAAAGTGAGTATCTTTAGCATTTCAAATGACAGCTCACAAAGGATGATGTAATCTTTCACATCAGAATATGTTCGCCCATTTATAATTTTCCATGCATATGCATATGCAGAAAAGCAACAGTAACTTTTAACTTCATCTTGATTTATTACTGACTTTATTTTCAAAGCTACAAAGATTTCATTGCAAAAAACACACATATCCATCATAATATGTAACAGTTGCTTTAAAAAACACCTCATCAACCAATAAAAAGCATGAACTCTACTTGCCTTCAAAAAACGATGATATAGTTTGGAAACTAACAATACAGTATAAAGTTTACTTGCTTTTGAGGTCAACTTTATCAAAGATCATACACTAGGTAGCTGAAAGTCATTTCTCAAACGTTTATAATGCTCAGTGTTCAGTCATATATTCAAAAGCTTAAACAATAATATATGTAGAGTACAAAGGTTCTTGAACAGTAGTAGTGATAAATCAGCCGCCATCTTTCTGATCAATTGCGAGGCCTGGAGTTAAAATAGTCTTGGTAAAATTATGAAGAGTTTTTACAAATTATCTGCAATCTTTATTTTTTTTAATATTAGTTATCATCAACTTTTAAATTGCGTTTCAATTAATGACTTATTTTAATTGTACTACAGTTTATTTTGTCTATATTTAGAATTTGCAATTTATTGGTTTCAATTAGCTAGTTACCAACTTTTGTTGGAGAGGGAACTCATAATTTTAAACCATACAATAGATCAGTCTTTGTGAAACTATTGACTTTCTCTACCGTGACTTAGCCTAACTCATGACTTCTCATTGAGATTAACTTGTAAATTTTTACGAATTATTGCAACAAAAGCAATAAATGTCTCTTTGAGGCTATCCCCAAAACCAATTGTAGGGTGTGAGCAAAATGACTTAGTCTTGTAACCTCTCTTCTTGGGTTAAGCTGATATTTTGTATTATTTCGTCCGGTGCAATAATGTCTATTCACAAGTCTTCATTTTATATGTCCTCGTGAAGTTCGTCTGCAGATGTATCACTGCCATCTTCGGGGTCTTCTGGAAAATTTTAATAAATGCTTTGCGCATGTTTGAGGCATTGTTTGTCACAACATACACAACTTTGTCAAGAAAATTAAATGTTTTACAAATGAATTCAAAATGTTCTGCTAAGCTATCTCCAGTATGAGCACCTAAGAGCCCATGCATGCCAACGGTAGTGTGTGACAGTGATAGTTATGAGTGTAATGCACTGTTAAACCAAGATAACTCCTCACTTTTCTATCTGACCTAATATCAAGTGTGAGGGAAATGCTTGCAGCTTGACATAAGTTTTCAGTTAATTTTTCTTTTGCATCCGTATAAGTTTTTTCTAAATAGGTTTTTACTGCAAAATGGCTAACAGTTGAGCACTGAGGATCAAGAACGTTATTGTATCGCCTAAAATGTTCACTTTCTACTATAGAAACAGGCAGTGATGCACCAAATACTAGATGTTTAACAACGGCTGCCAAAATTCTTCATTGGTTGGCGTGGGTGCAACCGTATGTTGTCATAGAACTTTCTCCCAAAGCAACTATAAATAATAAATGCAACGTCATTCTTATTTTTTATTCTATAAAGTAATAATCCTTAACACCATGCTTTATAAGCTAAGTTTAAAGCTTTATTTAAAAGCATAGGGTTAAGTGGTCAGATGTAGTGCGATACTGCAACGTATTGCCGTATAAGCTCATAAGAACTATAAGAATTGTTATGGAATGTCAGACCTCAAGTAGACTACTTATCTATTAGAGGTAGACATAGAACAGACTCTAGGGTTTAATATTATTAAATATCTAATAAATAAAAACAAATTAGTAAAGTAAATAACCTGCTCGAAAGTCTGAAATTTTAGATTGGTCTGGTGTAGCAGCTGTTGGTCTTGTCTGAATAAACTTTTGATATAATGCATATTTTCCTAGATGTGTTTTTAAATGGCGAATGAAGTTGCTTGTAGTCGCAACTCCATGGGTAATTAAAGCTTGACAAAATTTACATCATGTCGATCTAGTTTTTTTCTATTTTTTCTCTAACTCAGTATAACCAAAATTAACTATTCTAGGCACTGCAGGGGTTTTTTGAATTTTTATAGCACTCATAGCTTTAAGATAACTTATAAAACAAACCGCAGATTTTAGTAGCAAACACAATTTTAAATACTTAAAAATAGGAACAGCAGTGCAATAACTTTCGGAATGGCGGACGCTTTTTTATAATGAGTTTTATAAATAAATTGCATGAAAAAATAATAATAACAAAATATAATTTTGAAAGTAAAAATAATTAAAAGAAAAAAAGAGATTGTTAAGAAAAGAAAAAGAAAGAATTAAAAAAGAATTTAAGTAAGAAATTAAAATCGCCGAACATTTATAAACAACGAGTTTCATGAGTAGAAAAAATGAACCAATCAGAACGCACACAAAAAAGTCAGAATTTTTTGAAAACGAAAGAGCCTAAATGTAATATTTTTTTTTAGATCTTGCTTAGACTACAAACCAGTTAAACATAAGTTAAAAGAAAAACACATTCGAAAATAAAATATAGTTAAAAAGCAGTTGAATTAAAATAGAATATAAATCGCTCCATTTTTGAAGAGACAGAAAATTTGAATTAAAATTTGAGAACCTTTTTTTTTTTTTAAGTTTTTTACGGCAAATGTTTTTTCACAAAAGTTTGCCGAATTGTGGTTAAATTTCTTCAGGACAAGGAGGAGGGACCACCGCCGAAATTTTTTTTCTAGAACAGGCCCTGACAGAGTAGAGAAAAATAAATTAAAATTATTTTAAGGTTGCTGATCAACTCTGATCGTAAGAAACTAAAATACTGAAAAGTAAAAGATCAATTTTAATTTTTGTAACTTTTAACTAAATTTTTTAATAGTAACACTTTTTGCATTACACTTTTTGAGCTTACACAATGCTTTATAGGATCATATTGTTATAAAACCCAATAATCCACAAAAAAGGCTTATTTAAAAAAAATTAATGTTTAAAAATAATCATTTAATAGAAATGTATATTTTTATACTTTGCTTCCAATTCTGAATAAATCTTTTCAATTCTCCGTACAGCAGTTTTGAATTGCACAAAACAAAGTGTCGGGCATAGATCATCCAGGTTATATTTTAAAAATACGGAAAATCATTTATATATATATATATATATATATATATATATATATATATATATATATATATATATATATATATATATATATATATATATATATATATATATATATATATATATATATATATATCGGAGAAATTATGTAAATTAAATAAATACATTTTTATACTTGCGTCATACATTTTTGTTTTTTTCAATAAAATTCAATGTAGCGATCCAAATCATCTTTTTTAATAACCATCTAAAGGTGAGTTTCCACTCATCCGTTTTTTCGCGGGAACGGGAAAGGGAAAGGAAAAACAATCACGTGGGCATGCGTATTATAAGTTTTAATTTGTCTGAAGTAAAACTGCGCATGCTCATGTGATTATTTTTCCTTTTTCCTATCCCGTTCCTGTGAAAAAACGGATGAGTGGAAACTCACCTTAATGTTGCATAAAACGTTAGACCGTACACAGCATTTCTTGTTGAAATTCAGCATATAGCGAATTTATAATAACATTTGCCTAACGTTTTATACAACATCGGCCCAATGTTACATACAATATTGGACCAATATTGTATACAACTTTTGGTCAATGTTGTATACAACATTGGCCTAACGTTGTATGCAACGTTGGGCCAACATTAAGTAAACTTTGTATGTAACATTGGGCCAATTTTGTACACAACGTTGGGCCAATCCCTAACCAACTATCAAACCTGCATTAGACCAACATCAAATTTCAACGTTGGGCCAATGCATCACCATGCATCGACCTAACGTTGGTCCAACTATATATATATATGTATATATATATATATATATATATATATATATATATATATATATATATATATATATATATATATATATATACATATATATATATAAATATATATATATATATATATATATATATATATATATATATATATATATATATATATATATATATATATATATATATATATATATATATATATATATATATATATATATATATATATATATATATATATATTACATATATATAATGATATTTTTATTACATATATATAATGATATATTTATTACATATATATAATATGATATATTTATTACATATATATAATATGATATATTTAAGACATTGGCGCAAAAATGACTAAAATGATAATGAAAAATGGAGTTATACCAAGTCTATTTCTTTTTATAAAAGTTGTATCACTATTAAACCAAAAAAAAAAGAATGCCAAAGAAATTTATTGACTCCATGACTAAAATATCAACCAAATGTTATGAAAACTTAAAAACAGGAATTCAAATACGAAATTTAAAACTTTTGAATGGTTAAATAACAGATGTAAAAGAAAATGAAATAAGTGTTTTAAAAAGAAGTTCAAATCAGCTTGTCCTTCCAGAATTTGAAATAATTATATATAATAGTTTAGGATATAGTTTGTTTGAATATGCTTGATGCTTCCTGAAAGTCATACCATTTACAAAATTTACAAAAGAAGTATGCAAAATATATCATTAAAAAATCATTAAATATTTTACTTGAAAGTTATCAGTAATGTGAAGGTCTACCAATTCATAAAAAAACATCAAGTACTATTCACCATTGTATACTTTTTAAAAACAATCCACATTATTGGGATACAAAAACATCTCCATTTCAATATATGTCATATTACAGAAATATTAACTGTGATATTTTACTTAAAGACTCAAGCAGATGTAATAAATGTATATTGACAAACAAATCAGTTGCTTATTTAAAAAAGAAAAAATTAAAGAGTCACAATGAGCCAGCCAAACTAAATGCCCCTGTCTCTTTGACCTCACCATCAAGACTAATGTTAACAATTCAACAGCATCGTCTGAAATGCGCACAATTATAATCCAGGATCTAAACAATGCAAAAAGAGCTTATTAGCTCAAGTGTGATGATCGGCAGTGAATTACATAATGATTTTCTTTCAATAATCTCTGATGCTAATTATAATATTAGTGACTTTATGAATTTGTTTTGGCAAGAACAAAAAAAGTTATTTAGGGTTTCCTTATCAGGAGTTAGGTATCACCCAATGATAATAAGGTACTGTATATCCATCACATCGAAATCACCTTCTGCATACCAAGAAATTAGAAATAGCAAAATACTTGTGTTACCGAGCCTGAGAACACTCAGAGATTACAAAAATTATATTCTACCGAAAGTTGGGTATCAGGTTAGCATTGCTGAGGAATTAAGTAGACAAACTAAACATTATACAAATGTTGAAAGATATGTTGTGTTATTGATGAGATGTTAATTAAATCTAATCTAGTTTTTGATAAGAATAGTAATCAGCTGATTAAGTTTGTTGATTTGAGAGACCCAGACCTATACTTTGCTACACTACAAAAATGTGAACTTGCCTCTCATGCACTTGTTTTCATGGTTCGTGGTATTGCAACATCTCTTAAGTTTTCGCTTGCATATTTTACTACCATCACTGCAACAGCAGTACATTCATTTAGTTTATTATGGGATTCAGTATGTATTTTAGAGAAAAGATCTAATTAGATCATCTAGTTTCTGTTGTAGCTGATGGTGCATCATCAAATAGAACAACGATTAAACTACATCGTTACATGTGTGTAGATATGATTACTCCTGTTATTTTTAAAACAATAAGTTTATATATGGAAAAATGAAAGAGTAAACAAATCTGGTTGCCAATACTGTTATTAGGCTAAAGCGAAAATGTTTATTTCGCACCAGACATATGAAGGCTTAATGATGAAATGTAATTCAATAGTAGAAGTTGTAAAGTTTCTGCTAAGTTAGGGTATGCCTTACGTACTTACAAGTAGATTTTGCAAAGATCCAATTGAAGAATATTTTAGTGCTTTAAAGAAAATTGGGCGCTATTCAGATAACCCTGACACAAAACAGTTTTGCTATAATGCTGTTTCGCCTAATACTGGAAATACTAGAGGCTCATATGACAATAAAAAAGCTTGGATAAATATCTCTGAAGATTCAATTCCAAAAAGAAAACAAAAAAAATATGATTTAGTGTAACGAGGGGCAAAATGAGACACTTAAGCGCTAATATATCTAATACGGCTCGTCTAACAACTTTTGAAAAAATAAATTGATATTTTTCAATTCTTCTACGATCCTACTTGAAGCCTAAAAAGTATGAGTTGCAAAACTGCAGTAGTTTGGTCACCAGAGATCATTTATTGACAGCACCTATCCTGTCTCATTTTGCCCCGCATACCGGGGCAAAATGAGACAGATTTTTTTTTTTAGTAATTTAAATAAATAAAGTTAAAAAAAACATATCTTTAAAAGGATTAGCAAGAAATACATTTTGTAATATATTACAGTTATAATCAAACTGTCACTAGTCACATAAATCACATATTGCTTAACCAGTATTTTGAAACAATTAACAGTCCGAATGAGCCCAGGTTGTGCATTTTGGAAAGGAAAAGGCCTAAAGATTCTAATTAAAAAAAAACTTCAAATATAAAAAGCTTTTCCACTCAGTGAGATCAAAAAAGGCTAGGAAAAAATATAATAACAACTCTTAAAAATTCGTAATTTTCGCGAAGCCGAGGGATGAAATGACTCCCCTTTTACTCAACTTTTTTATTTCAAAGTGACTCAATATATTTTTTTGACACAAAATAGTTTTTGAACACAACTGCACTTTTAAAAATCTTGCAAATAATAATTTGTAGGGCTGGCATTATGTTAAACGCGAACTGTCTCGTATTGCCCCGCATTACCCTAATAACTAGTCTTTATATTCAAAACTTGTAAACAAAACTAAAGTGTGTGTGTGTATGTGTGTATATATATATATATATATATATATATATATATATATATATATATATATATATATATATATATATATATATACTATATATATATATATATATATATATATATATATATATATATATATATATATATATATATATATATATATATATATATATATATATATATATATATATATATATATATATTTTAAAAAAAGATATATATATATATTAAATATATATATATTTAAATTTATATATATTAAATATATATATATATATATATATATATATATATATATATATATATATATAAATATATATATATATATATATATATATATATATATATATATATATATATATATATATATATATATATAATTATATATATATATATAAAAAAAAGTATACACAGTATAACAGTAAAAGATAAAAGAATATAAATGAACAAATAACACAAGTCTTTTCTTTGACTGCAAATATATAAACTTGATTTTTACTAGTGTAAAATAAACTCTTTTTAGAATAGAAAAAACGAAAAACATTTTTGATTGAAATTAAAAATGATTTTTTAGATTTTCTTTTAGTCTATATATATACAGTTTCATGTTTTTGTGTAATCCTTTCTTAGATTGTTCTCCTGTTTTTTTTTTTTTGTTTTTTTTTGCTTTATGCTTATTAACAATGTCCTTAGCAAACGAATGACATTGAACTTGAAATATAAAACTAGCATTAAAAGAAAAGTAGATTTTTGATCTTTTTTAATTTTCAAATCACATTTTTTATTAATAGCCATGCAATATTTTTTTTTTTTTTTTTTTTTTTAGGTTATTTAGGTGCTACCAGAAGTCCTTACGGTTTTATCACGAAGCACCGCGGAAGAGCATTTAGCTAGAGGTTTACGCCTCCTTCCTTACCAATGTCGCTTATTGGGCTGGAACCGGCGTTGAACCTCGGACCTCTGGGTTCTGAGCCAGAACTCTTACCACTGCGTCACGGCTGCTCAATATTCATCTAAATCTTTATCACAGAGTGTTTTTTTAATCAAAAAGTCTATTTCTATATTTTTTAGTAAGCTTGGACTGTTCTGTATATAAAAGAAATTTTTTTTCTACTATAATTACAATTTGTTCAAAACTTAATTGTAATGCCAGTAAATCCAAAACAATTAAGAGTGTTGACACAAATATTTTGTATTTAAAAGTTTAATACTATAATATATATGCCGCATGGATTACTACTAATTGTTAATAATTAAGAGAACGTTTTTAAGCAAAGTCATCCGAAATAACTTTCTTATTTTTTTCTTTTTACCTTGTAAATTGGATGTTAAATAAATAAAATAATAATAATAATTAAGTTACTAGAAGTGTTAGTAATTAAATTTAAAAGTAAATAAATTTACTGTTAGTTCAAACCCTTAATATGTTTTACTTTGCGCAAATACAATACTGTTTAATCAACCTTAAGGTGGTAGACCACTATTAAAAATCAAAAAATCCTTTTTTTCAATTATAATTTTTTTAAGTAATACAGCTATCGTTAATTACAAATTTCTAGTTAGTTTTATGAAAAAAAATAGCTGACACCATTAATAACTATTTTTTAATAAAGCGGTATAAATAAATTTTTTTATTTTTCCATAGCAACGCTTTGTTTATTTCGTTGCTATACAACTAAAAAGTAAATTGTATCATAATTATAGTATATATTTTTAATATAAAATACCAGATGTCGTGATTGCAAGTCTGAAACAACTTTTTGTTTATTGATTTATACTTTTGGTGCATTTAGCTACATGAGTTTTATTGAAATTTCCAACTATAGTTGCCGTTTTCTGTATTACTCGACGTTTATCCTATCACTTTGATTAAATAATATTAGTAATGGAAAGTAATGGAAAAAAAAAAAGAAAAAATAAATAAAACAAGGCATAGTAAAATACTTATTTAAACTTTTTAAAGAAAACCAAAATCAATCAACAAAATTGGGATAATAGCAGGATAGCTCAGATGGTAAGAGCGTCAAAGGAAAAGTTAAAATCAGGACTGTCGAACGATACGAGTTCAAATCCCGCCACCGTAAACTCAGCGCTTGAGTAGTACTTCGATACGCAAAAATGTTGGTCAATAACGGACGCTACTTTGGATTAGTCTTAATGCCTAATCCAAAAAACATTGTATAGAAAAATATAGCATGAAAACCCAAATAAATAAAATAAAAATAAATAAATAAACAATGCAGCTGAAGAAGTTGTATATAATTTGCATGAACTAAAATTTGAATGTAGCATGACAAAAAAATTTTAAATGGACATGTGTACATTCAGATCCAGCAGTAAATAATCTGAAATACTTTTAAATAATAGTTTTGTAAATAAAAATAATAGTTCTGCTAATTATGATCAGTTCAAATGACTGCTTAATGTTACAAATGACATATTAATGAACACCAACATATGAGATGGAATAATGGCTGCCATTGTTTGCCAAACTTCCTAAAATGTAAGTTTTAAATTATAAACTTTTATGATGCTCGAAACAATATGGCTTATAAAATTGTCTCTTAATTTTATTCAGAAGTTTTATTCTACCAAAATTATAAACAAACCAACATCAATGAACTTTTAATGTTTATTTATGTACAATTATAACAGTTACATAGCTGAAGCTAGCATGAATGCCGTAGCGAAGAAGCTCTGAAAATAAAACTATAATAAGAAAACAGTAGTTAAAGAGGATATTTCTAATAGTGCATCATAGTTTTAGTTTATATTTATATATTTTTATTTTTTTATATATTTAGTTTATATATATACTTGATATTTATTTACTATAATAACTATTGGCATAAAACTGATAGGAGTTTTTATTTGAAACTAAATTACGAATCAAAAGTGAGACTTTGTTTTTAATGAAATCTAACTTTGAAAGGAATAATGTCTGTTAATAAACCCTGTCTTTTAAAACAATTTTTTTATAATTTTCTCTACTTTTACTCCACAACACTTTTAATATAAGTTGATATTTGTCAATAGGCTTTTTACGTAGGTTTTTAATATTTGTTTGAAAAATTTTAAACTTTTTTTTGTTTAAATGCGTTTTTTTCAGATCTCTAAAATTCATGACTTTGCGGTAAATATCTCAAGATTTTCTTAATCAATTTCCATAAAATTTCCAGAAGTTATTCTTTTTGTTGTTATGGATGTCCCCTACTACATTAATGACAATACGATAATCCAATTCAAAGATATTAAAGCCCAAATATGGTCAAAAACGCTTTATTTTTTGATCGGCAAGTGTTTTTCTTATAAAAAAAAGTTTGTTTAGTAAATTTTCTTGATTTTGGTACAGGATCTTCTCAATTGTATTAAAAGTAAATTTAGAAAATTTCAAGTTAATAGCTTCAATAGTTTTTGAGATAATCACCGTAACGAAATGATGATATTTTTGGGTTTCAGGGCCAAAATCATTTTTAAAATCAAAAAAAGTTTTGACTTTTTTTATTTTATTTTATCATTCAAGAGTAAATTTTAGTCAATTTAGATAAATTTCTTAAAGAATTTTTTTCTGCGATTTCTCACTGAGATTTAATAATATGCATGACAAATTATTTCACACAATGATTTTTCTTATCTCTAAATACTCTAAAATAATTTGTACTAATTTTTTGTTTTAAAAACGTAGATGTAATTGAAACATCACACAACCTTGATGTCACCGAAATTATATTATTTATATTTTATTTTCAATATTTAAATGCTCAGAGTCCTGGTAACAAAGAGATTTAAAGCAAATAAATTATCAATAAATTTCTCTTGATAATATATAGTTTTCAAGATTAGACAACTAAAATTTTTCCAATTTTGTCCACCTACTGGCCCACTGTGCATATGGAAGATTTAAAGATGTTCTTACTTGTCAAATATGTTTTATCACCATATGGAAGATTTAAAGATGTACTTGTAAAACATGTTTTATGTATATTGTTTATTTTTCATTAGTTTTTCTCGTTTAACATTTTTGATAAGCCTTTCCTACCAAACAGTTTTCGATAAATCAACATGAAAAGCATCAGCAAAAAATATCGATTAAAATAATTAAATTTACAAATAAAAATAATCAACAAATTAACACAAAAATATTAGAACAAATATTAAACAAAATTATCAAACTTTTTTTTTAAATAAATTGGAAATATTCTTAAAGTATATAATAGTCTAAATAAAAGTCTCAATTTTAATCTATAAAAATATAACATTATAATAAAAAAATAGCGACATAAAATTTCTACATATCTTTATTTACATTATTTAAAACTATTGTCTTTATCATCGATGAAGTAAAGCCGATCTTCCTTAATTGTTTCCAAAGCTTCATCAAACATTTGATATAAATGGGCATTCTTTGTTTCACGATCTTTTATGTCTCCATTGATTGATGCAAAGTAATCATGCTCCATGCGAAGTATTAAGTCTTCGGTATCTTTACTTTCAGTACTTTCCTCGCGTTCTCTGAATGCAAAATAAAATATGCTGAAAATTTTTTATTTTAAGAGAGATATTGTGAGTATGCATTAAATGCAAAATTAGTGTTTTGTAATTAGACTCATAATTGGGCAAGTATATATCCGATCCGAATAAAATATATTTTACATGAAAGATTAGGCCCCAGGCTGTAAATATCAGTTTAATTTTAACTGCAGAAGTGTAAAGATTTACATTACTTTTATCGAAAGACAACAGCAGTTAAGACGAGTATTAAAGGAAATGTACAGGGTTAGGGTTAGGGTTGACAATGCTCTTTCAGACAAACATGCAGAAGGTTTCAACGATTAAAGAGTGGTAATTTTGATCTCAAAGATGAAGAACATCCTAGTGCTGAGAAGAAGTTTGAAGATACCAAATTGTAGGTATTACTTTATGAAGATCCATGACAAACACTGGAAGAGCTTGCAAAAACATTTGGAGTCGATTAATCAACAGTTTCTAGTCGCTAGAAACAACTGAGAATGATTCAAAAGCAAAGAAATCGGGTGACGTATGAGTTAAAACCTACGGACATCGAAAGACAATTTTTTACCTGCAAACAGTTGGTCGCGCAAATAATAAAGAAGAGGTTTTCTACATTCTGCACTATTGATGATGAAAAAATTGTTACATTACGACAACCCTAAATTCAGAAAAGCATTGGTCAAGCTCGTCAAGCCATTAATATTAACAGCAAAACCGAATATTCATGGTTCCAAGCTTATATTCTGTATCTAGTGGGACCAGTTCAGAGTAATATATTGTAAACTGCTTAAACCGAACGAGACAATTACAGCAGACCGTTACCAACGAAAATTAATCAAAGTGAAGCAACCATTAAAAGATTAAAGGCCGCAATACACCGAAAGACATGACAAGGTTATTGTTCAACATGACAACGCACGACCCCATGTTGTAAATATTGTAAAAAACTACTTGGAGAACCTCAAATGGGAAGTCCTGCCTTATTCGCCGAATTCACCAGGCATTGCCCCCTCCGATTACTATTTGTTCCGGTCGATGACATATGGTCTGGTTAAGCAGCGATATTCTTTTTATGATGATACCAAAAATGGCGCGATTACTGAACTGGCTGAAAAGATCAAGACTTTTTAAGCGTGAAATCTGCATGCTACTGAAAGATGGTTAAAAGTCGTAGGCGCCGATAAACAGTATTTTGAATGATCTGAGTCTGATAGTCTTCTCAAAACAATTTTATTATATATATATATATATATATATATATACATATATATATATATACATATATATACATACATATATATATATATATATATATATATATATATATATATATATATATATATACATATATATATATATATATATATATATATATATATATATATATATATATATATATATATATATATATATATATATATATATATATATATATATATATATATATATATATATACATACACACACAGATATATATTATCATAGACGTTTTTAACGCATGTATGTATATTAAAACTATGAAATACTTTTAAAAAACAAAAACACTAAATGTAGTACTTTTCTTGCTGTGAACGAGATCTCTCCTTTAGTCTCATTTCTTTATGACGTGTTTCTAGTATTTTTTCACGCTTTGTTTCACGCTCAAACATCTAGATAAAAAAAATTAAACATTATTTGTACGCTACAGACAAACCAAAAAACAAATATTTTTTATTTTTTGTAACAATTTTTTAAATAACTATTAGGAACACTGTTTAGCGAGCTTTACAAATTAAAATATTTTAAATTATAAGGTTAGCTTAACAATTTAAAAAAAGTTAATTTATGATAAAAAATAATCAGATACATACTGCTCCCATAGCATTTTTTTCATGACGTAGCAAAGTATAGAGACTTTCAGAAAGTTCTAGTAAAGTAGTCGTTCCTTCGTGAGACCCAACTGTTACAAACCTTCCCTGATCGTGAATGCAAAGGGAATATAACGCTTCTTCACAAACCTAAAAATTATTCAAATGAGAAAACATAACCTAAAATTCAACTACATTGTCAATTTAATTTTTAAGTTTTATAAGTTAAATAATGTGCTTAGAAGAAATTGCATTACCTGTATAGATAGGGTTGGATCGGTTTGCTTAAAAAGATAATCCCAAATATCTAATGATCCATCCATTTTAGTCGCAAAAAATACTGCAGGTCGAACAGGACTCCAACATGCATCTGTTAAACTTGACATATGCTGTCTTCAATTCATGCATAAAAACATCTGTTATTAAAATGTTATTTTAAAATCAGATATTTTACAAAATATTTTTTTTTTTACGGCGTGGCCAAATAGAAAAAAAATTTAAATTAAATTTAGGTTGATCTATTCTTTATACATTATCTATTAATTATACACATTTCTTTATAAATTCTTTTTTGTCGATATGTTAATTAATGAAAACTCAATTAAAATAATGGAGATAATAGACTCAAAGTAATTAGTAAAAATTCAATTAAAATAATGGAGATAATAGACTCAAAAGTAATTAGTGAAAACTAAATTCCAAAGATTTTTTTCATATATTTTTTATTTTTTAATTTCTTCTTTAAACGCAAATTCGAATAAAAACATTCAATAATTAATTTTTCATAATGAAGCAAATATTCAACTAAGACTATTAAAAAGTTATTTGTGTATCCAGGTAAAAACGATGAGAATGGACATCATATTTGTGTATCCAGGTAACAATGATAAGAATGCACATCATATTTGTGTATCCAGGTAACAACGATAAGAATGGACATATTTCAATCAAAATAAATATCCTATGATCAACCGGTAGCTATGCATAAAAAATTTTTTAAAAGCAAAATCATTTACAAGTATTGCGAAAGCCAAGAAGGTTGAAGTCAACAACTTCTAGCAAAGATAATATTGTAATGTAATCGCCAAAGAATTACACTAAAATGCCATAAAGAACTCACAAAACCACATCACATCACAACCTCATCACATCACAACCACATCACATCACAACTACATTATATCACAACCACATCCCATCACAGCCACATCACAATCACATCACAACCACATCGCATTACAACCTGTTTTATGCTACAGTAACGTATTGTTTATAACAAAGCAACCATTTTAAAGATCAAACTATTGTGACATGACAATACTTCTTGTGACATGACAAAATTACTTGTGACATGACAAAATTACTTGTGACATGACAAAACTACTTGTGACATGACAAAATTACTTGTGACATGACAAAACTACTTGTGACATGACAAAATTACTTGTGACATGAGTCCATTTAGTCTTTATTCATAAGTAATATTTATTTGTGAAAAGTTAAATTTATTTAATGAACTTTTGTGTTTAAGTTTGTGTGTTCAGTTCAGTTTTTTCTTTAAGAAAAACAAAGTTTATGATTAATGCCTTTCTTTCTAACAGAGCACATGTCCTCCTTGGTAATGTTGCATCCGATTGGAAACAGGTTACTAGTGGCGTTCCTCAAGGCTCAGTTCTTAGTCCAACACTATTTATAGTCTATATTAATGACTTACCAGAACACATTAGCAGCAAAAATAAATGCAAAATGTACGCAGATGATACAAAAGTCCTCAGTGTAGTTAACACTTTAGAAAGCAAACTTGGTCTGCAAGCTGACATTGATAATATTGTCAATTGGACCCAATTATGGCTCATGCAACTTAACATCAAAAAATGTAAAGTTATGCGAATCAACCAATCTAAATCTGTACCTCACATCTACTTCATCAATGAAAACGACTCCAATAGCAGATTTAAAAGAATCCAGCTAGAAACAACAACATTGGAAAAAGACATTGATGTTCAACAATCTGTTGATTTAAAGTACAAAAGTCAAGTGTTCACCGCTGCTGCTAAAGCTAACAAAATCTTAGGTATGTTGAAGCACACCTTTGTTAGCAAAGATGTAAAAGTCTGGAAAAACCTCTATACAACATACGTATGTCCACATCTAGAATATGCTATCACCACCTGGTGCCCACACCTTAAAAAAGACATTACTGAAATTGAACAAATACAACATCGTGCCACAAAAATACCTCATGAATTAAAGTACCTTGATTACAAGAAAAGATGTGATATACTTGGACTAACTTCACTAAGTGACAGAAGAAAACGTGGTGACCTTATCCAAAAATTCAAAATTGAAAATAAAACTGAATTAATCAACTGGCATATTGACCGAATATACATTCCTCCCATCTATGGTCATTGCAAATGCTTTCATCGGGAAATTAATAGCAACTGCCTTGTTTGACTTAACTTTTTCAACAATCTGGTTGCAAATACTTGAAATGCTCTGACGGATGAAGTTGCCAATGCCTCTAATATTGACAGTTTCAAAAAAAAACTAGACCAGCAACTCACATAGTTACCACAGTGCATTATTTTCTGTGGCTGTATTATCGCAGCTATACAAGCTAGCTTGCTAGCTAATGATGAACTTACGGTTCATATCTATACAGTATAACTTTAATTGTAATTTTTATAATTTTAAGGTTATGATTTTGATTTTAAGAAAGAAACATGAGAATTAATTAAATCTGTTGTCTAGGGGTTTAGGATTTAGATTGACCCTAAACCTCCTAGGTAAATAATTTTTTAAATTATTACCTTATTTAATATTGTTACAAGCAGTTTTTGGTATTATCACTTAAAGTTATTTGGTAACATCACTTGAAGTTATTTGGTACCATTACTTGAAGTTTTTAAGTAACATTACTTGCAGTCTTATGATAACTATAATTATTGTAATAAACTATTAATTAATAAAATTAAAAAAAAAAAAAATCACTTAGTCCACATGATTGAGGATTCACGAATTTCTTCAGACCATATCTAATATAAAAACAACAAAGAATATTTCATTTATTTGTTTGATATATACAAAAACACATCATATTAAAAATGTGTTTAAAAAAATAATAATAAAAAAACCATTATGATTTAAAAAGTAAGTACTAAATTAAAAAAAAGGTAGGGGGGATCACGGAAAAACTACATTAGGCATAATATCTACAAGCCTATGGTTAAACCTATTTGCTTTTTGTTCTAGCAGGTTTGTGGATGAAATAACAAGTTTTCTAGTAAGTTACTTAGACAGAGTAAAACCTTAAAATTAGATAAACTTTTGCTTAAACAAAATCTACATCAATACTGGTACTATTGATTATGACTTCAGATCAATAGTCAACAAAGATTGTTGAACTATGTCAGGGCTGGATTTACCTATAGGATAACTAGATTAAAAAAATAAAGAGGAAAGAGTGAAGAGGTGCTAAGTGAAAGTATATAAAAGATTAACCAGACGATTAAAACCTGAATTCTTGATAAGTAGATGTATTGATACATAAATATACACCCAAGCTAAGAATGTGACTATTAGAGTCTTTGTGAATCAAAGTATAGTATCCATCAACACTGAGATCTGAAGAAGGAACAGCTGAATTTAAATTAGGCTCACAAAGAGCAAGCAAGACTGGTGAGTAAAGTTTTTTTTTTTTTTTTAATTATTATTATTTTTTTATTTGCATTCACTCCCAACAAGGCTGCAAGCAACCACTATTAAGTTGGGAGTTACTAGGAAAAAAAAAGAACAGAGTTATAGAGCAAGGAAACGGTTGACTTGAAAAGTTGAAGGTTGTATGAGTCAGGAAAACATGAAGATGGGAGAGAGTTCCAAAAGATTGAAGTGCGGGGAAAAAAACTAGATGAATAAAAGTTTTTAGAGCATGCAGGGACAGATACAGTGAACGAATGAGACTTAGCTGAATGACGAGTAAAACGAGAATGAATTTTAGTTGATGGAACTAGAGATGATAACTCCTTTGAGCAGTGACCATGATAGTATCTGTAGAAAAGAGAAAGAGATGCAACTTTACGATGATGGGAAAGAGGTTCAAGCTCAGCAGATAGTCCAGGTCGATTTTGGAGCTTGTCAAGAAGAGAAAGTGAATCGTTAGAAGAACCAGCCCAAATATGACAACAGTATTCCATACAGGGACGAATAAGAGATTTGTAGAGGTAGAGAATGGAATCAGAAGTAAGGAAATGGCGAGCACGATAAAGAGACTTAGCAGAAGCTACTTTAGCAATCGATTGTATATATGGTTTCCATGAAAAGTCAGTAGTAAGCGATAATCCAAGAAGACCTAAAGAGGAGGACTCAGTAAGAGGATTGCCATTCATTAATATAGGAAAGTTGACCATATTACGGTAGTTGTTTGCAGTAAGCAATTGGGTTTTTTTAGAGTTGAAATTCGCAAGCCACTGTGAACCCCAATCTATTACTGAAGTGAGATCAGATTCAAGATCAGCTGCTTGTTCTAGGCGATCGAAAAGAGAAGACTTTTTGTCAAGACAGGAGTATAAAGTTGAGTCATCAGCAAAAAGAGCTACTTTAGATGAAAGGTTGTCAGGAAGATCGTTTATGTAGATAAGAAACAAAACAGGGCCCAGGATGGAAACTTGGGGAACCCCAGAAGTTACTGGAAATAAAGAAGAGTGTTGGCCTTCAAGGACAACTTTAATAAACCGGTTAGAAAGAAATGATTTGATAATCTCAAAAACTTTCCCAGAAACACCATATGAAGCAAGCTTATGGAGAAGACCAGCATGCCAAACTTTGTCGAAAGTTTTAGATATGTTGAGAGCAATAGCCCTAGCCTCACTGCCTCCATCTAATGCACGATAAAATCTTTCAGTTACAGCAGTTAGCAAGTCAGCCGTAGAGCGAGAGGATCGAAAACCGTATTGATTGTATGACAGCAGTTTATTTGACTCAAGATGAGATGTGAGGAATTTGTTGATCAAAGACTCAAAGACCTTGCTAATAACAGAAAGAAGACTGATTGGACGATAATTGGAGGGGTCAGAATTTTCTCCAGAGTTTTTGAATATTGGAACCACAGATGCCATTTTCCAACAAGCAAGAAAACAAGACTCAGTCAAACACTTGTTAAATAGTTTAGAGAGAATTGAAGAAAGTTCTGGAGAACAATTCTGCAAGACTGTGACAGGAATGTTGTCTGGACCACAAGCTGTAGACGAGTTTGATTGAGATATAACTTTAGCAACAGAAGCCGGAGTGATTTGAATGTCTAACAATGGGTCAACTTGTTTGACTGGAATGGAAGGAAGAGAATGTCCATAAGATTCAAGAGTGGAATTAGAAGAAAAGTTCTTTGCAAATAGTTCTGCCTTATCCTTGGGAGAGGTAATAAGATCAGTCCCATGAATGAGAGATGGAATGTTAGATCTACCCTTGTTAACAATGCTGTTGAAGATTTTCCAAAAGTCTTTAGAGCCTAACTTCTGCGATAAGATGCGAGATTTAGTGAACTGAGAATAATGGAACTTAGCATCAGAAAGCACCTTTTTACATCGATTTCTTGCAATAGATAGCTGTTTGTTCTCAAGAGAGTTGTTCTTTTGAAAAAGATGAAAAAAATGATTACGATTGGATATAGCAGCTGCACAAGAAGGAGAAAACCATGGAGTAGAATGAGGCTTGACTTGAAACCGACGCGAAGGAATAAAAGCTTCCATTCCAGCCTGAATCCAGGAGGTTACGTAGGAGGCGCATTTGTCAGCTGAGAGAGAAAAAACATCAGCCCAAGGACCATCACGAAGAAAATCACGAAAGGAATCCCAGTCAGCTTTAGGGTAGTAGTAGGTGGTGCAATGATAAGGTGAGCCCAAAAAAGAAGTACAAGAAGAAAGATTTATAGAGATCATTGCATGGTCAGAACCACCTAAGGGAGAAAAGGGAGAAACTGAACATAAGCTAGGGTCAGAGACAAGACATAAGTCAAGGAGTGAAGGTAAATGATTAGGGTTGTCAGGAAAACGAGTCACAAAGTTAACTATTTGAGTAAGAGATTGAGAAATGCAGAAGTTAAAGGTTTTAGTGCCAGCAGGATCAGTGGTGTTAGAGCCAAGCCATTCAGTGTGATGGGCATTAAAATCACCAACAATAACAATATTGGCAGAGCGGTAAAGAGAGAGGGCATGGTCAATTTGATCAGAGATAACATCTAAAAGAGTGCAATCATGGAAAGAAGGAGAACGATCGAAAAAAAGAACAAAGAGAAAGGTGATAGAGTGAAGAGGTGCTAGGCGAAAGCACATAAAAGAATAGTCAAAGGATTCGAACCTGATTTCACGTCAAATAGGGGAATTAATGCGTATGTATACCCCTAAACCTAGCATGTGACTATTGGAGTCTTTACGAATCAAAGGATAGTAGCCATCAACACTGACATCTGAAGAAGGAATTGCAGAATTTAAATTTGTTTCGCTGAGTGCAAGCAAGTCTGGTGAATTTTGCAGGAGGTAAGACTCAACTGATGGAAAGTTGCTTCGTAGACCGCGAATATTTGTAAAAGATATATCAAAATATTTAGGTGGTGGGGATGGTTTTTTAGGTTTTAAATTTTTGGTTACTTTGGTCATGATTTGGGTTTAATGAGAACTTGACTCATTCATAGATAGAGCACAGCCTCCTAATCAATGAGCTATGCAGTTGTCTTAGTCCTGTTAATTAACCCTAAGCTGTGACATAGGGCTCCTTATGTGGCCTTGACAATGCACACCAAAAGCATTAACAGGGACACCATCCATGCGCAACATGGCACTGTTAATACTCTGATATTTTGCAGCTGTTGATGGAATCAGCCTCTCTGAGAGCTACCACAGAGTTCGAGAAACCTTACTACCAGCCGGCCTCAGAACCATTTAACTGAGTTTTAGAGCTGTACCCTCATATGGAGATAACAGGAAGAGTTGCATAGCCATTATCAAGGAGGCATAAGCAAAATTCTATGAGTAGAGTCAAGGAGATCCAGCATTCATCATCCTAGGCAGAAAACAATGTAACACAGGTTACATCTACGCCAGCCTAATAGATGAAGAAGGGGTTCGAGGCTGGTTAGCAGAATTTTTCTAAAAGTCTTTGCCTAGGAGGCCTTCTACAAGACAGTAGCAGGATGCAGTTAACATCTGCCCAAGATGAGTATTTTTATCGAGATACCATCTCTAGCCTTTACTCAACCAAGAGCCCCAAGGCAGGGGAATTTTTAGTCGGAGTTTATTTCACCTAGCCTTTGCATAAGAAGTGCACACTCTGCAAGGCAGCAGGGCTTGTTGCAGGTAGTACAGGGTTACGTGATACCAGTAGCAAGTTTTAACTTATAAAAAGTTAATTTGAAGATCAGTGTTTTAGAAAACTATATTGAAACAGTTAGGTTATGTTTTTATGTTGAATATTTTAGGTTACGTTGGGCATAGTTCAAGTTTAATAACTTAAATCATTTGTAGATAGAGCACAGCATTCCAAGCAATGAACTATACAGTTGTTTCAGTCCTGTGTTAATGGAACCAGCCTCTCTAAAAGCACAGAGTTTGGAAAACCATACTATCAGCCGCCCTCAGAACCATTTAACTGAATTTTAGAGCTGCACTTTCTTTGGAGAAAATAAGAAGAGTTGCATAGCCACTATTAAGAATCAAAAATCTATATGTAAAGTCATAAAAATCCAGCATTAATCATTCTAGGCAAGAAACAATGTAACATAGGTTTACATCTAGGCCTAATAGATGAGGAGGTGCAAGGCTGGTCAACAGATTTATTAAGCTTACCCCTAAAATCTTTGTCAAGAAGACCTTCTACAATACAGTAACTGGATACAGTTAGCAGTTAGTATCTGCCCAAGATGAGTATTTTTATCGAGAAACTAACTCTACCATTTACTTCAACAAAGACCCCCAAAGGCATAGGAATTTTAAGATGAAGTTTATTTCTCCTAGCCTTTATCTAAAAAAGCAAAGCCTACATGGCAGGTGGGGCAGGTAGTACTGGATTACATGATACCAGTAGCAGAATGATCATGATGATCCTAAACCTGACCTGGAGTAGTTAAAATAAGTTACTTCCTGTAAACCTAACTTACAGAATATTAGAAATTAGATTATGCATTTATTTAGAAATTTTTTTATTATTATACTATATTATTTTTACATTATTAGAAAATTAATTATCTAGAAATTAGGTTATACATTAGGATTTATAGAAGGAGTCACTTGTTTGTAACTGAACTCATACTACATTAAAGATTGAACTAAAACAAAAACAAACATATAGTAACTTATGAGTGATTAAACACCACACCAGAGGTTTACACAGAACTCAAATATACATATAGTAACTTACAAGTGATTAATTACCACACCAGAGGTTTACACAGAACTCAAAAACAAACATATAGTAACTTACGAGTGATTAAACACTACACCAGAGGTTTACACAGAACTCAAAAACAAACATATAGTAACTTACGAGTGATTAAACACCACACCAGAGGTTTACACAGAACTCAAATATACATATAGTAACTTACGAGTGATTAAACACCACACCAGAGGTTTACACAGAACTCAAAAACAAACATATAGTAACTTACGAGTGATTAAACATCACACCAGAGGTTTACACAGAACTCAAATATACATATAGGAACTCATGAATGAATTAACACATAAATAATTATTTGTTATAATTATTATTTATTAAACTTAAACATTTAATAATTATTATTTATTATTTTAATTATATTAATTATTCTTAATTATATTAATTATATAATTTTTTATAATTATAAAAGTTATAAAATATTATATAATTTTTCTTTAAAATAATAATAAAATTTTTTTTAAAAAAAAACCTATTTAAAAACAATTCTTTTAACTATAAAAAAAATTTGTTTTAAAATTTCCTGAATCTTTTTTGTCTTATTGTTTTTAATCAAAATAAATTGTAGATTTTATAAAAAATTCAATCATTATGTAATATATTGTTTTATGTGATATATTTGCAATGTTGCAGCTTATACAATATTCTGGTAGCATTTTTTAAATGTTTAATTGTATTTTTAATGTTTAATTGTATTGGTTTATTATTAATTTATGTTTACAAATGTAAATAAATGTTTCTACACAATTAAATATGGTAAGTTTTTTCATAAAACAACAATGTAAATCCCAATGGAATCAGTGTATTCCTGCATTAACAAAAAATGTTTAAAAAAAAATATCCACTTGTTACAGATTATTTAATGCTCAACAGAATTCAATATAAAAATACATTGTTGGAGTGTATTAATTTATAATTTCTCTGTGTGCTTTAGTTTTCTTTGATATTCTATGCTATATTTATTTATTTTTGTTTTAATTTATGTTATTATTATATTTAATTATTATCTATGAAATGTACATAAAATTTATATTGTATTATAATAATTATTATTATTAATATTATTGATACTTTTTTATTATTTTAATTATAATTAAAACTACATTAAACTGAACTTTTCAATTAATTTGCTTACTTTTCAAATGATTTGTTGAATTTTTTTACCTATTTGTTAATTATTTGTTGATAATTTACATTTTTATTCGTATGCTATGTTTTACCAATAAACATAAATTATCTTAATATTACATTTAATATATGGAAACATAACTTTATATGAATCAATATCTTTTTTTTTTGAAAAAAAAACTATAAATTGTTACATTAAGATAGCAGTTTATGGACTTTTAAACTTAATTTTAATTATGCATACACATAAAAGCACAGAAGATAGCCTATGTATTGTTAAATTTGATTTTATTATATATACATATAAAAAGCACAAGGAAATAACTAAAGTAATAGTATTTTTAAAACAATAAAAAAAACTTCATAACTTTAGTTTTTAAAGGCAGTGTGTGTGTGTGTGTGTGTGTGTGTGTGTGTATTTTAAATGTGCATGCGTGTATGAATTTGAACTAAAGTAATTAAAAAAAACTAAATTATCAATCAACAGCATACAAAAAAAACTTACATGTATCTTTTTTTCTGAATATAAAAACTCACCCTTGCTGTCCAATCTCCTGCTGTTAAAAAATATTTTGGAAAAAATGGATTCCGCTAAATTAAAAAACAAACATAAAATGCTTTACAAATAAAATAATATTTAAATAATAAGTATAATCAATCAATTATCAATCAATCAATCATATATATATTCTGAAAAAATATTTTCAAGGCTATTCACAAATAGTATTAAAATACTAATCTCCAGTAAATACCTAAAAAAAAATTTATATATATACAATTAATCTTAGAAATAATAACATTAATAATAGTAATAATAATAACAACAATAATGTAATTATAATAATTTAAATAAATCGATATTACTTTCCGCACAGCAATCATTTTTACATACAAAGTTACAGTTACAAACAGTAGTAAACTGACAAAACGTAACAACTAACGATGACATAAAAACTGCTAAAAAAATTATAAAGATTTAGTAAATATATATATATATATATATTTATTTATTTTATTTTAATTCACCTCCTCAAGGCCGAGAAAGCCACTACAGACGAGGAGGCTACTTATTTGTGGCTATAACCCTCTCTCAACTCTATAACTCCGAAACACGAACCTTGATGAACAAGGCCGCTGCGCGGAGAAACGAGTTGAGCGCGGTACTACCAGGGACGTGGTGAGGATCGAACTCGGAACCACTCGTTTATGAAGCGAGCGCTCTACCACTACACCACTACCGCATATTAATATAATCATAGTTGTTAAAATTTAATAATCAAAATATATTGCAAATATTATGCCCAAATAAATAAATAAAATATAAACAGAAAAACATTGAGAAAATCAAAGCAAAACAAGTTACAACAAATATTACAAAACAAAACAAAAAACTATGCAAAAAAACAAAACAAACAACAACAACAACAAAACTTAAAATTAAAAAAAATAATAATAATAATACACAGTAGAATTAAACATATATAATAAATGGCTAAAATGAAAATAAAAACAAATAATATAACTGTATAAACAATTTATATACCACTAAAAATAAATAATAATTAAAAAACAAACAAATAACTAACAAAAAATAATAAGTAAAACTATATACGCTAAAAAATTGAAGAAAAATAACTTAATAATAAAATAAATAATCCTAAGAAATATATAATAAAAAAACTAAATAAATGTATCAAAAAATAAATAAAAATCTTGATATGCCGATCGAGGTTCCGATCGAGGTTCCGATCGAGGTTCCGCTCTTTAAATAGTTTTTTTTTCATTCTTTGCCATTGTTTTTATATATTTTTTATTCTTCAAAGTTTTTTTTTTTAACTTCTATTTTAGTTGCTTTTTTACTTATTTTCTTTTCGATATATATTTTTTTTCTTCTTTTAAGAGATTTATTTATTCTTCTTTTTTGTTGATTTCATTTTTAATTTAATTTATAAATGTTTTCTTTTCTTTTTTACTTTTTTCCTTTTAAAAAGTTATTTTCAATGGTTTGAAAAAAGCGTCCACCATTTGCAATGTCAATGCAAAGTCCAAAAAACAATAAAATAAATAACTCTATAAATAAATATAATTGAATATAAAAATTACCTATTGCTGTTGTTTTTAAATAAAATTTTATATCAACAAAACATTACAAATTTTTTAACCAACAACATTTTTTATAAAAAATTTCAAAATTATTTTTACTTTACAAATCAGAAAAACATTAGTTTACAGTAGAAAATTTCAATAAGACTGATGTTAAAAAATACTAGATAAAGTTTTTGAGCATAAACAGTTACTGTTAAATATTTATATTATATGCTGACTCACACATATAAGGTCTTTTGTAATGGGACCATATCACTATTTGCATGAAAGGGTAAGAGCCTTATAACAATGTGACAGTGGCTTAAAAGGGTTAACTCTAGTTGACATAACATAGACTTTAGATTGACAGCTAGAGCAGGTTTAAGTACATTGACAATTGATTTTTGAACCTTGTCCAAAAGAATCAAGGAATCATTAAAAGTCTAAGCCCTAAAAGAAAAGCAGTTGATAAAAAAGGTGACAAAACTTTTATAAAAAGTAAGAATTGAATTAGAAGTAAGAAAATGGTTACCACAATAAAAAAAAGCAACTTTAATCAAGCTTTTGATATTTCAAGAGTAACAGATATTTTTGAACTTGAGTGCATTATAATGTACTAATAAAATATTAGAAGTTTCTTAACTAAAGACTCAAAGACATTGTTAATAATAGTAAGAAGGTTAATTGCACAACAACTGGAAAAAAGAGAGTGACATACAGATTTTTTTAAAATAAGATGGCCAGATGTTATATTCAATCAGGCAGAAAAATTAAAATTACTTAAGCTAAATTATAGAGTATTAAGAGTTCTAAAGAAAACCTGTATAAAAATTTGTCTTTGTCATAAAAGCTGTAATGCTAGATTTTTGACATGATTAGAACATTTCATATTGAATTAAGTGGTTTGTCTAGGTAGTATAAGGCTTAGAGGAAAAGTTCTTTGAGATAAACTGTGATAAAATATAAGAATTAGTAACCTGAGAATCATGAGCATTAACTTAGATAATGTTCATTAAGAAGACATTAAAGAAGTGTTCATGAAAGACAATTTTAATGCTACTATTTAAATGAAATGATGTTTTATCATTTCATATGTTCTCGTCTTTTTGCTTCCATTCAATGTGTAAAAAATATTTTCTTTTATCATGAATAACTAACCAGCAGTTATTATGATTAACTAACCAGCAGTTACACTAGAATCTGCACTGATTGCCAGAGAGTAGTTGAACATAAGATAAGATAAGAGAAGTTTGTTAATTTAAAACTGTCTTGGGAATAAGAGCAAGATATTTAATCACGCAATAGTTGGAATGGTCAAAGAATCTCAAGAGTTTTTAAAAATAGGAGCAACATTAAAGATTTAGCTAAAAATAACACTGATTGTACAAACCCTACCCTGACCAAGTTCAAAACCGTACTATATTTTTAAAAAATAATTTGTTTGATAAAATGTTTTTTGTTTTAAAATTTTCAAGTCTTAAAATTATTTCTACTTTAACCCTGACCAATTTCAAAAAACTTTAAAACGCCATCAAAAATTTAGGACTGCAAATATTACAAAATTTTCATTTATAATGAAAAAGAAAAATATAAAAAACAGTTTCAATTTAAAGGTTTTAAGTTAAACTAAAAGATACCAAAAATGTGTTCAAACATACTTTAAGTTAAACTAAAAGATGTGTTCAAACATACTTTAAGTTAAACTAAAAGATGTGTTAAACATACTTTAAGTGTGGATAAAATTGCATTAAAAACAAAATAAAAAAACATTCCTTCTTTGGATTTTCTTGCTTTTTTTGATAGTCACTTTTCAGAAGAAATTTATCTATATAAAAATATATAAAGATATCTGCTAAAATAATACCTCAATATTAGACTTCGCTGATTGTAGTGAAGCCAATTTAATATTTAGTATAATGCATTAGAAGCCATTTATTTATCAGGCAAAAAGCTTTCAGCTATCATAGTCAAATGAAAGGATGATTACTTTAGTAATGTAATCCTTGTCATATTGTTACAAAGATATGTAAATATTACTTTAGAATTCAGATCTTAATTCTAAACTAATATTTACAGATCTTTCTAACAAATTGGCTTCATTCGTTTTCAACAAGGACTTTCATTTTTTCAAATAAAAATTTTTTTTGTCGTAAGTTATACTTTTTTGATTGCCAAAAACCAATAAGGGAACATTACTTAAAATTAAAATCTGTTTTCTGTTTATCACCAAGATATGAAAAATCATTGAATAAACAGAGATTGCAATTTATAATTTATTTATAATATACTATTGAACTAGTAGAAGGAAGGCATAATATTGATTGAAGAAAGTTGTATCCATGTAGAGAAAAAAATTAAGTGATAAAGCTTATGGCATATAGTAAGCCAATTTTTTAAATTTATCATTGTATCTGTGACCTTTAGGTTAAACGCTTTGATTGGAAAATTGATTTTTAATGAATTCATTAAAAATCAATTTTCCAATTTACTGTATAAAAAGCTTACTGTAGTTGCAGCAGTCAAATAATTTTTATATTTTAAAAGAAATTAATTTTTTTTTCTTAAATTTTGCTGTAAAGTGTTGATTTTTTTTTTTCAGCGCTATCTCTAACAAGTCATAGAGATAGTGGTGAAAGTTAATTGTTTTGCTCAGCACTATCAGTAGTGGTTTCTTGATTGATCAATTCTATCAGTAGTGTTTTATGGTTAATAATTATGAGATAAATTCCTTTTTTTTCTAGGTTTATTTATAGAAGGATAAATATCAAATTTTTTCCAACAAAGCATCAATTGTTGGGAATGGATTAACTTGTGTTTGTCTTTTTTATCCTTGCAGTAAATACCAAAAATAACAACATTAAATTTTAAAATGGACTATACAATGATCAAGAAATGCAATTTTTTTATCTGGGATGTAATTTTTTTTGATCTGGGAAGTAATTGTAATCTGATTTTTAAAATTGTTTTCTACAGATACAAGTATGTTTAGATGGAGGAAGATTTTCTTATCACAAAACAACAATTTATCTTTTACACAGTTAAGAATTTTGAAAAAGAAGTTTATTGAAAAATTTGTTGCTGTATTTTACATGTCCACTGATCCATATACAAGACTTTCTTTAAAAAATTCACATTGTTGTATTAAAATAAACTTATAAAAGCAAAGGTTTCATGTGGTAAACAAAGGTTTCATGTGGTAAACAAAGGTTTCATGTAGTAAACAAAGCCACAGAAAGTATCAATCTTCTTGAATATTAGTAATAAACATTCAGATGAAAATTGATATTTTTGCTTAGATTGCTGTTAAATGATAAGTAAAGGTATCAGACATCATTGCACAAAATCTGCAACTTTGACGTCAACTGCCAAATTGAGGTGGGTTCATACTTTCTCAAGTCCCAAAAAACTTCTAAACAACTTACTGCCTGTACTGATATATATAAATAATACATCAGACTCTAAGAAATTGATTCTAGCAACAGGTAAATGTGTATATACCTCTTTAATTTTTATTGTTAACTAATTTTTATTGTTAACAAGTAAATGTGTATATATATCTCTCTATTTACAGCTAATTTTTTTTTTTTATTTGAATTAAATTTAGCAATATGTAATTGTGTATTACAGTTTTCAACAAAAATACAACAATGAAAATTACAAAATTGAAGAATTAAGAAAGATGTTGTAATTGTTCCTTGAGTCATGAAAACGAAAAGATTATTATCCATAGAGAAATTGACCTCTACATAGAGATTTCTGTACATAGAGAAATTGACCTCTACATAGAGATTTCTGTACATAAAGAACTTGATCCTTATAATTGCTTACAAGGTTCACTGAAAAATAAAATGAACATTTTCAACCCAGAATAGCATCTAACAGAGCAAAAAAACATAAAAAATACAGGGATAAACACATTTCTTACGTGGAGTACAAGGAAGTAACCACAATTTGGAGAAACTTATTAAATTACTTAAGCTGAGTATGCTAAAAAGTTGCAACAGACCTGAAGGTTATCAAATACCTGATGTTTATTTACTGAAATTTCAGTAAGTAAACATCAAGTATTTTATATATTTCTGGAGGATTCACTTACAGAAATAGAAAAAACTAACTTCTTTTTATTATTTAATATTTGATATAAAAATAAGATTTGATTAAATATTTATAATCTTTGTCACTAACACTAATTTGAAATGTCAGAATGTATGGGAACATGGCAGAAAGTAATCTTTCCAATACTGTGAAGGAGATAAAAAAGACATATAGACGTAAAACAGTTGTAACCTATTCTAGTATGGAATGTAACTTTAACATTTTCTGCAATGTAAAAAACAAGGCTGTTTTTAATGTAAAGTTTAAAAGATTTATTATGAATTTTATTGTTTGTTTTTTTTGGGTGAGGGTGAGGGTGTTTAAAACAATTTAATCTTAATTATGATGCAAATTTCTTAAATTTTTTGATCAACTAATTTCTCACATCCCATCTTGAGTCAAAATAATTTATACAATCAATACTGTTTTTAATCCTCTTTCTCTCTATGGCTGACTTGCTGTGACTGAAAGATTTTATTGTGCATTAGATAAAAGCAGTGAGGCTAGAGCTATTGCTTCTGACATATCTAAAGCAGTCGACAAGGTTTGGTATGCTGGTCTTCTCCACAAGTATGCTTCATATAGTTTATTTGGGAAAGTTTTTAAGATTATCAAATTACTTTTTTCTAATCAATTCAATAAAGTTATCCTTGAAGGCCAACACTCCTTATTCCAGTAACTTTTGGGGTACCTCAAGGTTCTATCCTTGGTCCTGTTGTGTTTCTTATCTACATTAATGATTTTTGTGACAACCTTACATCTAAAGTAGCTCTTTTTGCTTATGACTCAACTTTATGCAATTGTTTAGACAAAAAGTCTTCACTTTTCTATCGCTTAGAAGAGGCCGATCCAGAATCTGATCTCACTTCTATAACATTGGAACTTGCAATGGCTTGAAAATTTTAACTCTAATAAAACTTGCCATTCCAATAATAATGAACAGCAACCCTCTCACCGAGTCCTCTTCTTTACATCTTTTTGGATTATTGTTTACTATTGACCTTTAATGGTAACCATATATACAATTGATTGCTAAATTAGCATCTGCTAAGTTTGCTTCTCTTTATTATGCTTGCTATTATCTTACTTCTGATTTCATTCTCTACCTCTACATATCTCATATTTGTCCCTGTATAGAATACAGATGTCATATTTGGGCTGTTTTGTTTAATGATGGTCTTTCTCGTCTAGACAAGATCTAAAAAACGCATTGTTTGTATAGTTGGATCCGCTCTATCTGCTAAGCTTGAGCCTTGTTCCCATTGTTGTAAAGTTGCATCTCTTTCTCTTCTCTACAAATACTATCATGGCCACTGCTCTAATGAGTAAGTAATCATCTCTAAAACATGTCCATCAACTAAAACTCTCACTTAACTCATTATTCAGCAAAGTCTCATTTGTATACTTTATCTGACCTTGTGTTCTCGAATAACTTTTATTTGTCTAGTTTTTTTCCATGCACTTCAACCCTTTAGAACTCTCTCCCATCTTTATGTTTTCCTGACTCATACAACTTACAACTTTTTAAGTCTTTTGTCAAATGTTTTCTTTCTCTATAACTCTATTCTTTTTTTTCTAGTCACTCCTAACTTAAAAGTAGTTGCTTACAGCCTTGTTTTTTATATTAATGCAAAAAATGTTAAAGTTACATTCCATACTGGAATAGTTTACAACGAAGCTTACGAAGCTTTTCTCTGTTGTAAAGGGAGAGAGTTTTTAAAAAAACTTAAAACTTCTTTAAACATCAAAACAACGGTAAAAATTATTTGCGCATTTGACATATGTTATTACAGTGCTTAGGTAGTTAGTCAAGTCTACACAATTAACATACATAAGAGACAAATATTTTACTTGTAGGAAAAACAGAGCTTTTTTATTTAAACTTTTATTTTTTTTCAAAATTAATTAGCAGGGCAAGGGTCTTAATGAACTGTAGATTGTCTGGAGACAATTTTAAAATTAGAAAAGTTTACAATTTTATAATAAGAAGTATTAAACAATAACTGCTAACTCAAAACAAAGATTTTTATTTTTTAGCATCTACTAAAAGTTTTTGAAATTACTTTATAAAAAATAAGTATAGAATTAATTGGTGTGAACTAGTTATCATGACCCTATCATACTGGTTAAAATTTTTGAAATGACCCATATCACCCATTCATTGACATTAAAACCCACCATATAGCAAAAATGTTTCCACTAACATAGGAAAAGTATTTTAAAAATTGATTAAACATTTTTCGCCCTCTAATAAATTACATTAAATTTCTACTTAAAATACAGGTTAGTTAAAAGTGCATAAAAAATTTGGAAAGAATTATAAAAGCTCACAATAATGCTTAGCTGAACAAAAAAAAATTTGAAAAAAAATGTATGAGTAATTTAATAACAGAAAATGTATGAATAAAAAAAAAAAGTACAGAAAATTGTTGTTGTTAACAAAATTAAATTGCCAATGAGTGGAAAATATTTATCAAAAAATGTGTTATATAAATGTATTGTTTATTTTAAGAATACACATAATGAACAAAGCAGAAGTAAACAATTCTAAAGAACACTTTTATTAATAGTGTCAATATTCCCACAAATAATTGTGTCAACATTCCCACAAAAAATAGTGTCAACATTCCGACAAATGACTTAAATATAAGTTAAATTTTGGTATAAATTTATTAATTTGATCATTCTTTTCTGAGGAAGCTTTATTGATGAAACAGTGTGTAAAATGAAATAATTTAACAGTGATTTTCAACTTATTTTTTAAAATATATAAAATAATTTAATAAACATTAATGTTTATTATTTATGAAAAATATTAATATAAAGAATTTTGACTTTCAATCAACAAACATGAAAAAATATCAAAAGTGTTTTATTAAAACATAATACGATGTTATTGGTGAAAAGGAATTTAATAGTAACCAGCAAAAAGTGAAACTTAAATACCTGCAGAGCATATATAGGTCCAGTATGTTGATTATAAGAAGCCACTATATTGTCACCAGGACTTTTAGCTTTCCTATTACAAAGTAAAGCAGCACCCTGTTCAGTTCCTACCATAAATTTGGTTGGCATAGTAGGTTCATAGTCCAAAACAAGGCCACCCATTGGTTTATTTTCTTTTGAATTTTTAACCAAATAAAGCATTTCTGCAGGTTCAGCCAGTTTACGAATATCCCACCAATAAACATATCCATCAGTACTTGTGCTGAAACATTCAGTTCCTAAAAAAAAAAAAGAAATCTTACTTAAAACAATAAAAAAAGAAAAAAAACAAATGAAAGAAAAACAAGTTAACAAATAAAAAGAAACAAAAGAAGAAGAAAAAATAAGGAATATAATTATAAACAAAGAATAAGAAGGTGAGTTGTTTTATTCTTTTTTTTTTAACAATACAATATTGTTATTTTTTGTGTAACTAATTTTTTTTTTATTATTATTCATTTCGTATTGTATTATTGTTTTTGAGAATATTTATTTTTTATTATTTTTTTTGTGAATATTTTTTGTAACAATTTTTTGTTATTTTTAGTTGTTGAACCTTTTATTATTATTTATTTGAGGAGGTGAATAAATAAATAAATAAATATATATATATATATATATATATATATATATTCATATATATATATATATATATATATATATATATATATATATATATATATATATATATATATATATATATATATATATATATATATATATATATATATATATATATATATATATATATATATATTAAGGATTTTAATGGTAATGAATTTATTCAGCATAATTCTAATATTGACTAAGAGTTTCATATTAAAAAGGGTGATAATGTCAATGAATCTATGAACTTTTATAAAAAAAAAATTAACAGTCCTTGATCACCATGCCCCATACAAAAAACTGATTGATAATCAAAAAAAAAACTCAAATCCAAACTTTTGATCATTAATAGAGTTCTGTTACAAATTAAAAATTTTACAAAAGAAAATAATCTCAAAATTCTAACACAATAAGTCAACTATTCAATGAATTTAAATTATACAGGAAAAAAATTATTTAGGAATTTTAAAAAAGTCATACTACTTCTTCTTTAACAAAAACCTCAACAATACAAAAAATACATAGAAAGGAATAAAATAAATTATTAACATCAAACCCTCCACACCAAGACAGACAGTATGGCTGTTGCTAACATTTTTAACAACTATAAAACAATGCAGCACCCACCCAAAAGTAAAATGATTTCTTCTAAAAGTATATTCTCAGACTATTTAAAAAATTTTAATTCTTTCTTTCTTAATCCAGTGACAGTAAATTAGGTACCTGATTTAATAAAAAATACTCTACAAAATGATAAAAGTTTAGATTCAAATAGTATCCTCACATACCATCTTAAACATACTTCTTATCTTAAAGCCTCTCTTTACCATATTGAATAATTTTTTTAATAAAGGCTTTTTTCCAGATGTTTTAAGCCAAAGTCATTTCTATTCATGAAAAGAGTTCTCTGGTAGACCACTCAAATAATTGACTAATTTCTCATCTATTTAACATTAACAAAGTATTTGAAAAATACTTTGTTAATGTTAAATTTATGTCTCCATCCATGATGCCAAATCTTTGCCAATAAAATGCTACACAAGTGTACCACAACATTTTGTATTAGGACCATTGCTTTCTTTATTTAAAAGAAATTTATTTTATAAATGAAATTAATATCTTTCTAAAATTTTCAACAGCGTACCATTATGCTTACGATACCAACTTACACATAACAAACAAATCATTAAAAAAAAATTAATAAAAATATTAACCATGACCTTTCCAATGGTTATGGCTGATCTTTTTTTAATGGCTGTGCTCTAACAAACTAAGTTCTAATAACTAAGTTCTAAACTCATCTTTTTCAAAACAAATCTCAAATATATAAAACCCTAAACTTTAGTTTAAATAGTCAAAAATCCCATAGTTTCATTAAAATATCTTGCAATTAAAATTGACTCAAATCTACCTTTTTCCTCTCATTTTAAAAACTTAGCAGTGATATTGTGTAGACGAAATAGGATGCTAGCCAAAATTCTTCCTATATTAATTATGAAACTTTACTCAATATACCATTCAATTTTTGGATCACAACTAAGATATGCTTGTCAGGTTTGTCAGGTCAGGTTGTCAGGTTTGTCAGGTCAGGTTGTCAGGTTTGTCAGGTCAGGTTGTCAGGTTTGGGGACAAAGCAAACTTTAATTATTTTTTTTTAAGATTATCTAACCTTCAAAACAAGACTTATAAAATAATATACTTTTAAAAATCTTTTGAATGAGCAACTCTTAATTATCCCAAATTGTTGTTTGGTAAAATACATGAAAAAATGGTAAAATCATGGAACAACTCACCTCTTCATCTTCAATCACTAAACTCTATTTCACAATTTAAAAACTGCCTTTATGACTATTTGTTAGAAAAATACTGTAAAATGTTAGGCTCATCACAAATCAATAATGCTATTGTTATTAGTATGATTATTATATGTGAAGTTAATATAATTTTCATTTATATTTATATTTTTATTATTGTCATTACTACATATTAATATTGTTTAATATTTATCTGTGATATCTGTCAATATTACTATTATTATTGCTATTACTATTATAATTATTGTTGTTATTATTATTATATCTAAATTGTTATTATTATAATTCTCCTCGTTAAATTTACTTTAATATTATGATACTTATTATTTATTTTGTGTGTATTTTAGATTAGTACTCGTACTATTAGTAAACAACCGTGAAATGTAAAGACTTTTATTTCAGAATATATTTTTATTGTTTTTTGTTATTGTTATATTTATAAAAAAGTAAATAGTTCGATGGGTAATGCAATGAGTCAATACTTTTTTATGTGTTAGGATTTTGGAAAAAACATGAAACAAAAAACTAAAAATTCATCAAATTGGCACTTTCCATCCTTTTTTTCAGCCTATGGTAACTCAATCATTAAAAAAGAATTAGTATAGACTTTCATTAAAAAGAATTAATATAGACTTTAAAAACATTAAACTTGGTGTTACTTTTTTCACAGCCATACAAACAGGGTAGATAAAAAAAAAAATGTCTATCACTAAGAATTTACAAAAAAATTCAAAAAATTATTGCTATTTTTCATCGCACATAGTGCAACTAATATAAAATGAAATAAATTTTAAAATATGGTCAGCAAAAGTTGTGGGTGTGGGGCATATTCCCCTCATATTCGTCAACAAAACAAAAATAAGTTTTATGTGTTATAATCTTGTTCATATAACTAATTGCTATAGAAATAACCAAGTCTTCTTAATTAATTGCTTTTTAAATGTGTTCTATTTATCTATATTTAAATGTGTTCTATTTATTCTATAATTACTTTGGCATTGTAAATATTTCAATAAATAAATAAAGCACTTCTTTGAAATGATCTAAAACATATAAAAAGATGTTATATACTTAATACAAAAATATTTAAATAAAAACAATATCAATTCCATTACAATAAAAATCTACTCGAGTTCAAATTGTATTAAAATGTATAATAGGATAAAGTGTATCCTGAGAGATAAAAATATGGGATTTTACTACAGCTTTCAAGTCAAAATAAAAAAACTTCATGTGAATGCCATAATTGAACTTGATTGTTTAAAATGTTTTATAAACACTGTTATGTAGTTTAGAAAAAACAGGCAGGCAAATTACAATAAAAACTAATTTAAATTTAAAAGGAAATTTAAAATACAGAGACACTAATGAAAGAACGAGAAAACATTGTATACAAAACAAAAATGTTGATTCACTTTTCTATACTCACTGATGCACATTAACCTTTAATTACATGGTTATCAGGGTGTCAAATACATTTGATCAAATAGAAATATGCTAATTTTAGATTTTTAAATACAAATTCAAATACAAATATAATTAATCATCATTTTCCAAACACAAATATTTACATTTTAGGTTTAAAAAAATACAAATATTTTTTCAATACAATAATGATAAAATGGTCTACTAAATAGAGGAATGGAAGTAAGTCTTTTAACAAATATCCCTTAAAAACATATTTTTAACTTACTTTAGTGTTAAAAACCTCTTGGTTTCACCAAAAAAACATAAATCAACCTAGTTTATGGATTTCCATATACATTTCAATCAAATACAAATACAAATATTTAATGCAAATACAAATACGTATTTGATCCCAACCCTGATGGTTGTTGTTAAAGCATAAACTTTTAAAATACAAATTAGTATAGTGTATGATATGATAATGGTACTTTGATGTATGTATCTTGTTTTCCTGTTCATGGACAGGTTTAAAAAGCTGTGTTCAAGTCAGAAGAGCTTCTTGATCAGTATTTGGCAAAGACAGAAGAGATTTATTAGAGCAATAATAGCCCATAGATAAATCCTGTAAACCAATTAGAAAGATTTTTTTAAATTAATATAATCAATTGAAACTTTTTAATTTTTTTTTCCAATTATTATTCATGGTTAAGTTAAAAATATAAGTGATGTCTGGAAAAATATCTGGTTTTTTATTTTAAGTTTAGTTACCAATGGTCCAGAAAAACACTGAAATGTTGATTTTAAAATTGATGCTTTAATGATTTTAAAAATGGTGTTTTCAGACCATTAGTAACAGTTTAGAAATGTGAAGAAATGGAACTGTTTATAAAGTACCTATTTGTAAAAGTTCCTGAAATTTTTAATATACTAAATATTTATTCTATTTTTTATAGATGCATTTCTACTTCGATTTAAATTTAGGATTAATTAATTAATTCATTTTTTATTTTTAATACCTTGATTTTTATTTATGATACTTTTTATTTTTAATACCTTTATTTTTAATACCTTGATTAAATGTTGTTGGAACTAACAATTAATTATAAATGTAAGTTATAAATGCATTATTAAAGTAATAACACTATTACAGTGTCATTACTTTTATATCACAGATACTATAGTATTCTTACTATTGCAGTTTTGAAATTTTTGTTTTGTTTGTTTTTTATATTTTTTTTGCAAACAGTTTAAGTTAGTTCGCCACATAAAATCAATGTAAACAAATTTGAATAAATTAAAATTTTGAAGATCTGATATTTTTCCAGACAATTTTTTTAGGATTTACTTTTTTGTAAGTTTTTAGAAAGTTTATGAATTATTGTAGTTTATTTATAATAAAGCTTAATAGCTTTAATATAAATAAAGCTATTAAGTATTTTTTTATTATTATTTTATCAAATTATTGTCTTGTTATTATCAAATAAGTGTTACCTTTTCTTTTTTTTATTTAAAAATTTAAGAGAATTATATATTTTCTGATTGTCTATAGTGTTTGTATAGTCTTAAGAAAAGCAAAACAAAAAATTGCGTTCAATTTTTTTGTATTTATTGTGCCTAAACATTTGTGTCTAAACATATTTAGTTATTTGAATTCCTATAGATTAAAAAAAATAGCAGATAGTGCTAATTTGATGAAATTTTTGGAAAAATTACATTTTCCAAATGCCTTATGCCCTCACAAAACTTTTTAAGAGAAAAACTGCTCACCTTTAATTAAATATCCTATTACATAACTAAAATACTGTGCACACTTGCATTTTTCAATAATTAATACATAGATTTCTTTTTGTTAAGTCAATAAAGGTAGACAATTTTATTTATGTTTATCGTGACTGTATGACCTTAAAGGAATCCCCATGTGCGGAAACAAATTGTGTTCATATCTTAAATAAACTTTGGATAATAAGTATAGAGTTAATTAAACTTACCAAAACAAATTATTTATTGAGATATTAACAAAAAGTAATTCATTTTTTATAGCCATTTTTTTTTTTTTTTCAAAAGAAACTTCCAGATTGTGAAATTTTCTTTTAAAAGAAATCTGGTCTGATTAAAGCGTTCAAATTGGACTCTAAGAAAAATAACTATTTTAATTGGCGTATTCGATATTATTGTTAAAGTTAAATTATAATTTAATTTTTGGGTTTTTTCACTTGCTAACTTGGTATTATTATTTGAACTTTTTTTAAAAATACTCCATTGGTTGAATAGAGGATCTTATAAAATTTAAAAACCAAAAATAACATTTTGGGTATGAAGTGAAAAATAAACGAATAAATTTGTTGGTGAAAAGATTTTATTATAATTGCAAAATAAAAATAAAAAAAACCCAAGCTCATGCATAAATTAAATTCTTTGGCCATTTAGAGCAGGTCCGCCCTCCCCCTAATGAAAATAATTCTAAAATGCACATTTATTAGCACTACAGAAATGCAAAAATTTTCAGAGCTCTAGCTAGTCTGGAATGTAGTGAAAACTAATTGCAGTATTCTGCTACAAAAAAGTGGGGACTGTACCCCATAATGTACATAATGTTTTACAAAGAAAAATATTTATGTTGTAAATCAAAAAAATTAAACAAAGTTGACCTTTCAGTTTTAGGGAAAACAAGATAACGTTATTTCATTATCTTGATTGCTGATTTTAATAAATAACATAACACATGACATAATACTTAAATTATTAGAAATGCAAAATAGGTTAATACATTCAGTTGAATAGAAGTACACCCATAAGTAAAAAAATACCAGTTTTAGATTGAACAAACTTTACATCAAAGATTGGATCTTGGTGACTGCAAGCAATAGGTGTCACTTCAAAAGGTGCAGAACCTTTACGTGTATCCCAATAACCTATATAATTAGATATATAAATACATATTTAAGTATATAAAGATGTATATAAAAATACACATGTAAAATATAAATATATACACATGCATATATATGTACGCACAAAATTTAAAATTTGAGCAATCAAATAAGAAGCTCTTGTGGCTTAACTCAGAGCAGTACTCTTTTTTCCAGAGCTTTTGTATCTCTTCTTCATTTTTAATTAGTTACTTACCAAGTAATTATTCAAGACCCTCTTAAAGTGTCTTGAACAATTACTTACTTTGTCATTACATAACTCACTGAAATCTTTTGCTTGTTTTATTTAACTCATATTTTGATAGTTTAAATTCACTTTTTGCTGAAACGTCAAACAGATTTTTTAAAATCTAATTTGGCAACATCTACTATTACAATAACTGTGGAGATGATGTATGTAAATAATGGAAATGATGTTTGGTTTTTCTTAAGCAACATAGCTTAATCATAAAATTTACATTTAGGGTTCAATTTACTAGTTAAAATCGCTCAATATTGTTGATTCTGTGTTTCAAATTCTTCCCTTATCCCAAATTTTCACAACAGCTTTTGTGGATTAACAGATTCCTAAAAGCAGTAGTTTAACTGAAGATTTGTTGCAATTATTAAATTTGTATAATCATATTTTTCTGAAAATAAATAGAAGCAAAGAAAATAGTCCAAATGCATCTTGGAACTTGGAACTAAATAAAAAAATGTCATTATTAATGTAATTTTATGAGAACGAGTTTCTGAAATAAATTAAAATATTCATTTTTACTTTATACAAAGTTCGCCTATCTTGCTTTTATCCTTGCAAAATAGTCAATTAATGCTGAATAGTCGAGTCTGCGAAATTGTCAATTAATACTGAATTTAAGAAGCAATATCATTTTCAATGGAAATTTTTGTAAATCCAACAAAGTCTGTAATAACTTTCAGTTTGGATGCAGTAGTGGTGTAGTGGTAAAGTGCTTGTTTCATGAGGGAGAGGTTCCAAGTGTGATCCCCACCACATCCCTGGTAGTACCACGCTCAACTTGTTTCTCCGCTTAGCGGCCTTGTTCCTCAAGGTTTGTGTTTTGGAGTTATAGAGTTGAGAGAGGGTTATAATCACAATTAAGTAGCCTCTTTGTCTGTAGTGGTCTTATGGGCCTTGGGGAGGTGATTTAACAAGCAAAAAAAAAAAAAAAAAAAAAAGACTATTTTGTCTTATTATTAAGCATACGCATGTCTTAGTGTAAATTTAGAACAACTGTGTTTTACTGATGCCACTATTATACGTATAATACTGTTCATAAAATAGAAAAATCTAGATTATTGCAATAATGATTAGCTGAAAAGAATTTTTATGTGAGTTTTATCTGAGTTAAAGTTTACCAACCCGTGTTGAGTCCCGTGCTGTAGCAGAAGTGAGATCATTTTCAAGCTCAAATGCCCCCTCCAAGCAATCAGAGTGTGTTGGCTTCTTATCAAAACAAGAATAAATATTAGTACTATCAGTGAACAATGCCACCTTATATGTGAATTTTATTACTTTTATTTTTAACTTTTATTTTTGTCATTAATAAATAATTTTTACTTTATTGGTAATATAAAAAAAATTAATAATAGTTTTATAAATTTAGAGCATGGGGCTCTCAGTGAGAGCATGGGGCTCTTAGTGGCTGGTAAATTTTAACTCATCTAACCTTCATCTTCTAGGATTAACTCTTTTGATCTTTCTTTGAAATCATATATAAAATCCATTGCAAAACTAGCATCTGCTATGGTTGCATCTCTTTATTGTGCTTGACACTTTCTTTCTCTGGATTCTATTCTTTATCTCTATAAATCTCAAATCCATCCTTGTATGAAATATGGTTGCCATATCTGGGGCAGATCTTCTAATGATGCCCTTTCTTTTTTAGACCACGTGTAAAAACACTTTGAAAACATAGCTGGACCTGCTCTTACAGCCAATTTCCGACCATTTTTTTCCTTTGAACATCAGTTCTTTGGAATTCACTTTGGAAGTGAAAATGATGAAAAAAATATATCAATTTTTGGTGCAAAGTTGTGGACTTAAGCAAATGAAGAAACATTTTGTCTGTTATTAGCATCATTCATATTAAAATGTGGAATAAAGCTCAAAAACAAAATCTAAAATTAAAAAATATTGCTGCTTTTTTTTTGTATTTTAAAACAAAAGTTATTATTAAAAACCAAAACAAAAAACTTAGTTGGCATTTTATTTTTATTTATAGATTTTTTTTGCAGAATAAAAAAAAAGAGTTAGTTTTATTTGACAATTAGTTTTATTTTATTTTTATTAGTTTTATTTAAAAATAATTCATTGCATAATGCTATGATGAATAAACAACTAGCAAGCAGAAAAAAAAATAAGCTAAGCAGCAATAGTTCTAAATGGATGATGTCACTGAAATAAATAGATGATGTCACTGAAATAAATGAAGAAATGACCATATAGTCAATTATTTAACCTCGCATGTCTTACCCTCAATGTGACAACACACTTTTTCTGGATTACTGGTCTGATTTAAATGGAAGAAAAAAATTAAAGACATTGTACTGGTTGACAGTTTCAATAACTGGTGTTGGTTATATCGTTAATTTTTTTAAATTCGTTCAAAGATTTTGCATTGGATATTTTTCTGACAAAGAATTCCATAATGGTACAACTCTATTTGTTAAAAAGTTATGTCTTATTGCATTGCTAATAATTTCCCTGTCATATCTGAACTTGTGGCCACTAGTGCTTAAATTTTTAAATAATGGTGGATTAACGATTTCAACTTTTTCTATTTATTTAAACATTTTTTACACTTGTATCATGCCTCTTCCGGATCTTCTATGCTCCACAGTTGTTAAGTGAAGTTTGACAAGACGATTTTTATATGCTTAGTTTGTTTTATTAGGAACTGTTTGAGTTTTTTTTGTTTATTTTTATTCCCAATAAGGCTGCAAGCAACCACTATTAAGTTGGAAGTTATTGGGAAAAAAAATAGAGTTATAAAGCAAGGTAACAGTTGACAAAAGATTTAAAAAGTTGAAGGTTGTATGAGTAAGGAAAACATAAAGATGGGAGAGAGTTCTAAAGCATTAAAGTGCAGGAAAAAAAACTTGACAACTAAAAGTTTTTAGAGCATGTAGGGACAGATACAATAAAAAAATGAGACTTTGCTGGGTGACAAGTAGAGCCAGAACAAGTTTTAGTTTATGGAACTAGAGATGATAACTCCTTCAAGCATGATAGTATTTGTAGAAAAGAGATGCAACTTTACAACAATAGGAAAGATGCTCAAGCTTAGCTTAGATATGTGAGAATTTTTTTTATCAAAGACTTGAAGACCTTGCTAAAAAAAGAAAGATTGGACAATAATTAGAGGGGTCAGAATGTTCACCAGAGTATTCGAAAATTGGAAAAACAGCTGCTTGTCTTTAAACTTTTTTTAAATCACAATTGTCTTCTCTTATATATGAAGACTATAATTTATATTTATTACCATTATTTTTTTTTTTTTATAATTTGGCAGCAAATTCAATATGCAGTTGTACAATAACTTTATTAAACGTTGTGATGTGCAAAAGTTTTTTTATTTGTCAAAATAATTATAAGTTGAATTTGCTTTCTAAGTAGATGAAATTATCTATTGTTTTGACATAAAATCACTTTATATCATAAGATATTGTTTTCACATTTAAAAATTTTAATTCCAAGTTTGTCACTAAAATTGTTTTTTTAAACTTGCATCTATTAGATGAGTATGCGCTTTATTTTTTGTTTCATAACACATAATATGTCATAACTTGTGTGCATCTATTAGATAAGTATGCATTTTGTTTTTTGTTCCATAACGCATTATTAGGCATTTGCCAAAATTAAAAGAAATTAACCAATTTTAGACTAATTAACAGCTTTATGTAGGTCAGCTTTTTCAACTGGGGATAAAAACTTTCTACCCATAGCATAAAATTATGTTACATTTGGAAGGCAATCAGGTAAATCATTCATAATTTTTCCATGCAGAGGAAACATCAACTTGTTTTACTCGTTGGCATCTGTTACTTATAAAACCTATTATCCATTCTAAAGGTTTTCTGCTTACATCATATACTTCTTATTTTAAAATTAAATGTCTATGAGGTACCCTGTCAAATGCCTTAGCAAAATCAAGATATGTAAGATCAACTGGTCATTTATTTGCTAAAGAGTGCAAAATGTTTCAAGGAGTGTTAAAAATGTTTGCTAAAAAGTGCAAAATAAAGTCAAGTGTTTCAAGGAGATTTGTTGTAAAAAGTGCAAAATAAAGTCAAGTGTTTCAAGGAGATTTGTTGTAAAAAGTGCAAAATAAAGTCAAGTGTTTCAAGGAGATTTGTTGTAAAAGATTTTTATTGTTAATCTGAGCTAATTTTATGATATTAAATTATTACTACAAAATGAATTCTCTGAAGAGGTTTTTACAAAATTTATAAAAATTTTACACACAATTGAGGTAAGAGAAACTGGTCTGTAGTTTGGTGCTAGTAGCTTGTTGCCTCTCTTAAAAATAGGTGATCTGCGGATCAAAATTGTAATGGCAGTATTCTGAAATGTATGGATGCTTTAAAAATTAAAGTTAGTGGATGCGCCATTAAATCAGAACATTATTTTATAAGCTTTTGATGAACAAGACTAAGTCCCATTGATCGCATATTATGTTCTGTAGTTTTAAGGCAACACTTTCAACTTTGATTGTAGAATCAATTTACCATTTATTTGAGGGAAGAAAATGGGTAGTAGTCGATCACCCTCAATTGTAAAAATAGAATGAAATTTGTTGTTTAGTACATCAGAAAATAAAATTGGATCATTAAAAATACAATTATTATTATTTTTGATAGCTTTTATAAAATTTTTTACAGCTTTTTGATTATTAATATAACCATTAAAGAAGTTTAGGATTTTTTTTTGGGTCTTGTGAACAAGATTTTTTAACAATGAACCTGTTTTTTGACAAGAATTTTACAATTTCACATTGTTTTCTGGCTTTCGAAATTTCATAGTTAACTAGCAACATTCTTTGTATAATAATTTAAATTGTTTGTCACTCCAATTTAAAGCGCAATTTATAGCAGTATAAAAAATACAAAAAGAATTATAAAAGGCCACAATGTTGCATTAATTATTAAAAGTGAATTTCTCAAGAAAAAAAATTCTAAAAATTGTAATTGCAAACAAAAAATTGATTTTCCTATAAATGGAAAATGTTTATCAAAAAATATTATTTACAAAAGAATTGTTTCCTCAAAAAAAAATCTAAAAAAAAAATTATTGGCTTAACTGAGAGCAAATGGAAAGAATGCAACACCATCCGCAAACAATCTTTTGAACATAAAAAATGCTCAAAAGAGACAATGCTATGAAAAGATATTTTGCAATTTAAAGAAAAAAATATTACTTTGAAATAAAACTGGTCCCGGTAAGTGAAATTAAAACCTATTTGATGATGGAACCATTAAAGTAAGTTCAGCTAGCTCATCGTATTCTTTTTCTATATTTCTGTTCTAAAAGGTTTTGAATATATTATAAACTTGTAATAATTGTAACTTTTTAAAAATTAGAATTAATAGAAACAAAACGATTAAAAATAAAATTACCACCTTTTTGAAGATCTTTAAACTGATTACATTATGGCAAAACTGAACAGCAGCTAGTTTTTGATTGTTCGAAGTGGTATTATTATTCTTTAGTTTCAGTATCTATACTATTCGAGTTTTGTTTTAGAATTTCAAATAGTTTGTTTTCTGAATCAGAAAATTTGATGCTTGGGTCAATCTTCCAGAAATGAGCTATGTGTTGCTCAGTTACATGATTTATAAATGCAATCAACAACAATGGACATTGAACTTGTTAAATTATTCTCATGCAAGTACATTGCCATCTTCCAGTATTTGCTAAAGTTGTGTCAATACAGAGACATTGGACTTTATCTTTTAATCCGAAAAACTCTATTAATTCTACGATAGCTTGCTTTTGATTAACGCCTGAACTAGAATCTATTGGAGGAATGCAAGGTTCTGTTTTTGCATCAACCCCTACCAAAACTGCAATTCTATTTTTTTTTAATTGCTTTCCTGCTGTTAATTTAATAACTATTTTTCTGGCAAAGTGTGTATTATATTAGTGAATCTGATGATACTACAGTGTTTTTTATATATTATTTTATTTCTTTAGCCATGACAGATATTATGTTCTCTGCAGCTCTATAAGATGTGAATTTAGAACAATTAAAGTTTGCTATAGAACCACCAGCCATGACAATAACACTACTAATCAATGGTGTATGTTGGTGGAGTGTTATACCTTCTCCCACTGCTGTATAAGCGGTTGACTGAAGAATATTTTCAGGAAGAAGAACAGAACTTTGAACATTAGGATGCTCATCAAAATCAAAATCAACATCTGTTTCTTTGCCTAATTTGCCACTAGTGTAAGAGTGCAACAAGCGGAACTTAGATAATTTAATATAACTATTCTTATATAATTCTGCTGATGGATTTCTATTTAACTTTGATGTGGTTCTTTTACTTCTTACTACAGAATACTCATATCTTTTATCTCTACCTCCAAGACATCCTTTTCTTTCACTAATCTGGCATTTTTAAAAAAACAATATCTTCTTATTTGTCTTTCACTTTTCTCATTTTATCTTTTAATATTTCTTCAAACATAACAAGTAAGTTTTACTAGTTCTTTATAACCACCTTGTGGAAATTGGCAAGTGCAAATTTAAAAAGTTGAACAGTTTCTTAACCTGTTTTCTAAATACATTCCTTTAACTGCAACTTTGTCAAACTTTTTGAACTTTGATTTATACAAAGATTCCTTTGTTGCATTCCAATTGGCTTGGAAAACTTTGAAAATCAGATTTTCAAAGCATAAGTTTTACCAATGTGAACTTTATCCAAAAAATATTTACAGTGAAGCTTGTAAAAATGTGTTTAACATGCTAGCTCCAATATAGCTAAATCTTGTGTTTGACAGATTTTTGTAATTAATTTTTGTGTCAGAATGTTTTTCAGCATCAGTTGCAGTCGTGTCAAAGCACAGATCCTTTATATAAGTTTTTAGCTTATATTTACCCAATATGTTAACTAAAATATCATGAAAAGATTTTCCAGTACAATGTTTCATTGACAGAATGCTAAGAAAATTTAAATCACCATCGATATTCACAAAAACAGCGAAACATCTCTTTTTCGTTTTGTACTGTTGTACAAGTTGCATGATTATTGAATACTTCGACTTGAAGCTTTAATTATAGTTTCTAAATATTTAGCTGCACTTTTACTTGATGCTTTACTTTTTGGATTTCTGATAGTGGATTCAGAAGGCGAGAAATTGCCCCCAGAAGTAACTACTATGTCAGAGTGCAAGTGCATCATTTCTAAATAAAATATTTAAAAAAAACAACCTGTAAATGCAACTTCTTATGCAAATTTTTTAGGTAATGATGTTGAAGGACTGGGACTTGATATAATTTTGTCTGCTGAATAGTTAAAATCCTGACAGAATGAGACCTCACTTGATGATAAAAACTCATTTTTTCCAGTTTGATTGTCTTGTCGCTCAGTAAATGTTAAACATTGCAATCTTCTTTCTTCTAACTTTTCATCTTTTGGCAATATGTTAAATCCATTAAACCAAGAGACTATTTACCTTTTGCCATTTGATCTTTTAAAAATTTCTTATCTGTTTGAATTGTATGAAGTTTGTTTCTGTCTTACTTCATTAAAATAGAGCAAATATCAGGTTTTCAATTCAAAAAATTTTCTTAGCACTTTTTTTAAAGATGTTTCTAGCTAATTCTAATGTGTTGCCTTTTTATTTTTTATTTTTTTAAAGTTGCTCATATTTTAACCATATCATTAAACAGTTTCCTAGAACACATAATATTTTTTTTTTAATTGCTTCAAACCTTTTTAACATAACCTCATATCAGAGGCAGATTGAAAAGAGTCAAGTTAACAAATTGATATAGGCAAAATTAAAATTTAGTAAAAAATAATAAATTATATATTATAAGCTAAACTGTGCTTGTGATGAAATATGCCTCTGTCATATCCTACAAAAAACCATGGTTTTTTTATAGCAAAATTTTTTATAGCAAAATTTTTATAGCAAAACTTTTATAGCATCTTCATAGCAAAAAAGATACAGTTCTGAGGACACATTGCTTGTCCAGAGCATGCAGACATCATATTTACTTAGGAAGCACAACCAATCAAAGTTTTGATGAAAGTATTTTTTTCTAACAGAGGCTGGATTAAGATTAAATTTAGATTTTATACATTTTATTTTTCAAAATGAAACTTAATTACTTGGTAAAAATATTGAATGAAAATTTTTAATCAATTCAATTTTTTTATCATACCTGTAATAAAAATGAAGAATAATTTCCTCAGTTGTGGCAAACTGTGTTTCAGAAAGTTTTTCTAACACTTTTTTATCTTCAAAAAAAAATGTATATATAATATATAAACTTTTATATTCATACCAAGTTGCCCATTATAGCATCCACCAATTATAACATGTGGATCCTTTGGATTATATTCTAGGCATACTAGTGGTGAAATTGGTTTCAGTGTGTACTCTGGTTTATTTGGATTTTCTAAAATAAAATATTCGATACAATATACAAGCATTTAAAGGTATTTCAGGTGTTAAAATAAAACTTTATATATTTTGTTTTATTTAATAGAACAACAAAAAAAATTTAAAAACATAATAACAATATTTCAAAGCTTTTATTTGTAATATTACAAAAATAAACACATGTGTTTTATTGAGCCAATAAAAATATAATTATTGAGTCAAAAATAGTCAAAATAGTCTGTGCTTGATGCATACATTGAAACATAAAAAAAATATTTCATTTACAATCGAGTAGTGAATTAATAGCGTAGACTTAAAATTAAGTTAATAAAAACTAATAAAAATAAAATTAAGCAGAAAATGTCAAAAATTGAGATTATTTTGTTTGCAAAAAATCATTTTTATTTAATTATTATGATGCAGTTTTAAACATTTTTTAAATTTGTTTTTAAATTTGTTTTTTTTTTTTTTTTTTTTTTTTTTTTTTAACATCTTCACTTCCAACAAGGCTGCAAGCAACCACTATAAGAGTTGGAAGTTACTGGAAGAGAAAAGACTAAATCTGTAGAGCAAGATAACGATTGACTGATGACTTAAAAGATTGCAAATTATATGAATCAGGAAAGCAAGATGAAGGAAGCAAATTCCAAAGAACTGATGTTCGAGGAAAAAAACTAGAAGAATAAGAGTTTTTGAAGCACTTAGGAACAGTCACAGAAAAAGGATGAGACTTAATTGAATGGCGAGTAACACGAGAATGAATTTTAGTAGATGGCACAAGGGACGCTAGCTCTTTAGAGCAGTGCCCATTATAGTATTTGTAGAAAAGAGAAAGAGAAGCAACATTACGACGATGTGACAAAGGTTGGAGATTGGCTGCCAGAGCAGGTCCAACTATGTTTACAATTCGTTTTTGCACCTTGTCTAAAAGAGAAAGAGCATCATTAGAAGATCCGCCCCAGATGTGGCAACAGTATTCCATACAGGGTCGGATTTGAGATTTATAGAGATAGAGAATAGAATCTGGAGTAAGAAAGTGTCGAGCTCGATAAAGAGATGCAACCTTAGCAGATGCTAATTTTGCAATGGATTTGATATATGGTTTAAAAGAAAGATCAGAAGTAAGAATTAATCCTAGAAGATGAATGGTAGATGACTCATCTAGTACATTACCATTCATAAATATAGGAAGATCTAAATTATTACGATAACGATTGGCCGAATAAAATTGAGTTTTATCTGAATTAAAGTTCAACAGCCACTGTGAGCCCCATGCTGTAGCAGAAGTGAGATCCTTTTCAAGCTCAGATACCCCCTCCAAGCAATCAGAGAGTGTAGGCTTCTTATCATGACAAGAGTAAATGGTAGTGTCGTCAGCGAATAATGCCACCTTAGATGTGAGAATATCTGGAAGATCGTTAATGTAAATTAAAAAGAGTATAGGGCCAAGGATTGAACTTTGAGGAACCCCTGAAGTTACAGGATGTGAAGAAGAGTGTTGTCCATCGAGGACAACTTTTATACTACGATTGGAAAGAAAGGACTCAATAATCTTAAAGACGTTACCAGCTACACCATAAGAAGAAAGCTTATGGAGAAGACCAGCATGCCAAACTTTATCAAAAGCTTTAGAAATGTCAAGTGCGATAGCCTTAACCTCTCCACCTCTATCTAATGCACGGTAAAACCTATCGGTTATTACTGTTAGCACATCAGCTGTAGAACGAGAAGACCGAAATCCATATTGATGATCAGAAAGTAAGTTATTTGATTCAAGATGAGAGATTAAGTGATTGTTGATTAAAGATTCAAAAACCTTGCTTATGACAGGAAAAAGACTAATGGGACGGTAGTTAGATGAATCAGATCGCTCTCCGGAATTTTTGAAAATAGGGATAACAGATGCTGCTTTCCAGCATGATGGAAAACAAGACTCTGATAAGCACTTGTTAAATAGTTTAGAAAGTATGGATGAAAGCTCCGGAGAACACCTCTGCAAGACTACAACAGGAATGTTGTCAGGACCACAAGCTGTTAAAGAGTCTAAGCAGGAAATTACTTTAGATACAGAAGCTGAAGTGATGCGAATGTCAAGCAAGGGATCAACCTGTTTGACGGCTATGTCAGGTAAAACGCAACTAGTGGAATCAAGAGATGATATTGATGAAAAGTTCTTGGCAAACAATTCAGCTTTGTCTTTAGGTGAGGTGACAAAGTCTGAACCATACAAGAGAGAAGGAATAACAGATTTGCCCTTATTATTGATACTGTTAAAGATTCTCCAGAAGTCTCGAGAGCCTAATTTTTGTGATGAGATACGAGATTTAATGACCTGGGAATAGCGAGCTTTGGCGTCAGACAAAACCTTTTTACAATGGTTTCTGGCGATAGTGAACAGATGTCTGTTTTCTGGAGAATTGTTTTGCTGATAGATATGGAAGTAACGGTTTCGATTAGAAATTGCTGCAGCGCAATGTGAGGAAAACCAAGGAGAAGAGTGAGGCTTGACCTGGAATCGTCGAGAGGGAATAAAAGATTCCATGCCAGCCTGAATCCATGAAGTTATGTAAGAAGCACATTTGTCAGCAGGAAGACGAAAGATTTCTACCCAAGGGCCATCACGAAGAAAATCACGGAAAGAGTCCCAGTCAGCTTTAAGGTAGTTGTATGTGGTACGATGATAGGGGGATTCTGATGAAGTAGAAGAATTTGATAATAGTTTTAGAGAGATCAAACCGTGATCAGAAGTACCTAAGGGTGAATGTGGAGAAATTGAGCACTGACTAGGATCCAAAACAAGACATAAGTCGAGTAGAGAAGGTAAATGATTAGGGTTGTCTGGAAAACGAGTTGGAAAGTTGACTATTTGAGTTAGAGATTGAGAAAGGCAAAAGTTGAGGGCCTTAACGCCAGCAGAGTCACTGACACTAGAGCCAAGCCAATCGGTGTGATGGGCATTAAAGTCACCAACAACGACGATATTGGCCGATGGATAAAGAGAGAGGGCTTGGTCAATTTGATCAGAAATAACATCAAGAATAGTGCAATCTTGGGATGAAGGAGAGCGATATAGAACAAAGAGAAAGGCGATAGAGTGAAGTTGTGCTAAACGAAAGCACATAAATGAATAGTCTGTAGATTCAAACCTAGTTTCACGACAAATGGGTGAGTTCTTACGAATGTAGATGCCCAGGCCAAGCATGTGATTATTGGAGTCTTTACGAATTAAAGGAAGATAACCATCAACACTAAGATCACAAGATGGGACAGCTGAACTCAAATTAGTCTCACAAAGAGCAAGTAGGTCTGATGAACTTTGCAAGAGATAAGACTCAACAGAAGAAAAGTTACTTCGAAGACCACGAATATTAGTAAATGATAGGTTTAGAGAACTTGGTGATGACGATGGTTCTTTGTGTTTTTTAGTTTTAGGTACTTTAGTCATTTTAAATTTATAAAGAACTTGACTCAAGTGTAGATAGTACTCAGTACACTATTTAACAAATAAGCAATAGCCTCATTAATATTAATAAACCCTAAGCCGTAACAAAGGGCTCCAAATGTGGCCTCTGCAATGCACACCAAAAGTACAAACAGGGACACCATCCATGCGCAACATAGCACTGTTAGTACTCTGATATTTTTCGGCTGTTGATGGAATCAGCCTCTCTGAGAGCTACCACAGAGTTCGGGAAACCTGACTACCAGCCGGCCTCAGAACCATAAAACTGAGTTTTAGAGCTGTACCCTCATTAGGAGATAATAGAATGAGTTGCCCAGTCATAAAAATAGAGACACAAGCAATACCCACACATTGAGTCAAGAAGATCCAGCGTTCAACATCCTAAACTGGAAACAATGTATTAAAAATACATCTGCGCCAGCCTAATAGATGTTTTTAAATTTGTTACACTACAAAATTTCATTTTAGTTTAAACTCTGATTATTTAAAATTAAAAGAAAGTAATTCTTTAAATTGCTAATATTTTATAAAACACAATAAAAGCTGACTCAGCAAAGTATACTGTTGATAGCTGACTCAGCAAAGTATACTGTTGATAGCTGACTCAGCAAAGTATACTGTTGATAGCTGACTCAGCAAAGTATACTGTTGATAGCTGACACAAAAAAGTATACTGTTGATAGCTGACTCAGCAAAGTATACTGTTGATAGCTGACACAAAAAAGTATACTGTTTTGCAAGTATTTAAAAAAAATGAGATTTGTTGAAAGAAAGAAATGAATTATTGCTTTACATATAAACAAGCAAAAGAATCAACATTCTGCTATAAAACTTACCAAATGTTCAGTTAAATAAGGTTAAGATAAACAAGCAGGTACAGTGATTAAAGGTTTTCATGACACAACAGAGAGCTTTCCTTGAACTTTCATAAATGTGAAAGTACAAGCTCAAAGAACAAAGACTTGTTTAACCAGTACATTGTAAACGAATTTTTTGACAACTATAAAAATATTTTATAAAAACATAATTTTATTTTTTATAGAATCTGTTCTAGAGCTTAAAAAAAGACTAAATGTTGAAAAAATTATCAATTTTTACTCCTAATAACCATAAAAAATTGCCAATGTGTTAAAATAATGGGTTTTTATCCAATATAAAACAATAAAAATAAAGGGAGAAAACAATAACAATACACGATTAAGTTTCCATATTGATATCAGCATATATTTTAGGAATATTCTTGCAAAATTCACCACATAGTAAATACCCTTTTTTACAAAATGCTTTGTGTAACAACAACTTTCTATGTGCTGAATGTGAGAAACTATAAATAAATTCGAACTATCAAATCTATAATAATCCTCATAAAGTTGTTAAAAATCAGGTATTATAACACATCTGATAACATATAATATCTGATAGCATACATGACAATGATACATATAATATTTGATAGCATATAATATCTGATAGCATACATGACAATAATACATATAATATTTGATAGCATATAATATCTGATAGCATACATGACAATGATACATATAATATTTGATAGCATATAATATCTGATAGCATACATGACAATGATACATATAATATTTGATAGCATATAATATCTGATAGCATACATGACAATAATACATATAATATTTGATAGCATATAATATCTGATAGCATACATGACAATGATACATATAATATTTGATAGCATATAATATCTGATAGCATACATGACAATGATACATATAATATTTGATAGCATATAATATCTGATAGCATACATGACAATGAGACATATAATATTTGATAGCATATAATATCTGATAGCATACATGACAATGAGACATATAATATTTGATAGCATATAATATCTGATAGCATACATGACAATGATACATATAATATTTGATAAATGTTTAATAAAAATACTTATATATTTTAGTACTTAGCTTTGCATAATAATGTCATACTTAAAAAAAGGAAGTTATGAGGGTTGCAGTACATAGATTGACTGTGGGTTTAGATTTGAGCAGAAATAAAAGGATTTGGGCAGGTATAAAAAATCTAGATATAAAAAAACTTTTATTTTTATTCTATGTCTTTTTGAAGGTTTAATCAGTGTTAATATAAGTTAAATATTCTTTGTACTTGCATAAATCTGTAGGTGCTGAAATAGCTTTACAAAAGTTTTTAAATATTATGTAAGCCTTATATTAGTTCATTTTTTAAATTAACTAATAAAAGACTTACATAATATTTTCAATTCTTTAAAATCTTGAACCTCAGTTTTTTTTTTTATTTGTAGGTAATGATTCAAAGTTGCCACAATAAAATATAGAAAGATTTCAATTTTATAATAAAACAAGAAAATGACTTTTAAAGATATCATTTGTAGGAACAAAAAGGATAGAAATATTGTTACACTGAAAAGAGTTAATATGAATAATATAAAATAATAATAAGAAACTACTAAAAACAAATTTAAACAAACCTATGTCCCAAACATAAGAGTCAAAACACATATTTGTAGTTAGTTTTTGAAATTCCAACACAGAATATGAAACAGCTAATTTATGTGCATCTTCGGGATACCATGATATACTTGTTGCTGTTCTCTTAACATTGTTTGGATCTCTAAACAATATGAAAAAAAAATCAGGATACCATGATATACTTGTTGCTGTTCTCTTAACGTTGTTTGGATCTCTAAGCAATATGAAAAAAAAATTGGCAACATATAAAGCTCATGTTGCAAAGATATTCTAATAGTACTGTATTAAAGTACATTTATTGTATTTTACTGTATGTTTTCAGAATGTTTACTGTACATTACTGAACATAAATAAATATATACTTATCTACTAAAGGTTATGTAAGGTCATATAAAGAAATATTTAAGGTCATATAAAGAAATTTAACCCATTTATAAATAGTTGCTAATATTAGTCTATTATCTATTTTTTTTTATTATTATTTCAATATTATAGGTAACAGGTGAAGCTTCTAGTGTCTAATAAAATAGACATAATTAAAACTAAAACAGATATTAAAACAGATATTAAGGCCTCAAAAATTCGTTCTGAAGATATATTAACACCAGAAATACCATATAAAATTATTACATAATTATTATATACATGCTAAAATATATAAATAATAAAACTATATATAAATAATATATTTACACCGGCTGGTATGAACTAACAAGTTTTTTAACTATTTAATATCTGTTCTTATTTTTAACTTTTCATAATTTAACATACTATTTTAATAACTAGTTTATAAAGCCAATAATAATATCAGTTCAATCAATATTTATTTTGTAATATTTGATTTTTTTTTAACACATATTTATTTATATAATTGACTTTAGTTTGGTTTGCAACCAGAGGTGTAGTCCAGACTGAAAGGCCAAGACCAAGATATTTAGGTCCAAGACCAAGACTTAAGACTTTAAGACCAATATCAAGACATCAAAAAGATGAAGACCTGTATCACTTGATTTCATAACTTATATAACACATTTTTTTTTTGACATTCTAGTTATCAAAAAACATGTAAATATTTTTAATAAAAATACAATAATTTTTATTCTTGACATGTTTTTAGCTACATGCTACATTTTCAAAAGATATAATAAAACATACAATTAAAACTCTGGCATATAAAATTTAAATCTAAAGACATTATATTTTATTTTTATTTTTTCCTGGGTTTCATTTATATTCAAGTGCACTATTTTTTTATATCTACTTTATTTTACACATTGTAAATTTATAATATTAGGCCTTGAGCCTGTCAATAAATATTATTGATTGATTGATTACAGAGAAAAAATAACAGACAAAAATCTTGTTAAAAACCAATAAAAATTATAAAAATACAAATCATGACACAATAAATGGCCAAAAAAAAAATCTTTACAACACAAAAATATAAAAAGCTCAAATGTTTTGAAAAAGATGTTTACAGAAAAACTTATTCTGTTTGTTCAAAAACAGCAAGACTTTAGCTCTACCTAAAATGCACAAAATCAGTAAAGATTTTTTATAAATACTTTCAAGGATGACATTATTTTTTAAATACTTTCAAGGATGACATTATTTTTTAAATACTTTCAAGGACATTATTGCTATTTTAGAGATTATAGCTCTGGAATTTTATAAACAATATAAAAACTTTAAAACTGATAAACAATATAAAAACTTTAAATATCATTCATAACCTAAAAAACTTTTTAAGAATTTGGATACTGCCTTACTAAAAGCAAATTAAAAATAAAAGAAGCAGCTCATATTAAAGGAAAAAAATCCTTCTTTAAATAAACAAACATCTATTTGGTTATTTACTGCTTCATAATTTGCAATATAATTTTTATTGGTTTATAACAGGCATTTTGTCATTTTAATCTTCTCATTTCTAATCGAAAGAAGGCAAACTTATTACTGAAAATGTCACTTAACTTTATTCGGAAAACTAGGTGAAAAAATTGCTTTAACTTTTAGGTCAGATTTCTGCGAATCAGTAAAGTAGTTTGTATTAGAAACTTTTACAAGATGTTAAGAATTCTATGCCAATTTAAAAAATATATAAAATATTATCAGAGGTAACCTGGTAAGGAAAACAAATTGCTTTTTTTTATACCATATATCTAACTTACGTTACATCACTTACATTACCTTGAGATTATCATCATGGATTTTTTACTTCTATTATTTTGAGTTTACGTAACAAAATTGTTTCAAGTTACGTAACAAAACAATTGCAAAAGTATTTAACTCATTCATTAAAAACAATCAACAAAGGAAATTTTAAAAAACTAGTGGCACTCTTCCTGAGTGATTTTTCATAACATTTATAAAAGTTATCAAATTGAAAGTTTTTCCGCAAGATAAAGAGCAACTTTGAAAAATTATTTTAGTATTATTTAAAAACTTTGGCATATAAAATTCGCCGAATGGTCACACACGAGCAGTGAACGCCTGAGGGAAGAAATGAAGTACATTAGAATAAAGGAGAATTATTTATTAGACAAAGCATATTTTGACAGTTGTCAAGACAAAAATAAAGATTAATAGAGGAATATTTAATAATAAATAAGACAGGCTATACAATTAAAACAGTACTCAACAATAATAACAATAAATAAAACTAAAAAAAATTAAAAATAAATAATAATAATATATATATATAAAAATAAAAAAAAATAAAAATAAAAATAAAAAAATGTTTTATAAATACCAATATGAACTAAAATATACAAGAAATACATAACCAGTCAAAAATTTGTAAAACAAAAAACCATTCAACAAATTAAAAATATGCTAACAACAATGAAAGGACTAATAATGAAAAAAAAAAAAAAAAAACATTAATACTAATGTGTAAACATAATTAGTGTAGTGATTAAGTAATAAACATCTCCTCAGAGTCGCGTCTATTATTACTGGCGTTTCGATGAGGATCAGCATTTATAACTAGTTTATCCCGTCAGACAAACGTCTGACGGGATAAACGTCATAAACGACGGGATAAACGTCATCGCCACTTATGCTTTACCCCGCGACTATTCTGTAAATTAAAAAGTTGTAATACTAATAGTATTACAACTTTTTAATACAAATTATTTTAGTATTACAACTTTTTAATACATATTTGAGTTGTTTAAATAAGAAAATCTTTGGTTTGTTGAAGTTTTTACTTACACTCCTTAAGTTTATGCGTATTGCCTTATTATCATTAGGTTGAATTTTTAAAATGCTACAAAACATTAACATTTATATCTTTTGAAATATTTTTGACGAAAAATTGCTATCACAGTTTAGGAGGAGGAGGGGTTCAGGTATGTGTATGTGATCGTTTGTGGTAGAAGGGAAGGGTTAAAAACTGACAAATATAGGGTGATATCCTTTATGGATGACCCATAATAGCATTTACAAGCAAATTGTTTTACTAAAATAAAAACAAACAAAAATTCCAACTGATTTTTTTAAATTAGGAGAATAGAAAATAAATCTTTTTTTTAATGTTTAAAAACAAATATTTATAAAATTCTTATTTTTATTTATTTATGTGTATTTAAGTCAAATAAAATAAGATTACAAAACAAATAAAAAAGCAATAGTATAAATTATAATATTTTATAATATTTTAAGATTCAAAAAAATATAAATTTTTTTTTCTAAACTCTCCTAATTTTTTCTAAACTCTTCTAATATAAAAAGTTCCAGTTAGAACCTTGTCAACAAATTAATAACTACTTAATGACGTAATTCATTTTGTTAATGAAAAAGCGCCAGAACTTAAGTAAAAGTTTGTAGTTTTAACTTACGTTACACAAATTTAAAATAAAAATGTGCTCTAACTAAGAATCATTATTAAAAATTTTAAATGCAAGAACATAACATTTAATATTCTTTTGCATATATTATTAAAAAACTTAAGTTTTTTAACTAAATTTTATAAAAAACAAAACTTTATCATGTTTTTGTTAACTAAAGTTACATAAAAATTGCTATATAATTTACTATATAAGCCGAAATATCACCATTTAATAATAAAAATAATATATAACCGAACATGATGTTTTTAATCAATTAAATATAAAATATATTATTAACATGTCACTTAAACAATATATATATGTATATATATATATATATATATATATATATATATATATATATATATATATATATATATATATATATATATATATATATATATATATATATATACATATATATATATATAAACATTTCTATATTAAAGAATGGCAACTCTCTCACTCAGTCCTCTTCTTTATGTTTATTTTTTTCTTAGACATGATCGAAAAATGCACTGTAAACGTAGCTGTAAGTTTGATCTTTTCTCCCATTGTTGTAAAGTTCTCTTTCTTTTACTCTTTTTTACAAATACTATCATGGCAGCTACTCAAAGGTGTTATCATCTTTAGTTCCATCAACCAAAATTCATTCTTGCTTGACTTGTCATTCAGTAAAGTTGCATTTTTTAATGGTTAATGACTTTTCATGCTCTAAAAACTTTAATTCATTTAGTTTTTTAAGTCTACTGACAACCGCTTCATTGTTCTTCAACTCTGTTCTGTGCTTGCTTCAAATTTAATAGTGGTTGCTTGCAACCTTGTTGAGAGTAAATGGAAAATAAAATCTTATTAAAAGTGAGGACTCACTAGCTCTTTAATAAAGTCAAATATATTGAAAATCATCTAATAAGTGCAAAAAACATGAATGTTGAATTTTGTATTATGAAACAGAGTATTATTAATTTATTTTGTCTATATTTGTTTTTATATTTTCTACAACTCAAAATAAAAAATATTTATTTTTAATAATTAGAAACTGACTAAAACAACTATATTTAAATTTTGGTATTTGCAACTTATCAATTTAGTACATGGTCCTTCCAGTAGCATACTGCCCCCGAGACTATGCAGATCTTTTAATTTAAAGAAGCTTTTGAAAAAAAAAACTATTTTAATATTTTTAAATGATTAACAAATAAATTTTTTATTCACTTGATTTTTACTTTCACAAATTAAATTCATTAATTGTCTGATTTAAAGTGTTAAACTTTGAGCGCAAGTATATTGGTATTTTTTATAATAAAACACAAACATTTACTAACATCAGCTTCAAAAATAATTATAAAAATAATATTAATACGTCACATAAAGCACTTTTAACAAATGTAATAAATTATCTTGTATAACATTTATTGTTTTATTTAAATAGTAACATGCGTGTTTTTCAGAA
>NC_061156.1:237500-270000 GCF_022113875.1 Hydra vulgaris
CATGACTTTTTCTTGCTTCTTATTTTTCTTTATATCCTATAGAATGTAAATATTTTACTACTTCAAAGCTTCTTTTATTTATCACAGCATATTTAACTGTATTTTCAGTTCATTTATATCCTATTGAATGTAAATATTCGAGTGCTTTACATTTTCCACTTATTTCAGCAAAATCAAGTGTATCTCTTGTACCTTTATAACCTTTTGAATGTAAATATTCGAGTACTCCAGGTTTTCCATTTAATGCAGCATAATCAATTGCATAACTTGTTCCTATATATCCTAATTCATGTAAATATTTGAGTGCAATATGATTTCTATCTCTTACAGCTAAATCAAATGAATCTCCTGAACATTTATAACCTAATGAATGTAAATATTTTATTTTTTCTTTATCATCTTCTTTTTGCATTTTGTTATCAATTCTTTTTATATATGCAAGAAAATTATTTAACTCATTCTCAATTTTTTTTCTTGTGCGCTAACTGATCTTTCAGATCTGTGCGCATGCGCTATTTTTAATGAAATCTGGATCTCTTTGAGATCTATGCATAGTAGTAACATTGCTTAGCTTTATCACCACTAGAATTTATAGTCACTACGTGTATCAAAAGTATTAATATGTCTATTCTATACAGCATAATCAATTAAATCTTCAGGTCCTCTTAAATTTAAAGAGTGAAAATATTCAAGAATATGTAAATGTCTATTTTTTACAGCATAAATAAACGCTTCATCATTTACTTTATAATTTAACGATATTAAATATTTAACACCATCTAAATTTCCATGATAAGCAGCAAAAGCAATTAAATTATTAGGTCCTCTTAAATTTAACGAATGCAAATATTTAAGAATTTCTAAATACCCATTTAATGCAGCCAAAATAAATGCTTCATCATTCACTTTATAATTTATCGATATTAAATATTTAATTGTATCTAAATGTCCATTATAAGCAGCATAAGCAACAGTAAAATCTGTTCCTTTTTCTCCTATTTGAATTAATAATTTAATTAAATCAAGTCTACCTATTTTTGCAGCAAAGTCAACTTTATTTCCTTCCTCATACCCATACTTTTTTAATATTGAAGTAATATAATATACCTGAGTTGAAAGTTTTATAAAAAATTTATTATTCTCAAAATTATTTTCTAATTCCATTCTTTTTATATATACAAGAAAATTATTGAACTCATTTTCAATTTATTTTATTTTTGTAAAAAATAAAATAATAAAAGATTGTTAATTCTGTGTAGTCTCATAATCAAATACAACAACCTCATCTTCATCTTCATCATTATCATATTCAGTAGTTTCTGTAATTTCAGTAGTTACTGTAGTTACTGTAGTAACTTCTTCTTCATCTTCATCATCTTCATATTCTTCAGTCATTTCAATATCATTATAATCACTATATTCAGTAGTTTCTGTAATTTCAGTAACTTCAGTAGTAGTAACTGTAGTAACTTCAGAATCTTCAGTCATTTCAATATCATGAGTATCAATAATATTTAATTTTTCTTCTATTAATCTTAATCTTTCATCTATTAATTTTAATAATTCTTCAAGTTTATTTTCCATTCTTTTTATTATGTAAAGAAATTTATTTAACTCATTTTTAATTTTTTGATTTAAAATATTTTTACAAATAATAAAAATAAAAATGAATGATGATGAGATTAATGAAATATCTGAATTTCAAAAAGAATTTAGACTTTTTGAAGAAATATTAAAATTTGAATTTGAAGAATCAGATTCTGAAGATGACACTTATACATCTGATGAAGCTACTTATTTTACATCTGATGATGAAGATGAAGTTAAAGAAAAACCTATAGTTCCAATTCCTTTAAAAACAGTTCAAATCATGGAACTGCATAAAGATAAGCTGAAATGGATTAATTATGTTCCAACTTATAATGTTATTAATGATGATTATCCTGCTATAGATAATACTTCTTTTAAAAAACATTACAAAAAAAGAAAATTTAGTTTTGAAAAACCATTTAATGTTGATATTAATTTTACTGAAGATGGAAAACCTTCAACAATTCATTTTGTAGAGAAACTACCCATTTTCTGTAAAAATATTTTAAATGATAATTTCTGCCCTTTTGGAAGAAAATGTAAATACAATCATGATATTCCTTATTGTAATACTGTAAAGGAAAGACTAATATGCACTAAATCTTCATGTCAATATAAGCATATTCATATTTGCTATGATTATCCTAAATGTAGGAATAAAGAGTGTGTATTATTTCATCCTAAAAAGTCAGAATTATCTAAATTAAGAAAAGCTAAAACTAAATTATGCAAATATATTCTTGATAAAAAAGAATGTAAAAATATAAATTGCAAATATGCTCATTCTAAAAAAGAAATTGAAGAAAATGTAGAAATTTGTCATTATACTACATGTAAATTAGTAGAGAGTAAATTAAAGAAAAATAAAAAAGGAGAAATAGAAAAAATATATAAAAATAACAGTGATAAAACATGTTATTTTTTACATCAAGGTGAAAGTATTTTAAATTATATTGTTAGAACTTTAAAAAAATGAAAAAATATCATACTTTAAAAGTATTATATTTATATTGATCTAAAAAATCTTTACATTTATAAAAATGTATAAAAGAAGAATGTTTTTAGATTATGAAAAGCATGAAAAATATACAATAACTTTTAATATTAATTCAGATTTAGAACATAGAGCAATAAATGATAGACATATTAAAGTATTTGCACAAGAAGATTTTACAGTAAAATCAAATTCATATAATAGTATTTCTTTAATGTGTGGAGTTAAAATAGATAAAGGGCATGTAATGATTTCACTTGCAGAAAATTATAAACCAACACTAAATTTACTAAATTCTGTTGTAATAGAGTCTACTGATGATATTAAAATAACTTTATATAATAACGATAAAAAAGATATAAACATTAAAAAAGGAGATTTGTTATGCTGTATTTCATCTTATAATGGTGTTTTTAATACAAATCATATATCACATAGAGCTGCTTTAGAACCTGATAAAAAAGTAGAATCTAGATCAAAAAGTGATAAAGAATCTGTAAAATCTATATTATCAAGTATAGGAGAAATAATTAAAGAAACTATATGTAATGAAGATAAACCTAGTATAGATAAATCTGACAAAGCTCTATTTGATTTTGGTAAATAAAAGTGATTTAAAACAAATTTTTCTTTATAGAAAAAAGAAATGCAATGTAATAATGAATGTAAACAGCTTTATCCAGATCTTAACCAGTTTTCAGAAAATCCATCTGCACCACCACTATCTATAGATCAGAGATATCGATTAGATAAAATAAGTGAAATTCAAAGTAAAATAGAATGTGAAAGAAGTAGAAGAGCTATGTTGAGTAAAAAATATCACAGAGCTGTAAGAATAGTTTCAGCTATTGATAATACATTACTAGCTAGCACAATGACACTTGGAGCTGTTGGTATTGGTTTTTTAACAACAATAGTTGGAACACCAGTAGCTATTGCATGTAAAGGTTCAGCATTAGGTATGGGTGTATTATCATTAATAGGATCTAAAGTAATTAAAATATATAATAAAAAATCAGAAAAGCATGAAAAGATTAAAGTACTATTTGATGCAAAATTAAATACGATAAGAGATCGTATTTCTAAAGCTTTAAAAGATGGTTTTATCGATGATGTAGAATTTACAATGATACTTTCAGAATATGAAAATTTACAAACTATGACTGAGCAAATTAGAACAGAATCTAAGAAAGATATAGATGAGCAGACTAAAGAGTCAATATTTAATAAAGGAGTAGAAAAAGGGACAAATGATATTATAGAGGCGCTAAATATAAAATTTAATAGGAATAAAGGATAGGAATGATGAATAATACTCTTAAGAATTAAATAAAAAAAAACATATATTATGCATTTACTTGAACATATATTATGTATTACTAGAACATATATTATGTATTACTAGAACATATATTATGTATTACTTGAACATAATATATGCTGATTTAATCCCTTTAGGGATCGGAGGATCATAGAGTGATTTAAAAAAAAATTATTGCATATATAAAAATGTATGCAAAAGCTACAGATATTGATACAAGATTAAAAATAGCAAAAGAACTTGAGGGGCTAAAGAAAAGTGTATATCAAGATTCTATTAATGAAAAGTTAGGTTATGATGCTTTACAGACTAACTTGGAAAAATTGTACAAACCAATAATAGATAGCCAATCTGGAATAAAAGAAGGTATATCTAAATTAGAAAATAAAGCTAATCAAATAGCTAGTACTTTTTCAAGCTATCCTGCTTTACTAGATTCTGAAACTAAAGCAATCATGCCACCTGAAGTTGTAGATAAAATGTCGTTAGGACCTATCGCAACAGAATATTTAAAGTTATATACTACTAAAAATAGTAAAAAAGTATCAGATGACATATTTGGTATACATTACAATGAAGGTGATAAAAAATTTTACATTGGTAAAAAACAAATAACTATTGAAGGTGATGATATAACTATTGAAGGTAAAAAATACATTGGCACACCTGGTCTTTGGGAGATTATAGTAAAATCTCATCCTGTTAGATATACTAACAATGATCGTAATAAGTATAAAGAAATTTTAGATCAAACAGATGCAATTCGTTCTAATTTAAATTTAGCTAAACCAAAATCATCTAGAAGTTATAAGTACACTAATGTAATAAAACCTATTTGGGAAGAGATGATTGGAAAGTCTGGAAAAGGAGTTGTCATTCTTCCTAGTGATCCAAATGCACTATTTGAGATGCTTAAATTACGCTTAGCTGGTTTACAAGCAGGAAATACTGGAACAAGAAATGAGATTGTTGCTATTTGTGATGAGTTGTTACGACAGGGTCAAATAGATGATGATGACTATAAAGCATTACAGAAAGCAATAACTTAAAATGAATTAGGCCTCTTTTTGAGACCCAGAATCACGAAGTGATTTAAAAAAATTATTTTATATATAAAAATGACAAAATACTATGATACTCTCATCAATCTTTCAGATAGCCAGAAAGAAAAAATTAAAAAAGCAATTGAATCTGATACTAATGCTAGTATAAAACTATCATATGAAGATTTAAATGGTGAACACAAAATAGCTTTAACAGAGTCACAAAGAAACAGAATGAAAGCAGCCTATTTAAAAAATAAGGGTATAACACTTTCACTGAGTAGAGCACAACTTAAACAAAATTCTAAAAAAAATGGTGGATTTCTACCTCTACTAGGATTAATTGGAAGTGTAATTGCATCAAAAGTTGTTACGGCTATAGCAACAGGATTATTGACTGGAACTGCTGCAGCTGCTGGAAGTACTATAGTTAATAAAATTGCTGTAAATGGTATTATTTATGGAAAAAAGAATGGTTATGGATTTAAAATTAGAAAAGTAGGAAAAGGAGTATTTTTAAACCCATGGAATGGTAGTTATAATTATTTAGACGGATATTATTCTAAAAATGGAAATGAATATTCATCAGTAGGTAGAGGTTTGTTATTAGGAGAAAATTCTCCATTTAAGAATATACCATTATTAGGTCTTCTTCTTTAAGTTCTGAAAGAACTAATGCTTTGCTAGGTAACGAAGTGACCCATGCTATCTTATAATATATATTTTTTAAAAAATATATATTTATCGATTCCACAATGAAGTTGGATAATAAAATAAATCCACTTCTATACTTTCCATTTAATAAATCAGAAGACAAATCTATAACAACAAATCCATGCTTTTTTGACCAAGCTTCATTACAAAACTTTTTAAACTCATCTAATTTCATATCATTTGAAACATGGTCATTATAAATATGATTTACATTTTTAGAATCTTGTTTAAACAAGCATATAAAATTTGCATTTTCTCTTATCGTTCTCCTAGGCAACTCAAAATAATTTTGTGCCAAGCAGAAACAATCTACATTGCTATGTCTTCCTCTTATATAGTACTTTTCACACTTGTTTTGTTTTGTTAATTGTAAATCATCGAATATCATTAAATTATTTTTAATAGAGTTAAGACTTTCAGGTTCTGGAACATCCTCTGCTGTTTCAAAAAATTGACACTCTATATCTGTTTTATCTTTTAAATCTCTTGAAATGTTTTTAATAATAAACTCTGGACTTACATTGTTTTTACTTATTTGATCTTGCAACTCAAATAGTTTAAGAATAACTTCTTTTGGTAATTTATTTTCAAAAGAATTTTTTAATATTTTGTATTCAGGTTGAAAAAGTGACTTTCCAAAAACTTGTAAATTATTATAGTCTAACCAACCAGGTCTTAAGAGCAAGTTTAATAATAATGTTGTCTTTCCACAACCTGATTTTCCAACAATAATACCTCTTATACTTTTAGGTAATAACTCATTATTATGGCGTTTACTTTTATTTACATTCCATGATAAATCTATAATTTCCATTTTTTATTTATGAAAAGTATTTTTTAAATAGATTTGTGTTAAATAAATTAAAATACATAAATAAAAATGTACTGCGTTAAATGTAAAAACAAAACAGATACACTCAAATTACAACATGTTGTAAGTAAAAACAAAAGAAATATGATATGTGGAAATTACTGGTACTAATTTAGAAGATAGATTAACTTCTACTGAGATGCCTAAAGAATGGAGCATGCCTGTAGATAGAGTTGATAAAACAGCTTATATTCATGATCTTGCTTATAAACATTATTCAGATAAAGAGCATAGAAATTTAGCTGATAAAATGATGCTTGAACAAATGGATGCTATACCTAATCCTGCACCTCGTGAAAAATTAGAAAGAAAGATTATAAAACCTATCATATCTGCTAAAGTAAGGTTTGGTATGGGAAATAAAGAGTCAATGAGTATTAAAGAATTATGTCAAAAAAACTACCAGCGCTCAACAAAAAAGCAAAAAACTTGAGCGATTTATCGCTAATTGATCCCTTTAGGGATCTGAAGTGGACTGATGAACTTGCAAATGAACTTCATAAACCTGTAATAAAACATTTTAGAAAAAGAAAAGTAATTCCAAATGGAATAGATGAAATATGGGCTGCTGATTTAGTTGACATGCAAGCTTATTCTAAATTTAATAATGGTATAAAATACTTATTAATGGTTATTGATATATTTTCAAAGTATGGATGGATAATTCCATTGAAAAGTAAGACAGGAATTGAAGTTGCTGATGCATTTAATAAAATATTTAAAGATAGAAAGTGTGCTAAATTATGGGTAGATAAAGGTTTGGAATTTTATAACAAGCATGTTAAAGCATTAGGTGTTCATCTCTATTCAACTGAAAATGAAGAAAAAAGCTGTGTAGTTGAACGATGGAATAGAACAATGAAAGAAAAAATGTTTAAATACTTTTCTGCTATTTCTTCTAGAAAATACATTGATGTTTTAGATGAAATGGTAAAACAATACAACAACACAAAGCATTCTTCAATTAAAATGACTCCAGTTGAAGCAAGCAATAAAAAGAATGAAAATAAAGTTTGGTTAAATTTAAATAGTAAAGTAAGATCTAAACATAACAAGCTTAAGTTTACATTAGGTGATAAAGTAAGAATAATTAAAAAGAAAGAATTATTTGAAAAAGGGTATACACCAAGATGGACTGAAGAAGTATTTACAGTATCACAAGTTCAATACACAGATCCACCCACTTATAAAATAACTGATTACAATAATGAAGAAATACAAGGTACTTTTTATGAACAAGAACTGCAAAAAACAAGTCAAGAGATATTTAGAATTGAAAAGGTTATTCGTAAACAAGGAAATAAATCATTTGTAAAGTGGTATGGGTATCCTGATACTTTTAACTCATGGGTTAATAATACAGAATTGAAAGCGATTTAGATCCCTTCGTGATCCAGATTCATGCAAATGAATTAAAAATTATCTTATATATATAAAAAATGAACAACTCAAATGTAAATGTGAATATATGTGTAACAGCTACTTCTGGTAATGCTAGCACAAATACTACTGTAACAACAACAACTTCAAATTACAACTCTAGCAAATGATGTAAGATAAAATTTATATATTTTTACAAGAAAATTAAAATAATTTTTTTAAATGAGTTAAATAATTTTCTTTTATATATAAAAAGAATGTCATATGTAGATATTGAAAATTTTGATGAAGCAAATTTATATGTAAAAGAAATAAAAAAATTTAATAAACCTGTTCAATATCAAAAAATAGTAATTGAATACAAATACTCTCACTTTTCAGAACCTTTAAGAGTAAAAACTCCAAAATCGTTATCATATGGAGTTTGTGAAAATAGAGACATGAAAACAAAAGAACTTACAGGATACTCAATTCCTTTTGTATGTGAAAATGATATATTTATCGCAATTATTGAAGCAATTGAAAAATTTTGTAGAAATAAAGTTATTGAAAATGAAGCAACGTTAAAAAAAAGTGGTATGAAAAGCTTAAATATTAACAACTTGAATATTTTAAAGTATAGAAATGATGATTTTAATGCACCTCCAGTTATATATGCAAAAATACCAACAGATTATAAAAGTAAAAAGATGGATCAAGTATTCAGAAATAAAAATGGCGATATTTTAGGAGAAAGTCTTATTAAAAAAAGATGTGATGTTGTTGGATGCTTAGCAATTGAAGGTATATATATAGGATCAATGATTCAATCTATTCAAGTAAAATTATTAGATGCAGTTGTATCTAAAAATGAGTATAAGATAGAAAGATTTTATATTAAAGATGTAGACTTATAAAGCGAAGATGAAGAGTAAATATTAATTTTATATATTAGCAAATAATATATAAAATGAGATCATTAAATGATCTAGCAAAGCATTGAAATTAACCTAAATAATTATCATAAATATAAAAATGTATATTGAAATAGAAAAAAATAAACAAAATCCAACTACAATTAAATTTGATGATATTATTAAACTTGATGAAAATAAAGAGTATGAAATGGCACTTGATAGATTTCAAACTATTCTCTATAGTGATTCAACTAAAAACAAAAAAGTATACATATTAAATAATCTTGTAGATGGAAAAATTGTATCTAATAATGGCAATGCTAAGAAAACGACTGTAATGTATTCATTTATACCTATTATTGTTTCTAAAAATTCAGTTATTAATGAACAGCCATTATCTAAAAAATATTTTCCTTTAAAAACAAAGTCAATTTCAGAAATGAAAATTGATATCATTGACAACTTTAATAAACCTATAGATTTTAATAATGAAAGCTTTACCATAGAATTTCATATAAGAGAGAGAAAAAAGTAGATCCATATATAAATTTTTTATATTTAAAACGATATAAAAAATTATTACATATATAAAAATGTCAAAAACAATACATATAACTTCAAACGATACTGTTATAAATACAAATATGGTAGTTCCTATTGAACTAGATGTAGATAAAGAGTATGGAATAGCTCTAAAAAAATTAATGACTTATAATAGTTTTCCAAATATTATTGAAGGAGTAAACAATACTATAAATATTACTATAGAAGCTAGTGATAGTCCTAGTTTTCAACAAATTAAGATCCCAACAGGATCATATGTACTTGCAAGTATAAATAAATTTGTAGGTGATTATGTAATGACTACTCTTAAAGATCAACTTGCTAGATATAAAGAACTTTATAAAAATGCTACAACAACAGAAGGTAAAGCTGCAAGAGATGTATATAATAGTATAAAACTTGATCGAACATCTATTATATTTGAAGCAAATTTTAATACTGAAAAATCACAGATTATTATTAATAGAAGTAGCAATATTAAAATACAATTTGATGATGATTCTATAAAAGATCGATTAGGTTTTAATAATAGAGATCGTGATGGTGATCTTATAACATTTGACTCATCAAAAGTATATATTTCAGATAAAATAATGGATATAAATCATGTTAATACTATTCGTGTAACAAATAGCCTTGTAACAGGATCAATTATAGATGGTGCATATTCAAATGTTATATATTCATTTTATCCATCTGCGCCAGTGGGTTGGAAAATTGTAGAAGTACCAAATAATCCAACTTATTATAGATTATTATCAAAAAAAATTTGGGATATGAAAACAACAATAATGGATCAAGATGGGCATATACTTACTTTACAAGGAGAGCCGATAAGTATTGAATATGAAATAAAAGAAATTGTGTCAAAATGTAAATCAGAACATCTTTTAGAAAGACAAGTATACCTTTTAGAAGAACAAAATGAACTTTTAAAAAAACAATTAAGATAATTGCAAAAGCGATTTAAAAAATATATATAGTAAATAAAATGTTAGATATAAATAAAAAAGCATATAATCACAAGTATGTAGTAGGTGGAAGTGGAGTATTTACAGATATAAATAATATGTATAATCAGGCAAAATCTTCTGATTTTTTTAGAGCATTATCTGGTATGAAAACAATGTTAACTAATCATTTTAATAAAAATGGATCAATAATAAAATAGCAAAGCCTAGATTCATGCAAGCAATTTGGCAAAGCCCAGATCACAGAGTGATTTAAAAAAAATATATAAATAAATAAAATGTTAGTTATAAATAATAAAGAATATACACACAAGTATGTAGTAGGTGGAAGTGGAATATTTACACCTTTTTTGAGTATGTTCAATAAGCAAGTACTAAGTAATGCATTTAATGCATCTCGTAATTTTGCTAGTAGAGCAGCTGCTACAGACTTGGGAAAAACTGCTGTAGATGCAGCAAAGTCAGCAGGGAAAGAACTTGCAACTTCTGCAATATCTACTGCTAAAGAAATTGTAATAAATAAAGGTAAAAAATTTATAGAAAATGTAAATAAATCATCTAAGTTAACACCTGAAAATAAACAAGAACTTAAAAATTTAATAAATACTTTAGATAGTAAATTAAATGAAGCAGTGCCAGATATTAATAATATCATGTTTAAATCATCAATAAAAAGTAAACCTGTTAGAATACAAGATTTAGTTAAAAAACATAAAGGCGATGGGCTTAGAATAATATAATTTTATAAATAGCGAAAAGTGATTTAAAAAAATTATATTGCATATATAAAATGGTAAAATCTGATATATTTAATATTACTGATAAATTGAGATTCGATGAGGAGATTAAAAAATATGAAGAATATGAATTTACACCCTCTGTTAATTCTAATTTAAATTCAGGAGAAATAAGAATTTTTATTGAAAACAGTGATTCTTTGTTTCATCCACATGAATCCTATTTAGAAATTGAAGGAAGGCTTGTAAAAGCAGATGGAACTGCATATGCAGATGATTCTTTAATAACACTAACACACAATGGACTTATGCATTTATTTGAAAGAATTGAATATAAGTTCTCTGATACAGTAGTTGAATCAATTAATTATCCAGGTATAGCAACTACAATGCTTGGAATGTTAAAATATCCAAATGACTTTCAACAATCAAAAGCAATGAATCAATTGTGGAATAAAGATACTACAACAACAGCAAATTTAGCTAATAATTTAGGATTTTCAGCAAGACAGCAATTTATCATTCAAAAACCAACTACAAAAGGTTCATTTGAACTTAGTATTCCATTAAGACATATTTTTGGATTTTGTGATGACTATGATAAAATTTTTTATGGATTAAAGCATGAACTTTTTCTGCTAAGAAGAAGTGACGATAATGCAATTTTTAAAGCTGCTGGTGTAGCTGCAGGAAAAGTAAATATTACTAGAATATCATTAATGATGAGAAAAGCAACTCCATCTCTTGTAGCAGATTTAGAACTCACTAGAATAATTAAATCACAAGAAACACTTGATATAGGTTTTAGATCAAGGTACTTAGATAGAACTAATGTTGAACAAAGAACAACATTTGACTGGAGATTAGGATTAAGAACAACTGAAAAACCAAGATATATACTTGTTGGTTTTCAAACAAATAGGGATGGAAATCAAGAACAAAATTCTTCAATATTTGATCATTGTGATTTGAAAACCATGTGGATTGAACTTAATGAAGAAAGATATCCTGCTACTAATTATAATTTATCATTTCCAAATATGAAAATTACTAGAGCATATAGACATGCATCAAATTTTGCTGAAGATTATTATAATATGACAAATCTTATTAGTCTATGTGGTATCACTCCTTCAGAATATAGAGATTTATATCCTATTATGTATTTTAATGTAAGTAAACAATCAGAAAGCATGAAAGATAAAACAACAAGTATTATACTTAAAGCAGAATTTAATACACCTGTTCCAGCAAATACTGTAATATATGCTCTCATCATTTCAGATAGAATAGCAAAAATTACTTCTAATGGAGATAGAATAAGATTTGAATATTAGATCGCTTTGCGATCAATGCTATGCTAGGTTCCAAAGGAACCCAGACTTCGTAAGATCACGAAGTGATCCATGCTAAGTCAGATGTTAAAAGATAGTAAAAGAAAATTAATTATTTTAAAAAAGTATATGCAATAAAAAAATACTATTATTTAAATTATTTGAAAATAATTTAAATAAATTTTCTTTATATATAAAAAAGAATGAGTGACAAAATAAAATATACGAAAAAGTATTTATTAAATTTACTAAAAGATAATAATATACAACAAACATCTAAAGATCCTATGGCATTAGTTATGATTGCTATGGATCATAATTTAATTGATAAAGATTCTGTAAAAACAAATATCATTACTAAAAAACAAAAAAAACCAAAGATTGAAAGAGTTAAAAGAGTTAAAAAAGAAAAAATAGTAAAAGAAAAAAAATCTGCTGGAAGACCAAAATTTCTTCCAACAAAAGAAAAAAAAGAAAGAGATCCTAAATATGATTATCTCACAACAGTTAGAACAGATCCATGGGGGATTAAACTTACTAATATAGAAACTGGTGAAGTTAAAAATTACAAATCATTTTATGACTATAATAAAAAAGAAAAGCACTCTAAAACATATATTTTTAATAGAAATGGGAAAATTGTAGATGGAGTAAAAATTGAAATAATTAGAGCAAGTAAAGAAAAAGATGCATTATCACAAAAATAAAATAGATAATGAAAAATAATTTATTTTTATAGACTTTTTCTATAAAAATATAAAAAGAAAGCGTTTTTTGTATTATTTAATTTTCTTTACATAAAAAAATAAAAAATTGAAAATGATATAAATAATTTTCTTGTGTATATAAAAATGGAAAATAGAAACGTAAAAGAATTAAAACAAATCGCAAGAGAGCGAAAAATAAAGTACTATAATAGCATGAAAAAAGCAGATCTCATTAGAGCAATTGAGCATGCAACTCCTACATTAGATAGACCTATTCCAGAACACACTACACAAAATGCTCTAACATCTACTCAGTATGTTCCAAGTAATTATATTAATATTGTTAATAATAAAGTGAATTCATTTGCTAATTGGATTATGTCCTATGTTCCTGAACACATTAAAAAGGCTGCAAATGAAAAACTTACATCAATAAAATCATCTGTTTCTAATTTCTTTAGATTTAAAAGTGAACCTATAGAATCTAAAAAAGAAAAAAAGATAGAAAAGAGAGAAAAGAAACCAATAGAATTTAAATTATCACAATCATCTCTTAAAAATGTAACTAAACAATTTTCAGCTGAAGGTGTTGAAGGATATGATGCTTTGTCTTTTATGAACTCAGCTAAAAATAATGTCATTAAAATACTCAATAACAATAAAGAATCAAAGATCTATATTGTTCTTTTATGTGAAATGGAAAGAACTGATCTTAAAACAGGAGAAACTATAACAACTATTGCATCCTTTTCAACAAAAGCAGAAGTTGTTTTAGAATCAACAGATTTAAATGACTTTTATGAAAGAGCTGAACAGAAAATTTTAGAATCCTTGTCAGCATTTCAACAATTAGGATCAAGTTGGAGATTTGTATCGGTTAAAAAGATGGACATTAATATCATTGAATATAAACCTATTAAAGGTAAATCTTACATTCCTCTTCCTAAAGAGTTGGCAACTAAAAAAGCAATTATTAATATGAAGAATGAAGACAACGAATGCTTTAAGTGGTGTGTTGCTAGATTTTTAAATCCTAAAGAAAAAAATTCTGGAAGAATAGATAATGATTTAAAAGAACAATCTGAAAAATTAAATTGGGAAAAAATAAAATTCCCAGTGTCACTAGAACAGATTACTCAATTTGAGAAAAATAATCAAGACATCAGTGTTAATGTCTTAGGTTATGAAAGTTCTGTTTACCCTTTACACATATCTAAAAATATTAACAGACAACATCAAATTGACTTGTTACACATTTCTAATGATGAAACCAATCACTATTGTTTAATAAAAAGTTTAAGTAGATTACTTTCATCACAAATATCTGAACATAATGGTAAAAAACACTTTTGTAGAAATTGCTTGTTACCATTTTGTACTGAAGAATCTTTGTCAAATCATAAATTGTATTGTTATACTCATGATTCAGTACGAATTGAGCTTCCAAAACCAAATACAATGACTGAGTTTAAAAATTATAACAAGTCTATGAGAGTGCCCTTTGTAGTCTATGCTGACTTTGAAAGTTTTATTAAACCAATCAACACTTGCTCGTCTAATCCAAATGAATCTTATACAAAGCAGTACCAAAAGCATACACCTAGTTCATTTTGTTACCATATTAAATGCTTTGATGAAAAAATATATCAAAGTAAACTAGTTACATTCACTGCAAGTAATGAAGATGAAGATGTAGCACAAAAATTTGTTAATATGCTAGAAGAAGATGTAAAAAAGATTTACAACGATTATTTAAAATTTCCAAAAAAGATGATATTTACTATGAAAGACAAAAATAATTTTGATAATGCAAAAATATGTCATATTTGTGAAAAAGATCTTAATGAAGATAGAGTACGAGATCATTGTCATATTACTGGAAAATATAGAGGTGCTGTGCATAGTGATTGTAATTTACAATTTAAAATTCCAAAATTCATTCCAGTACTATTTCACAATTTATCTGGTTATGATTCTCACTTGTTCATAAAGAAATTGTCAAAAGGAGGAAAAATAAATTGTATACCCAACAATGAAGAAAAGTATATCAGCTTTTCTAAAGAACTTAAAGTAAATGAATTTACGAATAGAGAAGGTAAAAAAGTTGAAGTTAAACTGTATCTACGTTTTCTAGATAGTTTTAAATTTATGGCTGCTAGTTTAGATAGTTTAACTAAAAATTTGTCAAAAGATCAATGTAAAAATATTAGTAGATACTATTCTGGAAATGAACTCAATTTATTGTTAAGAAAAGGTGTTTATCCTTATGAATGGGTTGACTCTATTGATAAATTAAATGAAACACAATTACCACCAAAAGAATCATTTTATTCAAGATTAAATGATGAAGGAATAAGTGATGAAGATTATTTACATGCTCAAAATGTATGGAAAGAGTTTTATTGTGAAACATTCAGAGATTACCATAATTTATATAACGAATCTGATGTATTACTACTAGCTGATGTCTTTGAGAATTTTAGAGATGTCTGTTTTAACAATTACAAATTAGATCCTGCTTGGTACTATACAGCACCAGGATTAGCTTGGGATGCTCCGTTGAAAATAACAGAAGTAAAATTAGAATTATTAAGTGATTATGACATGATTTTAATGATAAAAGAAGGAATAAGAGGTGGAATTAGTATGGTTCCTAACAGGTTAGGAACTGCTAACAATAAATATATGGAAAATTATGATGAAAGTAAAGAATCTACTTACATACAATATTTAGATGCTAACAATTTATACGGATGGGCAATGAGCAAACCCCTTCCTACACATGGGTTTAAATGGATGGATGAAGAAGAATTAAAAAATTGGAAATCTACTTCTTGCATATTAGAAGTAGATTTAGAATATCCTGAACACTTGCATGATTTGCATAATGATTATCCACTTGCTCCTGAAAGATTAAAAATAGATAAAGTTGAAAAATTAGTTACTAATTTAAATCATAAGAAAAATTATATCATTCACTATGAAAACTTAAAACTGTATGAAAGATTAGGAATAAAATTAACAAAAATTCATAAAGGAATAAAGTTTGAAGAAAGTGCATGGTTAAGTAAATACATTAAACTCAATACAGATCTAAGAACAAAAGCAACAAATGATATTGAAAAAGACTTTTTCAAACTTATGAACAATTCAGTATTTGGAAAGACAATGGAGAACATTGAAAACAGAGTTGATGTGAGATTAGTTTCTAAAAGAGAAGAAGCTATTAAATTAGCATCAAAACCAAATTATGAAAGTAGAACGATATTTGATGAAAATTTAATAGCTATTCATATGAAAATAACAAAACTTGTATATAATAAGCCTATTTATTTAGGTATGTGTATTTTAGATTTGAGCAAGACTTTAATGTACCAATTTCATTATGATTACATAAAAAATAAATATGGAGATAAAGCTAAACTATTATATACAGATACAGATTCATTAATCTATGAAATAAAAACAAAAGACTTTTATGCAGATATTGCAAACGATATTGAAAGTAAATTTGATACAAGTGAATTTAATAAAGATAATCCAGCTGTTCAAAATGGATTTAAAGTAGGTGTAAATAAGAAAGTAATAAGAATGTTTAAAGATGAGTCAGCAGGAAAACAAATTACAGAATTTATAGGACTCAGATCAAAATTGTACTCTTACAAAATAGATGAAGAAGATAAAAAGAGATGTAAAGGAGTAAAGAGAAATGTAGTAAAAAATTATATTACACATGAGGATTATAAAGACTGTCTTATAAATAGAAAAGATCAAATGAGAAAAATGAATGTCATAAGATCTCATTGTCATGATGTTTATACTGAAGAAATAAACAAAATAGCATTGAGCGCAGAAGATGATAAACGAGTAATTAAAGAAGATGGTATTCACACATTATCATATGGACATTATAAATTAAAATAAACAAGTAACTTTTTTATATCTAAAGAGATATAAAAAAAATCTAACGAAGTAATAAAAATGGACAAACATATCAATGTTGAAGGAATTATATTACCAAATGAGCCCTTAACAAACTTTCAATTAATAAAAGCAGCAAAAAAATTAAAAATTAAAAATTTTAGAGGTGTATTTGTAAGAGATGAATTACCTAAAAATACACAAAACAAAGAATGTGGAATATTAAATACTGGAGATTCAAGTACGAATGGATTTCATTGGATTTGTTGGTATAAAGAAGGAGAAGAAAAGTTAAGTTTTGACTCTTATGCACTACCACCTCCAGTTGAACTTGTTCAATATTTACACAGTCCTGTTTATTATAACAGTAAAAGAATTCAGTTTGGAGACACTTCTTTTTGCAGACACTTGTGTCTTTATGTATTAAAAAAATTAAATGAAGGTGTTGATTTTCAAAGTATTGAAAATTCATTATATTGAATTAAAAAAAATATGTATAGTATATAAAAAATGAGTATGAATATAGCCGGTAGTAATTCATTATATGGTTACACAACAGATGGATTAAATATCAACATTAATGTTGGCAATACAGCCACTACTGATGTTGATTTGAATTCACATAAATTGATCAATGTAGCTGATCCTACAGATGCACAAGATGCAGCTACGAAAAATTATGTAGATAACAATCAAACTTCTAGTAGTGCATGTCTAAAATTAGATGGAACTAATAGTATGATTGCTAATATAAATTTGAATTCACATAAATTGATCAATGTAGTTGATCCTACTAATGCACAGGATGCAGCTACAAAGAATTATGTAGATAATAATCAGATTTCTAGCAGTTCCTATCTAAAAATAGATGGAACTAATAGTATGAATGCTAATATAAATTTGAATTCACATAAATTGATTAATGTAGCTGATCCTACTAATGCACAGGATACAGCTACAAAGAATTATGTAGATCGCTTAATTCCTTATCAACATAAATATAAAGTTTTGATTATAGCTGGTCAATCAAATACATATGCTGGTAGAGAATGGTGTTTATCTCAATCAATAACTAATGTAAATTATATGAACAGACGAATAGTCCAATTTGCGATGGATAATGGACAAAATGATGTGTTACTTCCTTGTTCATTGAGACTAGATGTAAATGAAACAGATAATAATTGTTGGGCAGGATATGGTTCAATATTTGCTGGGCTTATAATGCAAGATGCTGTAGGTGCGAATACATTAAATATGATAAATCCAGATGAATGTTAAATGATACTTCCATGCATGCTAACTGCTAAAAGTTTCAGTAATGATTATTTTATGCCGTATGGAACTGGTTTTAAAAATTTAACTCGTAGAATCAATTACATTTCATCACATTATAACGCAGAGTTTTGCTGTATGACTTGGAGTCAAGGAGAAGATGATTCTAAAACCGGTTGGTGTGATAACTATGCATATATTTTAATGAATTTTATACAAACCATTAGAGATTATATTGCATACTCATCAAACCAATTTGATACATTGCCAAACTCACAAATAAAAGCAAATAAAATGCTATTCATTACATTTCAAATGCTATCTTCATGGGTTCAAGCAAACTCAACTACAGCAACTCAAGTTCAAAATGCATTAGGAAATATTATAAATTATTCTCCATATACAGCTAGTATATCTCTAGATGGTATGCCTCCCAGTCTTAGGAGTGCAAACTTCGATGGAGTACATTATGATTCAAGACAACAAATATTTTTAGCAAACAAATTTTTTGAAGCAATACCAATTGCAATGAATAATATATATGGTGGTGGTTATGGAACACCATATATTTCTGGAGAAGTATTATTAGTTAGACAAGTTGCTGGAAATTTATTTCTTAACAATTATTATAGCGCCTATAGAGTATTTAATTCTACTCCATCTACTGCTCAACTATATAGTTCATTATTTACTAATTGGCAGTATAAAAACAAAGATGGCTATTATAAATATAGACTTAAATATAAAATTAATGGTGTATGGAATAGTATTATATTTAAACAAGCATTCCTTCCAATGATGTCTATGACTTACCAAAATGTTGCACAACTCATATCAACAGATACACCATTTGGATGTACAGAATTAGGACAAGGATTTTGCGGTTTAAATTTGACAACTACAAAAAGCTTGATGAATTCTGGAGCAGTACTTACACTAGATACAAGTGGTGGTTATTGGGCACCTGTATGTCAAAATATGAACTATGTATATAATGGACAACCTGCTATGCCTATATTTGATAATTATATACAAAATAGTACTCTTCCATTTGTAGCAACAGAACTAGAATTATATGCTATAAGAGACTCTATATAATATTGTTAAGACAATTCTACTACTATGCTTAAGTAAATCTTAGCGCATGCGCATTAAAACAAGAAAAATGAGTTAAATAATTTTCTTGTGTATATAAAAAAGAATGGAAAGCGAAATGCAAAACAAAATAATTAAACCAGCATATTTACACTTAAAAAAAGGATTAGAAATAATGAGTAAAGATTTAAAATTAAAATCTGAAAAATTAGAAAAAAAGAAAAAAGAAATAGAAGAATTAAAAAAGATTGAAAATGATATTCAAAAAGAAGTTAAAGAAATAGAAAATTACATTCAAAAAGAAGTTGAAGAGATAGAAAATATAACAAAAGAATTAAAACCAATAAAATCATTTTTAAAATGTATTAAAAAAAGAAAAATAACTGTAAGTTTAGAAGGAGCATATTTAAACTTAAAAAAAAGATTAGAAATAATGAGTAAAGATTTAAAATTAAAATCTAAAAAATTCAGTAAAGAAACAAATACACAATTAGGATCAGAACTAGAATCAAAATTAGAATGCATAAAGTTAATAATAAAAAATATATATAATCATGTTGATAAAAAAGAATTAGTAGAATTAATAAAACCAGAATTATTAATATTAGAGTGTGTAATAATAACAACAAGGGATATGTTGGTAAAAATATGCGATTATGAAAATGTAGAAATATTAAAGTTAAAAGCAGATTATTTAATAGAAATAATAAAAGGAATAATAGATATAATAAATTATTTCTAAATCCCAGCGCATGCGCACAGATCTGAAAGATCAATTAGCGTACAAGAAAAAAAATTGAAAATAATTTTCTTTACATAAATTATAAGAAATGGATTTTACAAGTAAAGATGTAGATATTAAATTAACAAGTTATAAAAGAAGATTAAGTTTAGCTCGTTATTTGCAAAAACAATTTAAATTACATGCTGAAAAGTTAGAAAAGGAAAGATTAGAAGAAGAAAAGTTAAAAACAGAAAATAATATTTATTATTAGAAAAAGTCATGTGATGTCACAGCAAGAAAATCACGTGACATTTTTCGACAAGAAATGAAATTAACTCTGATTTTAAAAAATCAATTTTTTAAAATTTATATAAATTTGAAAATTTTATTTCTTATCTAAATAATTTATACACAACATGGATAACATTGAACCCTATATTAATATTAATATATGGTTGAAAATGAAAATGAGGGAGAAATGATAATAAAAATGAGCCAGAACTCTCATTTCTCTACTACTTTAGTCTATTTAATTTACGCATTAAAAAAACCATTTCAATCTTTGTTTCAACATTTTATATATATTTTATTTATTTAATGTTTCAAAAGTTATACATTTCTCATAACTTTAATTATTCTTATATTTAAATTTGTTAAAGAGACTTTCATAGTCGTAGAATGTCATCGTTTATAAAAATAAAACAATTTTTTATCTTTTAATATTTATTTTAAAAATAAACACTTACAAATTTATATATTATAAATTTAAAAAAATATAAACAATTGTCAATTTTATTTAAAAAAAAAAAAATTTTTAGTAAATTGTTACTTTATTTAAAATCATTTTGCTAATATAAAAACATTTGTTAAGAAGATTTGATGTTATTAATTTCACTTTTTTAGAATATTTCATATATATTTCATTTAGCGTGTTTTTAGAATGTTTTTTGAATTAGCCTCAGTCAAACCGCTACAGCAAAATGTAATTTGCGTGGTCATTTAAAGGCATGAAATCGCAAGACTTCCTGTGAAAGCCTGGCTGCCTAAATTGAGATGACTGTGGAATATTTATGTAAAGAAGATGCTTTTATTTGCAGATACAGTTACTGAATTTACTGATGAGAAGCTAAGAAACATTAATGAGCTTTGTTTTCCTAGGAAAATATGAAATTCAAATACAAGAGCAAAGAAACAACAACCTTGTACATATAATACATTATTTGAAATCTCCTGACTTTATGGCAGACCAAAAAGATCAATTTGAAAATGAAAAAATATAAACTTATATTTCTGACTACTTTACTTTTGTGAAGTAAAAAAAAAATGTGAAGATCTACGAGTTGATTTTGACACTGAGGTTAAACTAGCAGCAGATAATACATAAAAAATTAAAAAAATAGAGCTTTATTAAAAATTAAAACAACATTAATAAAGTCTGGACAAATCTAAGACATGGAATTATGTGACAAAAAAATAAGAAATAGATTTGGCAACAACTCAAATAATGCTTTTTATCTATATTATATATACTAATATGCAAGATCTACAAAAAAACTATATATATATATATATATATATATATATATATAATATATATATATATATATATATATATATATATATATATATATATATATATATATATATATATATATATGTATATATACAATTTTATAATTTTTGTTCAATTTATTGTCAAAAATATTTAAACAATATTATTCGCAATGTTTGAGATAAGAAAAATTTTTATGATAAATATTAATGTTGAATAAATTACTCAAATAATTTTATAATTTATAATTACTTTTTATCTATAGATATAATAGCATATATTCAATCAGTTATGAGCAATAGTAAATTTAGGAAATATTATGAGAAATTTGATAATATTGTTGGAAAATTATTACCTACCTTTGAAGCAAAGATTTATAGTCAACTACCAACAAATAGAGATGTTGCACACCATTATCTTTATCTTACAAGATTTAATTTAAAATTAACTGGTAAAAAAAAAGCTGCTTCTGTAGTTTTGGAAAAAGTTTTTTGGAAAATGGCAGGAATTCCAACAAAACAAAACAAAAGATATTGTTAGAATGATACTGCATCTGATTCATCTTAGAGAGAACTTGATTAAAAATTAAAAAAAAAAATGTTATGCAACTCAACTTTTGAGTTTTACTAATAAACTATCATGTTGTTTGATATTGCTGCATCAAATGCAGAAAATTTGATAAGAAAAGATACCTCACGTAGTATCGATAGTTAGATCTTAGATATAGATTTTCTCTCAGATCAACATTACTTAAAAAAGCCATTTTTAGCCCCATTAGACAAGAGTTATGTTATGAAAGTGAAAAAAAGGGAGAAAAAGATACATAAAATCAAGGCTATTGAAAAAGAGAAATCTAGAAAGGAAAACATAGAAGAAAAAAGTTTCAATGTAATGGCAGCATTTGATAATGAAGACAAAATTAATGATAAAAATGAGGAAAGTAATATTGCTAGACAAAAAAAAATTCAAATCAACAAATTAGAAAACCCTGAAGTATCCTTAATGGCTCATAGGTTGAATCTATCCAACAGAGAAAGATCTGGGATCATTTTAGCTGAAGGATTAGGTCATAATTTAGATGAAATATCCATCTCAAAAAGCACAGCGAATAGATCAGGTTATAAAATTCGACAGTAAGTTTCAGATGACATTAAGAAAATATTAATGTCACCCATGTACTCTTCCATTCACTGGGATTCAAAGTTGGTATCTGAGGTCAATGGTAAAGTGGAATGTTTGGCTATTATAGTAACAGGAAAATCTGTTATATATATAAAACTGAAGGGAAATTGTTGTGTGTATCCAGGATTCCTGATACAACTCAGCGAAGTCAGGCAACAGCTACCATAGATGCTGTAAAGGCATGTAAACTAGAAAAAACACTTGTAGCAATGATTTTTAACACAACTCCATTAAATTCAGGTTGGATAAATGGTTCTAAAAAGTTAATTGATGAACACTTTAATAAAAAGTTGCTATGATATGCCTGCCAACACTATATTTTTGAAAGAGTTTTGTCTTCTGTTTACTTAAAAGTTTTTGGAGAATATAGATGTCCAAATTACAAGCCATTTAGACACTTTAAAAATGAGGTATGGCCTAAACTTTCATTAACTTCAGATACTACTTTTAAAAAAATAAAAATTGAAGATCAAACAAGCAGAAGTAATAATTTTTTGAGTATGAAGAAAGTTTTATAGAAAAATAATCTAGATTTTTTGTAAATTTACTTTACTATTTTATGTGAAAATATGGCTTACATGCACAATTGATGCCCCATATTATGATTTGGAATTCTACAAAGAAATTCTAATTTATAAAAAAATTGACAATGATGTTGTTGTAGCTGCCCTAGAAACATTTAATCGATATCTTTGATATTTAACCGAAAAAATATCCCCTCTTTCATTATTGTCATAAAACTAAAATTGCCAAAACAATTCTGAAAAATATAAAAGAAAACTGAGAACATGATTTAGGCTTTCCTTAATTTCATCTTCTGAAGCAGACTACTTGTTTGACTGATTTAAAGCAATATTCTAAAATTATTTGGATAAAATCCTTAAAGATTTGGACTAACACAAATTTTAAACACATGTTTGAGCATATCAAAGTACTGAAATCTGTAAACAACATAGCGAGTTGTTAAATTCAAGACAATGCAACATCTACTACGAAAGATGAAGAGCAGACTATGCAATCAAAGAATTTCTTTTACATGGAGTAAAATACCACTGAAAATTTCTTCCTTACATAAATAAACAAGCAATTCAAAAACTTAATTTTTGAAAATATGCTCTAAACAATCTCTTTTTTATATAACTTTAAAATATTGTTATTTTGTTGTTATAATTTTAACAAAATGAGATTTTGAATTTCCTAGTACTTATTCTTATACTTATATCACGTTTTTTTGTTTTACTTAAAAATTATAACTAATAAAGTTCCATATTTTTTGTTTTACTTAAAAATTATAACTAATAAAGTTCCATATTTTTTGTTTTACTTAAAAATTATAACTAATAAAGTTCCATATTTTTTGTTTTACTTAAAAATTATAACTAATAAAGTTCCATATTTTTTGTTTTACTTAAAAATTATAACTAATAAAGTTCCATATTTTTTGTTTTACTTAAAAATTATAACTAATAAAGTTCCATATTTTTGTTTTACTTAAAAATTATAACTAATAAAGTTCCATATTTAGGCAGAAAAAATCATATGACAAGGGTATTGAGAAAGGATGGGGGTGACAATTCATTTTTAATAAATTTTTATTATTATTTATTACAAAACTATTTAAAATTATAATAGTAGTTAGTTATAGTGGATATAAATAATAGATATGAAGGGCTCAGCAGAAAAGTGGTCACAATTACTTCATTATTAGTAAACTGTAAAAGACTTCAAGGATCTTTTTAAAAATAACAGGAAAAAGTATCATTATCAGAAGGATAGTATTTATTATAAAAAAACAGGTGAAAAAATACACTGGCATATCTACTAAAAAAATAGGACACTATATTACTGTGTTCTGCAATAACAAAATTGTTAGGCAATTTTGCATATTCAAATTTCTGTAAATATTGTTAATAGAGTTAGGCTAAACGGATGTTTTGCCTATGACTTGTTAATGACTCTTTTATATATGTAGCATGCACTAAGTTATGTCTTTGTCATCAGAATCATCCGTTAGACCCAAATCAGTTGCCTTCTTGTCAACTTTAAGAGCAAAATCTTAGGGATGATGGATAAGCGGTATGAATTGTATTAGTTCAAAAAGATCAATTAGCTTTTCTTTTGTGAGTTTTCTACTATTGAGGTACAAGGGCTCAAGTTCAACATTGATAGTGCCAGATGGCTGTCCGTGATTTTGAATTGTTACCTCCAGCAACATGAATCTTTCACTAAAGATTTTTCAAAATGTAATTCCTTCATTTGAAATGAGTGTGGCGATCCTTTTTCCATTTTTATCCAGCATGTCTTTAGCCATGAAACTTTTTTGCTACTTATTAGTTTTTTCTATTGGTTATACCACTCTCCAATGATTTTGTACTGAGAAATTCATGGGTCTCCATTTTTCTTATAAATATTTATTATCAATAAATTTTGGGGCTCTCTTTTTTGCACTTTTAATAAGGTCTATCCAATGATCTGGAACAAATATTTAGTCCTTCATTTTTTTGGCTTTTTGAATCACAGCAAAGTCTTGGTTGCAGGAGGAAAAACTATGCTCTGGTACAAAAAACTTCTGTTTAATGGAAATTAAAGATGAAGATTTGTGCAAAATATATTGTAACATAAGATACATTTTTATATTATGATTTTGTCCACCACAACTATCACTATACAATATTAAATGGGTCACAGTCTCTGGTAGTGTCAAAAAACATGCTCGAGGATACACAAACTTATCTCTTGAGTACCTCTGGATGCTCACTCCATACATATATAAATTCTGTCTTTAAGTTTTGATCATGGATTCCAAGATTGTAAGTTCACATTTGCCTTTTATAGTAGGCAATTTCTGTACTAAGCACCAGTGCTGGTAGAGTTTTTTGTAAGTTGAAAACTAATACCCTCTTGTATAGATTTGTATGTACATCTAGTGTATCTTCTTTCACTTTAAAGTTATGAGGGGGTGTCAAATACAAAAAATTTTTTGAAAATAACATTTATTAAGTTTTATTAAACATAATTACACAAGAAAATTATAAAGCATGCGAACATAGTTGATTATCAAAAATAATTTTAATAGAAATAAAACATGAAAAAAAGAGCAGCAGGGGGAAGTCAAATATGAAAATTTTTTGATTTTTTTTTTTCTTTGATTTTAGTAGATAAAAATACATATGAAACTAATTGAAAATCTAAAAACAGTTAAAAACTAAAAAAACTGTCATTTTGGGAAAAAATGTCATTATGGGACACCCTAATTTATTTGCTACAAAGTCCTTACAATACGATCTTAAACACTTTTAGGACACCAGTTAGGTCGGCATTGCTGAATGCTGAACCTAATTCTAAGGGCTTTATATATATATATATATACAGTCCTGGCCAAAAGTTTGGCAACACAACATAAATTTTTGAATATTTAGCCTAGCTTTTTTATTTCTTGGCTTAGAGTAGTGACATTTTCTTAATGTTTGCAGTGATGATCTTTTTTAATGTTTTTAGCAAAATCTAATGCTATCTGGCAAGATTTAGTGTTTATTGACTGTTTTATGACCTTTGTTTACTTTCGTATGTTTATGTGAATTTCGGAGTTTAAGAGTGGCATATTCTAATTGTGGTAAGTAAAGCATTTTCTTTTATTTTTCTTTATTTGCTTTGAATAAAATAAAATATTTAACTATTTATTTAATATTTAACTATTATTTAACTATAATATTATGCAACTTTTTTGTTCATATTAATCCGGCATATGAATAATATGACAGTTGATTTTCTTAACAGTTTTGCAGCAAGTTATGTGCTTAATATTAATAATTAATTTTGTAATAACACTAAATCTCTAGTTATGTTCTGTGCTTCCTTTCTAAAAGAATTTATTTTCAGTAAATAGAGAAATCAAATGTAAATATAAATATTTAAATATGACATTTTTAAAGATCATGGTCAGAGCCAAGGAGCTAACAATTTTAAATAATGAAAGGAGAAATTTATTTTTGTGTCTACATTTAGAAACTACTTCGCCTCTTTTATTTAGTAGGTTATCTCCTTTGTAAAATAATATTTCAAACTTCTCATTTAAACAAAGCTTACAAATTTTTTTATGCAGGATTGTATGATTTACAGCGTTTAATTATATTCTATTTGATTGAAGATGTAAAATTGTTATCTTTTAATTCTCATACTTCCTTAGATAACTCAGTGTCATTCTTGTACTTTTTTATGTTTAAGGATTTTAGATGGTTTGCATAACGTAGCTTAAAAGAGGTTTTGCTTATATACATATATATATATATATATATATATATATATATATATATATATATATATATATATATATATATATATATATATATATATATATATATATATATATATATATATATATATATATATATATATATATATATATATATATATATATATATATATATATATATATATATATATATATATATATATATATATATATATATATATATATATATATATATATATATATATATATATATATATATATATATATAGATTATAAATATATATCATGTAGCCACTATGCTGAGGTGCAGGCTTTCACTCTCAGTCTTAAAGTTAAAAAATTATATAAGAGATTGTCCATAAAATAAGTACGCTTTTTTTCAACCCTTGCCCCCTCCCCCTCCCTCCTCTTCCCCTTTTAAATTCCATTTTGCTATACGCTTTTTTGAGTACTCCTCGTCTCCCTAAAAGTACCTAGGCTTTTAACCTATTTACCTAACATTTAATGATATAATTTTTCATTTTAATGTCTCCTTACTTTTATAATTGTTAAAGCCCTCCTTGTCATATAAACCATTTACAGATCTCCTCTTTCCATCCTTCCCATCCTTTCCCTAAGTATAATTCTTGTTCCGGCCAAAATTCAGGCCAGAATTTTCTTAACAATTCCGGTGAATCCGGTTCCCGCTGGTATTCAAAATTTTCAATCCGGTACACCACTAGTAATATGTATGTAATATATTTATATAAATATCTTTTAATGTATTCTACAAAATAAATTTATTATTGCTCTGTTCCTAAAAGAACAGAGCAATGATAAATTAGTAGAAAATCACTTGTCAAACTTTTTTTATTAACACTGTGATCAAGACTATCATCATCACCATCATGATCAAGAAAGACTCATCAGAAATGCTTGCATTTCTGATGAGTCTTTATTTGATGGTGAAGCAGAAGCCTAATCAAAACCATTAGTCAATGGATATACACTCCACTGTGCATATTCCTAGATAATCTATGTGTGTACACTCCACTGCACCTATTTTTAAATAGTCAGTCAATGTATGTAAACTAATTCAACTTAATTTAACCTGAACCATATTAGGTTTTTTTTTAATTGTTGATAAAAAATGTTTAAATTATGTTTACTTTATATTGTTACTAAATTGCTTTTCACTGTTGCAAAGTTTTTAAATAAAATTAACATAAATAATTTTAGCTTACAGATCCAAGAGAAGTTAGTGTATTTATGTACTGTTCATCTTTTTCCACCTTTTTTCGAAATCTCATTGTTTGCTCTATATCTGATGAATTTATATCTTTTGGCCAACCGCCTTCTACATGATTCATGCCTCTACTTTCTGATTCAAATCTTTTAGTATTAACCTAAAAAAGATCTTTTAATTAACTTAACATTTATGTTGTCACAATATTCAAATGATAAAAGATTAAAGTAAATTTTTACTAGAATTCAAACTGAAAAGTCATAGCAACTACTTGTACATGAGACAATATGCTACAGTTACATAAATTAACTAAATGACATAATAAACCAGTTATTTTATGAAACAACTTGACATAACAGAAGCATTACCCACAAGGAGCAGTTGTTCCTTGCAAACATAGTTGTTTAAGCAAACACGATTGCTTCTGCAGAAAATAAATAAACAGAATGGGGAAACAAAAAGATAAAACATAAAAGTTTCAAGAAAAAAAATAAAAGAAGGTAGCAAGTTAAAGCAAAACAATGTAAAAGATAACCAGATGATAAAATAATCGTAACTGCAAAAATTTTACAATATTTGACGATGATACATGCATTATTTTCAATTATATTAAACCAAAGCCATATTTGTTGTGTTTTATCATTGTAAAATATGTTAATAATACTATATATAGCAGAGTATATGAATTACATAAAAATGTTAATATTGTACTCAGTAGTTATAGAGAGTGCTAAAAGAATGATGGCTGCCTTGTGGGATTTGCTTTCTAGCAAAGGCTGGAAGGAGTGTATTTCCTGTCATCAATAATATTTAATATCTCTCATGCCTATAGTAGTTTATATATATATATATATATATATATATATATATATATATATATATATATATATATTATATATATATATATATATATATATATATATATATATATGTATATATATATATATATATATATATATATATATATATATATATATATATATTTATATATACATATATATATATATTTATATATATTTTTAATTTATTTTTATATTTTTAATTTTTCTATATATTTTTAATTATCTACAAATTTTTAATTTATTTATATATTTTTAATTTATCTAAATGTATATATATTTTTTTTTTATTTTTAATTTTTTTATTTATTTAAAATTTTTTTTTTGTGTACGTCTTTTATATAGTTTGAAGTGCCTTAGTTACTGTATTAGCTCACCTGTAATTTACTTGCAGTTTTGACTCACCTGTAAGTTGCTATCTGTATGTTTGTGTTCTATCTGAACCTCTGACTCTGTGTTCACTCACCCGTAAATTACTTTATGTGTGTGTGTGTGTGTTCTGTCTGAATCTCTGGCGCATTGTTCATTTACTTGTAAGTTACTTAATCTATGTTTACGTTCTGCCTAAAACTCTGGTGTGGGGTTTGTTCACCAGGAAATTACTTCATATATCTATTTTTGTGTTCTTTCTAATCTTTTGGAACGGTTTTTACTCACCCATAAGTTACTTTATGTATATTTGTGTTCTGTTTAAATCTATGATGCATAGTGACCTCAGTAACTAACTAGTGACTCTAACTATAAAACCTACGCTCACATAGTATTTTGTTAGATGCAATGTTTTTTCCTAATGCATTTCCAAAATGTCATGCCTAATATTTTAAAGTACTGTTCACAGGAAGTAACTACTTTTAAATACTTGTGGTTAGGTCATGTTCAGGATCATTGCAATCACCCTGCTAATAGTATCATGTAACCCAGTACTACCTGCCCCATGTCCTCCTGCTATGTAGGGCAGCCCTCGGAATTAGGAAAAATAAGGCAAATTATTGCCGACCTTATTCTGTCGGAAGTCAGCATCAGGTTGGCAAAAAAAATTTGATACAAAGTTTTACCATAAAACATTGAAACAAGGTTGGCCAATTTTAACATAAACTTTAACTCTTTTAGGTTGGCAGTTAGGCAACACCCTACCATCCCTAATTCAGAGGGCTGGTAGGGTGTTTTTAGCAAAGGCTATGAGAAACAAACTCCAACTTAAAAATTTCCTGCCTAGGGGCTCTTGGTTGAATAAAGGCTAGAGATGGTGTCTGGATAAAAGTATTCATACTACTTAGATGTTAACTGCAACCCAGCTACTGTCTTGTAGAAGGTCTCCTAGGCATATACTTGAGGGGTCAGCAGAATAGTTCTGCTAACCAGCCTCGAACCATTTCTTCATCTATTAGGTTGGCATAGATGTAAACCTGCGTTAAATTGTTATTTGCTTAGGATGATAATTCTGGATTTTCTAGACTCTACTCGTAGATTTTTTCTTAAGTCTCCTTGATAGAGGCTATGCAACTCTTCCTGTTATCACCTAACAAGGGTACGTCTCTAAAATTCAGTTTATTGGTTCTAAGGGCAGCTAATAGTAAGGTTTCTTGAACGCTGCTGGAGCTCTCAGAGAGACTGATTCCATCAACATCTGCAAAATATCAGTGTTAACAGTGCCATGTTGCAAAAGGATGGTGTCCCTGTTAATTTTAGTGTGCATTGTCGAGGCCACATAAGAAGCCTTATGTTACAACTTAATTTGATTAAATCATAACATAGAGCTTAAAGATATTGTCAAGTGCCAAGTTATGTTTATTTTGTAAATAAACAGTAGAAAATAAGTTTTGAGTTTATTAAAATTACCAAATCAATTTATTTATTGAGATATTAACAAAATTATTTATTGAGATATTAACAAAAAACATTTTTTGTTTTGCAATTATGCTTCCGGTTGAGCGGTTCACATTAACTCCATAAATCTGCATAGTTTTTTCCCGTAAAAATATCTTATTTAAATAATAAATGCACTTATCGCAGAATTTTTAAACAATTTTCATAATTACACAATTAGATTAATTTTTCCCTTTTATAAAAAAAATGTTTGCACTACTTAAAATATTTTAGTTCAGCTGGAGACATTTAACAAAATAAAAATTGTACTAAACAAAGATTATCATTTTACTACTTTATTTTTATTTACATTAAAATATTTTTAATTCAATTATTATAGATTTTATAAAATGGGTTATATAAAGGCTTCTTTCTACATAAAAATTAATAACAAAAAGAAAAACCCAAATATGATATAACTCGAGTTTAAGTTATTTGAAAGACCTTTTTTGCATTGATGTTATTATTAGCAACAAAAGCGCAATTATTAGACCATTAGACCAAGGATTATTTATAATAAAAACACAACTTGTCTTGGCACTTACAGATCACTTAAAGTTAAAAATAACTTTATTTTAACTCAAGAGTTTATTAACTAAACTTAGACAACTGCAGAGCTTATTGCTTGGGATTCAGTGCTCTATCTATGAATGAGTAAAGTTCTCTTTAAACTTAAATCATGCTAAAAGTAATGCAAAATACTTAACATAAAAAACCATCCCACCACCAACTGTTTTAACATATCGTTTACAAATAAAAAAGTTCTGCGAAGCAGACTTCCATCAGTTGAATTTTACACCTTGCCAAATTCGCCAGACATGCTAGCTCTTTGTGAGACTAATTTAAATTTGTCTGTTCCTTCAGCAGATCTCAGTATTGATAAGCTTCTATCCTTTAATTTTCAAAGATTCCTGTAGTCACATGATTGGCTTGGGAATATACATACGCATCAATTCACCTATTTGTTGTAAAATCAGGTTTGACTATTTATATATGTGCTTCTGCTTAGTACCTCTTCACTTTATAACCTTTCTTATTGTTTTTATCATTCTCCTTCATCCCAAGACTGCACTCTTTTAGATGTAATTTCTAATCAAATTGATTATGCCCTTTCTCTTTATGCCTCTGTCAATATTGTTGTTATCAGTGACTTCAATGCCCAATAACTTCTGTATTTCTCTATCTCTTACTCAGATAGTTAACATAATGACTCAATTACCTGACAACTCTTATCATTTACCTTCACTCCCTGAGCAGGCTTGGCCAGGAAAGCTTGCAATTTCACGTCATAATATGACCACGCAAATACTATTTGATTTTATTTAACTTGACCACGGCTGTTAAAATGTTTTGAAAATTTACATACATTTTAAAAACGCGCTAAAAAAGTTAAATCAAATCTTAACTTAACTATAAAGAAACTTAACTGAAATTAATAATAAACTAT
>NC_061156.1:275000-312500 GCF_022113875.1 Hydra vulgaris
ATACAATCAAGGATATTTACAATCAAGGATATATACAATCAAGGATATTTACAATCAAGGATATATACAATCAAGGATATTTACAATCAAGGATATATACAATCAAGGATATATACAATCAAGGATATTTACAATAACTTTCAGAAAAATGGCTGATGGCCAGTGTTTTATTTAAACCTCCTGTAACTTGTTTAAAACATCATTTAATAAGAAGACTCAAAGATGCTTGGAACAAAGCTTGTGTGATTTCTAAAATAGAGAAAGTAAAGTAACAAAAAATAAGTTTAATTTTGTCATTGACAAATTATTTAACTTAAAAGATTGTAAATGTATGAATTTGTTTTATTTTGAGTAACACTGCCCTTTTGATTGTAAAGTAAGTTCCCAAATTACCTGTATCAGTTAAAAAAATACCAAATAATGAACTGGTTTATGTAAAAGGTATGAGTGGATATAATAAAAATAATATAAAAGTATTAGTAATGCTAAAAATGAAATTTTCATTAAATATTTTAATTAATAAGCTTAATTATTATAATACTTAAGAGAAACAAATGACTCAAAAAGAAACACATGACTCAAGAAGAAACACACGACTCAAGAAGAAACACATGACTCAAGAAGAAACACATGACTCAAGAAGAAACCAGCGACTCAAGAAAAAACACATGACTCAAGAAGAAACACATGACTCAAGAAGAAACACACGACTCAAGAAGAAACACATGACTCAAGAAAAAAAACATGAATCAAGAAAAACTAATGCTCAAGATAAACAAGATAGTGAACATAAAATTTTTGAAGAGATCAATTTTGATAAAAGTGAGATTTCTATTCAAAACTCAGGTGAAAAATATTTTTTAAAATCTAGAAATTATAAAAACATCTCTAATATTGCATTGGCTAGTATTAGATATGGTGTTAGTTTAAGAGGACCTGCAGCCATAGCTACTGCAGCATGGGTAAAAGAACTTGTATCCAACAATGACAATAGATTAATCATTAATCTCAGTAAAATTGGGAGAGCTAGAGATAAAGTTATGAATCAAGTGGGTAATCAGTTTAATAATTACTGCAATAAAGAGATTATAGACTGTATATTTTTTGATGGATAAGAAGATCTGACTGAAGTATTGTTAACTGTAGATAGATCAAACAGACAGTATCCCACTAAAGTTAAAGGAGAACATTACACTATTTGTTCCAGTAATGGCATTTATTTTATTTCACGCCAGTTAAAGAAGAAAAAAAACATGCTGAAATAATAGCAGATAAAATTTTTGAGCATACTAAAAAATGAGAAAAATTAGCACATACTTAGCAGCAATTGGTGGAGACCGATGTAAAAGGTAAATGTTAAATTGGATAGTCTGTGTACTACACACAGTTACCATTAAAAAGTCTAATTAATTTGTTAGATGGGAAACCTAAAAGCAGTAAAAAAATGGAGTGGACCAATTGGAAGCTTACTTGAAAAAGTAACCAATCTTTTAGTTAATCTTTTTTTTACCGAGGTGAAAATTGGTGAGTTTCTTATTAACTTTAATAATGATTTGGTGAAAGACCTTTCTATTGATCAGTATTATAGCTATCAAATACTTAAAACTATACACAGTGGTCATGTTCCTTGCAACTAGTACTTTATAAAATTGGGCTTTTTAATATAGCCAGATGGCTAACAACAGCCAATTAAATCTGTAGAATTCAGGTATCTCATGGTCTTCAAAGCAATGCAACCAAAACTAAAACTTATAGAGTATATTGTAGGAGTGTATTACCTTGTCTAGTTTAAAATCAAAATTAAGCATAGCTAGAAAGAAGGACCAAAACATGTTTTTTACCAGCTTTAGTTACTTCAACACCAGTCACTAGATATTCAGAGTAAAGTCATTCCACCTACAAAGTGGTCTGCCTAATATTCCTTTCTCCAAGTTTATTCTCTAAACTATGCTTTGTTCTGAGAAGAAAGAAGAGAGAAGTTTCAGCGCATAACAAATTTTTGAAATAATATACAAAGGTGATGAAAATGTACAACTAGAAGATCTATTTGTTTGACCAAGAAGACACCAGATATCAACACTAAAGCAATTTTTTTTAAAGATCTTTATGAATGGAATGAAGCTTTTGAACCACAATCAAATGTTGCCACATCATGCTGTCAAGTGTAAAAAATGTGTAAACAAAGTCACCCAGGCATGTAAAAATGTTTTTTACAGAAGATAGGAGAAATGGTTAGATTAAAGGACAAAAGTCATTACCGAGGTATTTGGTAAAACAGTGCCTGATTCCCTTGTAGCCAAAACTTTTTTTTTTTAATTACCAGTTCAGAACTTTTAATGTTAAACCTTACCTTTTTCAGTTATGCAAAGCAAAATTCAATTTTCAAAAGTATGACAGCTTTTTTTAATTTTAAAAGCCAAAATTTTTTTTTTAATTATTATTTGATAGACTGCCTACCTAAACCGAACCCTCAGTCGATGTGACAGCACTTCGTTGCAAGTCAGGCTATTTGTCAGTCTATGTAGCAGCACTCTGTTGCACATCAGGCTATAAGATAGTCAATGTAGCAACACTTTGCACATATTTTACAGTTAAAAAATGAAAATAAAAACATTTAGAATGTTCTTTATTTTTATAAAATAAAATATAAACATTCAGAATATTTTTAAAAACATTTAGAATGTTTTTTAAAAAAATTCTAGTCTTTTAATTTGTGGTTTAATTACTTCCTGCATTTAAATTAATGTGTTTTGACATAATCTAACCTTAATTTTGTCAGCTTTAAAACTACAAACAAGCAAAGAGTCATTTTTTACCACAAACACATTTTCTTAGTTGTAAAGTACTAGGCAGGTACCATCACCCAAATTTTTTTCTTAGAACAGCCCCAATATATATATAAAAATTATAAAATACCTGTATATATATATATTGTATATATTATATATATAGAGCTCAATTTAATTTTTTAAAAAGTCTCTGACTTAATGCTTGAACAAAACTTGTTTGGGTCGGAGAGTGTCTGATCAAATTTTTAAAGTATAATTTTTTTGGTTTTATGGAACCCAGTTATGCTATTGAAGTCTTTGTCATGTTATTCAGTTTATTTAACATTAGTCTAGTGAATAGTAGTTTCTTTCCTTATTATATAGAGTATTTCATTGCAGATTTTTTTTTTTTTAATGAAACAGTTTCAATTTAATGTTGTATGTTTTTTTAGATAGACTTGAATTTCCCACTGTAACTGATGACGCTTTTTGTTTTTTCTTTACAATTTAAATGCGATAAAAAAAATCATTACATTACGAATAACTTTTAATGGTTGATCTTTTTTTTCTTTTAGTCAAATTTTTATTTTACGCAAATGCTTTAAATAAAATCAAAAAATAATAATGATAATTAAAAATAAAATAAACGCATTATGTATAAATTAAATGTTTTACTTGTTTTTATGTTTTTTATGATAAATTTAAACGTTTGGAACTATTTTTGCATGTTTTTCTTAAAATCTTTTAAAAGATTAATTTTTTAAATTACTTTAAATTTTGAATAAGTTAAAAATTAAATCTTCCCATGATTTTATTGCTTTATTTTTTTTTTTTTTTTTTTTTTTGTTTCTATTTTTACAATGAAATATTTAAAAGTTTTTTAACTTGACTTACTAATTAAAGCACGAAATGATTAAAAATTACAATTTTAAAAAGACTACATTACTTTTTTTAAACAATTTCTTTTGCAACTTTATGAAAAAAATGTTTATACAACTTTTTCAATCATTTAAATTACTTTTTAATAATTTAAATAAAATTTGTTCATTTATATATCAATAATCATCAATTACTAAAAGTAATTTGTAAAAGCATTTTGCGTAACTTTAATTAAAGGTTTTAAAAAATAAGTTTTATTGTAATTTTTTCTCAAATACAATTAAAATCATAACAAAACGTTTTTTTGACTTCGAGTGTTTATAGTTTGATTTTAAAGCTAATTCGTTTTCTTTTTCATAAGGAATTGTTTTGCTTATATTCTAGTTTTTTCAATTTTTTTCTTAGTTTAAGTTTAGCTTAATGTTTCTTTTTTCAGCACATTTTTAAAATATTTAAATTATCAAAACATCTAAACAGTCGCGGTCAAGTTGTAAACAAAAAAAATCATTTGCGTAATCAGCAATACCGTTCAATCGCACGCCATTCCTGTCCAAGCTTTATTTTGTAGAATTTAATTCCTGTCGGTCAAAATGTCCAATAAGTTTGTAAATTGATCGGACAATCTGAGGTTTTAGCCGGACAATGTCTGATGTCTGACCGTTAAATTGAGCCCTGTAAATATATTTACAGGCTGTTTCTCCTTGTGTAGGTTCATCAGGAGGCTTTTCTAATAAAAAATTAAAAAAGTGTTTTTACTAATTTATTATTGCTATGTTTTTTGAGAACATTGAGCATTCTATTTGTAGAATGCACTTACATAATTTAAATATTTATTCAGCGATTCGACGAAACTAGGAATTTATCAAAATATTTTACAATCCCCCTCCCTAAGAATAAAATGTATCCAGGGAATGTATGGGATCCTTTTCTTATATTCTTTTTTTTTCTTTTCCACTGCAGTACTGCTTACATTGATTGCACAGCGCCAAAAATAAAATAAAATACTGTCTGTAACTTATATTGATAATAAATATGAAATTTACATAAAATTAGCAACAGTTTCACAACAACATGGCAAATTAAGCTCTGATTTCCAAAAATTTATTAAGAGTTATAAATTATTATTTTGTAAAATAATCAGTGTATATTAATTAATTATTATTAAGAATAATATATTGGACTTATTTTTAAATCTAATATATCATTGCTGGTTTCATTTTAAGAGTATTCTTTTGAACATTCTATATAAATATATATTTATATAAATATATATTGCTAAGAATATCCCTAAAATTGCTGGGAAAATCCGAACTCTAAAGAAGTTTTTTCCAAAAGACATTTTTGCAGTTATGCAATCACATAGTTAAACCAATAACGGCAATTTTATTTTAAGTTTTACACAATTAATAAATTAGAGTTTTTTATGTTATTTTTCTATTAGTTTTTAAAAATAGTTAATTTTCAATAATTTTTAGAATTATTATTAAACTTTAATTTAGCAAACTTCATTTGGAGAATGAGATTTTTCACCAATAAACTGGGATTTTAAATTTTTTAAGCATTTGGGAATACCGCATTAGACGGGGCCCCACAGGGTTAGTTTACACACTGATATACATATATATATATATATATATATATATATATATATATATATATATATATATATATATATATATATATTAGGGATGGCGGTTTTTATAGATCGCGGCAACTAAGGAAGGGGGAAGATTGTCGAAAAAAATTTTATATTATATTTATACATTATAAAATAATATATAAACATAATATAAAAATGCAATATAAAAGGTAAACTATATAAGTTCTTTTAACCCTACCTTCGTGCCTCCATTGCTATTTTTTAAATTTCATTTATGTTAGTGTTTATCTAAAGCTATGAAGTTAGTACATTTATTTTATTTATTAAAAAAAAAAATATCCTCCAAGGTAGATGGAATTTTTAGACCGGTACCGGCATGCGGCATGCCAGTATGCCAGAATGTGGTATGTGGTATGCAGTAAAAATTTCTGGATACGTCATTGATATTATATATATATATATATATATATATATATATATATATATATATATATATATATATATATATATATATATATATATATATATATATATATATATATATATATATATATATATATATATATATATATATATATTATATATTATATATTATATATATATTATATATATACATTATATATATAACATATATAATATATATAGTATATATAATATATATAATATATATATATATACATATATAAATATATATATATATATAAAATATATATATATATATATATATATATATATATATATATATATATATATACATATATACAGGCTTGGACAGGAAGATTTTCAAAACATATTAACAGCCATTGACCATGGCTGTTAATATGTTTTGAAAATTTGTATATCTTAACTCAATAAAGAAAAGCTTAAAAAAAAGAAACTTAAAAAAAACTTATCGCTAAAGAAGCAAATAAATCTTTGTAAAAAAAATAACGAAAAACAAATAAAAAATAACTTAAGTAAAACTAAAATAGCAAAAATAAAATTTAACTAAAATAAATAAAAATATAAGTAAAAGAACAGAGCAATAATAAATTAGTATAAAATTACACTGTGCTTCATCAAAAAAAATGTTTCATCAATATATATAGGCTATTCTAGACTGTTTTCGACAACATCAACAGTATTTGAGCGCTGATTTGAACGCTACTTAAATTAAAATTTAAGTAAAATTTTTTTTTTACGTTTTTTAAGACAAATATTGTAATTTTTACATAAAAAAAAACACCAATTCTTCTCTTTATTTCTAGAGAACAGGGGTGGGGGGTACCACCGCCCAAAGTTTTTTCCTAGAATAGCCCTTGTATATATATATATATATATATATATATATATATATATATATATATATATATATATATATATATTATATATATATATATATATATATATTATTATTATCATTATTATTGTAATAATATATATATATATATACATATATATATATATATATATATATATATATATATATATATATTATTATTATTATTATTATTATTATTATTATCATTATTATTGTAATAATATATATATATACATATATATATATATATATATATATATATATATATATATATATATATATATATATATATATATATATATATATATATATATATATATATATATATGTATATATATATATATATATATATATATATATATATATACATATATATATTACTACAATAATAATGATAATATATATATATATATATATATATATTATATATATATATATATATATATATATATTATATATATATATATATATTATTATCATTATTATTGTAATAATATATATATATATATACATATATATATATATATATATATATATATATATATATATATATATATATATATATATATATATATGTATATATATATATATATGTATATATATATATATATATATATATATATATATTATATATATATATATATATATTATATATATATATATATATATATATATATATATATATATATATATATATATATTATATATATATACATACTATATATATATACATATATATTTATATATATATATATATATATATATATATATATATATATATATATATATATATTATATATATATACATACTATATATATACATATATATATATATATAAATATATATATATATAAGATATATATATATATATATATATTTGGTGAAAGTTAAAATAAAAGTAACTGAAAGAGCTTTTTTGGCTAAATAAATCAAGTCAAATTTGTACACTCCGCTGCACCTTTCTCTAACGAACTTGATCGCAATAATGTTACGTCTTTAATTAAAAATATTTGTTTGCGCAAAGGAGTGAAGCTACATAATATGTTAATTTAAAAATTTATATAAAAAAAACTAAACAAAAAATGTTGTATATCTTGATGAGACCAAATGCAAATACACTTTTCGAAAAAAAAAAAGCGTTTCGCGGTCTCTTTGGTTACAAATCTTTCTAAAATTAGTGTACGACTAAGACGTCACGAGTATTCACGGCATTTGAATTTATGGCGTGTATATTAGTTTACGGTATGCTAAAAATTTATTACACAGTTAACCGTATAGTATACTGTAAAGTAAACAAAACTTTTTTTTTGGCGAAACCGTGTTATCGTTTATAAAAAAGTTTTTACAGTATACTTCTTAAAAATGTGTATAAAAATGCGTGTATAAAAAAACAAAAAAGTTAAGGAAGATGCGGGTCTCGACCCTTATCCCGAAGACACCTTATCCAAATATGCTACACGCGAGTATAAGTTTAAAAACAATTAATATACTTATATTAAAAAGTATTATTCTTTTCTTTATATAAAAAAATAACTTAATTAAAATTAACTAAATTAATTGATTATTACAAAATTAATTATTGAATATTGTATTGGCATCAAAAAAAGTATAAATGCAAATTTTGAAGAAAATCTTTTATCAGAAGTGACTCTTTTATCAGAACTGACTTTTATCAGAAGTGATTGCAAGATTTAATGCTGACAGCAAACAAGCAAACAAAGACGAGGAGTTAATAAAAGCATTGGTAAAAACACTTTAGTTATGATAATAAAATAAATACAGTATAGCTATTTAATAAGGAAATATAATCATTAAATTATCAAGCCAGTCCAGATGTATTTCATAAATAAAAGTATATAGGTGTACTAAATGGTATACTAAAATTAAGTATATCAAGTATACGGTAAAGTTTACCGTAAAGTTAGTATACCGTATACTGTAACAGGCGATCCCTAGTGTGTGTATATATATATATATATATATATATATATATATATATATATATATATATATATATATATATATATATATATATATATATATATATATATATATATATATGTATATATGTATATATATATATATATATATATATATATATATATATTACTATCTAGACTATCATGAGCTGTGATCTGCTCATGATAGTCTAGATAGTAAAAGCAACACAAATGCAGGTTTTGATAATACTAGCATAAATGTTGTAAAACCAGTTTTCATATTATAGAAACCTCTTTGCATCACATATTATTCTGTCTCTTCATTGTGTTACAGTTCCAGAAAAATTAGAAATTGCACTAGTCTTGCCAATTTTAAACTCTGATATTCTTCAATTTACAGACCAAACTTAAGTTTTTCCATTCTTTTTTAAGTTTCTCAAACATATAATGCATCACATTTGATAACATGTTGAACAACAAGCAATTTTTCGGGAAAACAAGATATTTATATAAATGACTGTATTACTACCATTTCGTGATGCTTTTTACAGTTTAATGATTTTTTTTTTAATCTAAAATAACATTTTCCTTATTTAGAAAAGCGATACTAATTATAAATTCAAAGAAATTGTTATTATTATAATTTAACTTTGATTATTAATAGCGTTTAATGTAAACAATGCTGGTAAAAAGTTTTATAAGAAAATCTGCTGATAGATAATCTATAGCTGGCTTATTTGAAATATGGGCATATTTATAATAAGCCAGCTCATTAAAATATTGCCTAATAGTTTCAGGATATTTTTTGTGTTGTTATACGTGATCCATAATATTTTTGTTTAATTCTAAGTATTAGGGTAGGTCAGGGCCACCGAGAGGGGAGGCAAAGGGGTATACGTGCCCCGGGCGACAAGATTATAGGGGCGCCAAAAAATGATAATTTTTTTTTAAGTATCTACATAATGCTTAACTTTTAATTTAAATGTTTTGTAACTTTATATGAAGTTTTTATAGTATAATTTCAACAATTAGGGAATATTTTAATGATTCTTAAAAGTTATTTAATTAACCGTAAACAGTTTGTTTACAGTAATACAACTGTCTCTTCCAATTTATTAGATATAACATGTGGGGTCCCTCAAGGTTCTATACTAGGACCTCTTCTCTTTTTAATTTACATTAATGATCTCCCTAAAGCCTCAAATTTAATGACGGTCATGTTTGCCGACGATACAAATCTTTTTTTAGCTCATAACAACATAACAACATTATTCCAAAATATGAATATTGAATTAACAAAAGTTTCTGACTGGTTTAAAGTGAATAAGCTGTCACTAAATGTTGAAAAAACTAAATGGATACTTTTTCATCAAAGTTCAAAAAAAAAGCTACTACTTCCTGTGATGCCCTTACTTTTTATTGACAAAGTTCAAATAAAAAGAGAACAAACTACTAACTTTTTAGGAATAAATATTGATGAAAACCTTAGTTGGAAGTATCACATTGATTTATTGTGCAACAAAGTTGCTCGAAATATAGGAGTAATGTACAAGGCTAGAAATGCTTTAAATAAACACAGTTTAACACAATTATATTTCTCTTTAATCCATTGCCATATAAATTATGCGAATATAGCTTGGGGTAATACCAATAAATCTAAACTGCTACCTCTTTATCGTCAGCAGAAGCATGTTGCTCGGCTTATCAATTATAAAGATCGATTTGCTCATGCCAAACCATTATTATTTCAAATGAAAATTCTTAATATTTATCAGCTAAATATTTTTAATATACTTTGTTTTATGTTCAAGTGTAAAACCAACGAATCTCCAGTTTCTTTTCATAATCTATATACCTTAAAAGATAAAAATAAATATAACTTAAGAAATGATAATCAAATTCAGCAACCTTTATCTTTAACTAATTTTGGAAAGTCATGTATTTCATATCGAGGAGCTTTTCTATGGAACAAAATAGTTTTAAAAATTTTTGATTTTTCCCATGAATGGAATTATCTTTAATTCAAGAAAAAACTAAAAGAAATTGTTTTGTCTTTTGAAGACATTTTTTTATATTTTTAAATTTTTTTAAAAATGAATATGAAGTTTATTACATAAGGTAATATATAAATATTATATCTGATCCATAACTTATGTGTTTGTGAAAACAGTACTTTTTAAAATATTTTTGTATTTATATATAAGAGTATCAACAATTTCTTTATTCCAATTTTATTTATATATTATTACGAAATTTACGTTCTCGCTAATTTTTAATACGACATTGTTTAGATTTTATACTTCATGTTAATTTAATGTACTTAATATTCACGAGCGGTTCTCTATGATAAGACCTGAAGGTCTTCTGCGAGTCTCCGCGTTCTTCCTTTTTTGTATATATTTTCTTATATTGTATAACGATTTTTATCTCAACTACCTTATTGTATAACTATATTGAATATTCAAGAAAAGAAAAAAAAAAAAAAAAAAAAAAAAAAAAAAAATTATAATTACAAAGTCGGTTTTCATGTTTACGGATTATTATGTTTAGTGCAGTGAGTTTGCTGTCAGAATTTTTTTTTTTGTTTATATTCATATTATGAAAGTGACGAAGTATTACATTTCGGCATAAAATCTCACGAAAGTAATAATGTGCATATTTTAATATCAATCTATGCAATTGCATATCAAATGTCAAATCTGCTTATTTAAAGGTGAAATAAGAAAAGGAAAGAGAGAAAAAAAAGAGAAAGAAATTAAAAAATTTTTTTATAGATATAAAAATTAAAAAAAGTAAATGTAAAACAATGTTAAAAGATTTAAATGAGTATAGATTAAAAAAACAAAAGTAAATAAAAGCATAACACAATCTAAAAGAAAAAAATGTTCGAAAATAGTAAATAAAAAAAGTACGGCAATCAAACAAACTTTAGAGTCTGAGATAGCGAGGTGGCGTGAAGTATTGCGCTGTATTTTGGGTGCAACATAGTTTCTCTCATCACGAAACATGGCGTTTAAGGGTAAACTTTATTTTTACTTAGCTATTGATATTTATTGTACAAACAATCCTTTTTACAGATTCTTGTGTTATTAACAGGTCAAGCATCTGCTCTTGAAGAGCAAGAAAGTGGCAATTTTCTAGGAGCTCTAGACATGATTTCAAACTACAACAAAACGTTAAAAAACTATCTAGAAAACGTAGCTCATAACCAAAAAGAGGGAACTCGAATGCACACTACCTCTCATGGGAATCACAGAATGAGTTCATACGTGAGTGTGCTTCATTGGTTCAGTATGCTCTTTTAAAGGAAGTAAGAGAAGCTGGATAGAGTCATTATCGATGGAACCCCAGACGTTTCACACACTGAACAGATCACTTTTATTCTTCGCTTTGTTCATTTCAGCTTCAACAAAAAAAGCTGGGAGGTAAAAGAGCGCTTTGTCTGCGTTGAAAACATGGTGAAAAAAAAGAGTGGATATTGCAGAACAATTTTGTGATGTTTTAATAAAAGTAAGTCTTGACTTGCAGAAATGCCGTGGCCAAAGTTACAACAAAGGCTCAAATATGGCTGGAATTTACGTTGGAGCACAAGCTTTAATTTTACAGAAAAATCCATTAGCCCTATGTATTTATTGTGGTACCCAAAGTTATAATTTAGCTAGAGTTCATGCAGTTGAATCTTGTGCTGAGATGAAGACTTTATTTGGTAATACCCAAGCTCTCTACGTATTTTTCAGCTGCAGTCCGGCTAGGTAGAAGATTTTGCAAGAATTGACTGGAATCTCTTTTCACCAGCTTTCCGATACCAGGTGGTCAGCTCAGAATGCCGCTGTTAAGCCAATAGCAAAACGACCACGGAAAATAATTACTGCCCTTATCATTACTGCCTTATACCAACCGTACTATAGAGGATCTTGACCATACTGCTGACATTCTAAATCAAGCTAAGTCTTTGATAAAGTTTTTTAAATCTTTTGAAACTGATGTACTTCTGACCTTTTGGTATAAAGTTCTTTAAGTAGTAGATGAGGTAAGCCGTTTGTTTCAGTCAACTTCACAAACAATAGATGACGAAGTTATTCTAATTCAACAGCTAATAAGCAATCATGGTCGTATACGCTTATCATGGAATAAAATTTTGACTAAAGCGAAAGCTGTTGCTGGTCATCCAGGCTTTGAAAAGGAATTTTTGACAAAACGAAAGAAGAGAGCGAAACGGTATCACGATGAACTTGCAAATGCAGCTTTCTGCTATGAGAGCCCCGAGCATCAATTTGAGGTAAACATCTTCAACGTTGCTCTTGATTATATTATTTATCAAGTTCAGTCAAGTTTGACATAGTAAAGAGTTTTTCTTCAAGATTCTCATTCACCTGGTGGTAAGAACAAGAACCAGATTCTCAAGAGGTAAAAGCTTGTGAATTAGCACAGTTCTACGCTAATGAATTCAAAGAAGACAACTTCATCCAAGAAATTTTGCATCTTAATTGTTTGAAGGAGTCTTCGTTTTTTATTCGTGGAAACTCATTAAGCCTTCTCAATCAAATACGTTCAAAGAGTCTGCAGCCTACTTTTCCATATGTATGCATCTTAATTTAAATTTTTAATACAGTTCCAGTATCTGTTGCAGAGGGTGAGCAATTTTTCAGTAAACTTAAATTGATAAAGAATTATTGTAGGGCCACTATGGGACAAAAACGCTTTTCGGATCTCATGATGCTTTCAGTGGAAAATGAGTTAGCTCAGATTCTATCAAATAAAAAATTTTGCCGTTAAAAAAGCAAGAAAAGAGTGTTTTATATAAGTCGTTTTTTCTTATTTGAATTTCTAAAGAATGTCTAATAATGCATTTATGTTGTATTTGTGTTGCTTAGTTGTATTTTTTTAAAGACGCAATGTTTGAAAATTTGCCGTAAAATGATTTTAACAGAAATAAACCAGAATTAAGAAAATTCATTTTAAAACCATGTGTATTCATATATATGCAAGATTGCATTTGATAAAGTTTTTTTTTTAAATAATGTATCTTTAAAGGGGCGCCTAATCAACGCTAGGCCCCGGGCGCCATTGAAGCTCTCGGCAGCCCTGGGGTAGGTTAGGGTAGGTTAGGGTGTCTTAGGTTAGTTTAGACATAGTCATAGTATTTAACTAGTCTGGAAACGCGGGCCGTTTTCTATAGATTTCGTAAAACAACTTGAGCTATAAGGGGTGACCGGACTAAAAATGCATCAAATGTTTTTAAAATGACTTTGTAGCGCAGACTTTAAAATTTGAATGAATTTTATACTGTTTTAGCTGCTATTGAGTTGCTATTTGTTGGAGGCACATCTCAATTCTAGTTCAAACATTAGACTACCTATTTTAATTTATCCTAACCAAAGTGAAGAAAGAATATTTATGTGTTTGTTTTGTAAGAAACGATATATATCACACAGTGACTCGTCACCTTAACGCCAAGCACAAGGACAAGATTACTGATAAACATTTAGTAAAGAATAAAAGAAAGCAAAGTTTATTCTTTATCCTATTAAATTTTATAATTATTTAATCAAGATTGCAGTAAAGCTTGCTTCAGATAAATGGTATACCATTTATCTAAAACAAGCTTTACTGCAATCAGGTCAATGCACACACACAAGTACGGTACTTTGCTACAAGCTGACATTAAAAGTTTAAAATCAAGTACAAATATTTCAATTTTTTCAAGAAGAAGTCATTACAGCTTAGTTCCTAGTAAAAATGTAACAGATTCATTTGATTGAAATGCTGAAATTTTTTACCGCTGATTAAAACATAAAAGAAAATGAAGTAGCATTCAATACATGAATGCTTTCAAAATATAAAAGAAATTCTTTTTTCAGAAAATATTTTGTAGAATCGATTCTACAAAACTTTTTCTGAAAAAACAATTTCTTTTATGTTTTGAAGTAGCAAGTCTTGTCTTTGTTTATCTGACTGGTACCTCTTTTATCAATGATATTATAACATTTAAGCGTGTATCCCTCTACATTACTAAACAAAACATTCTATTGTGACTTAGTGGGAATGTTTTTGGTACCTATAATTTTACAATTAGTTTTAATTCTAACATGTCTAAGTTGTATAATGAGCAGTGTTTATCGTATTTACTTGCAGCTAAGTATGCATGATCATCTAACATTTTACATACAAGTTCGTAAATTGTACATTGCAAAATATAACCTGAAAGCTTTCAAAATTCAAAAAAGTCAAACTAAATTGATATATAAAGAACACCAATTATAAAACACCTTCTATTTTGGAACAAGAACATTAAAGAGAAAGTGAGATGACTTGAACCTACTAAAACGTCTATTTTCATAGCCATATATATTTTTTAAATATTATTGGTATATAATTAGCTCCTAGAGTAGTACAATAAATGCTTCATGTATATTTAATAGTTTTATGGTGTAGTAACTTTATAATAAAATAACAATAAAAGATTGAATAATAAAAATAATATAATTTTCTTTTTAATTTTAGAATAATAATGACAATACTACTATTTTACATATATAAAAATATTTAGTTTTGAACAATTATAATATCTTTTTTTTTTTGACATGACTTAATACTATATTACTACCACTTTATAATACCCGTGTAGCTAAATACATTACATTTACAGCTTCTAAAAATATTTTTTAGTTTGTTATTATTGAAAGTCATTAAATGATGGGTAACCCTTGCAAGCACTAAGTGATTGTTATTGTTGGAAATAATTTGTAGTGGTAGAGCGCTCGCTTCATAAACGAGTGGTTCCGAGTTCGATCCCCACCACGTCCCTGGTAGTACCGCGCTCAACTCGTTTCTCCGCGCAGCGGCCTTGTTCGTCAAGGTTCGTGTTTCGGAGTTATAGAGTTGAGAGAGGGTTATAGCCACAAATAAGTAGCCTCCTCGTCTGTAGTGGCCTTTTCGGCCTTGAGGAGGTGAATTAAAATAAAAATTAAAAAAAAAAAAGATTTTCAAATAAGCTATTCCATAATGTAATAAAATTTTTAATACAGCAAAAACTTATTACTTAGGCAGCAAGGTTAACACTTTTTAATAAGTATTTTGTCAACTTTATATGCTCAAAAGTAAGTTTAGGTAAAATACAAAGGCCACATTCTCTGTTTTCATAGAATATATAAGCAATATGGTTCCACTGTATAAACTTACCATCCTTACATATATCTTTTTTTTTCATATGTTTTAAGTTGGATAAGTCGTATTTAAATAAGACAGTAACGAGTTGTCTTATTTTAATGTGGCGGATTAGGCATAAATGAATCATTTAAAATGCTTTTTTTAACAACTTGCGATTTGCATAAATATCCCAAGTTACAAGCAACTACTTTTATGAAATTTAGTTAGTCAAATATCATATTACACTGCTGCTGACTTTGAAACTAGATAATTAACATGAAATATCTTATTTTAGTTGAAGATAACCTTAGATTTTGAGATATTATTTTTCATTCAACAAAATGGATATTAAATTATAGCTTAAAATCATAATTTGAAATAAAGTTTAGTGTATTAAAATAAAGCTTAATTTAATACACTGTGATTTTTAAATAGAATTCTGTAATCTTCTTTTAATACACTTTACTTTTTTTATAATTAAATTAAATTTGATTTATGTATAAAAGTGATGCAATTCTTATAAGCAGACTTTTGCATCATCTTTATTGCATCAAGTATATTTTTTTAATTTGCTATTATATATATTGCAATACAGCATAATAAAAACAAAAATTTATATATGAGCTATTTTTAAAGTATTTATTAAAATCATAATTTTTTTTTCTGATTAAGTTTTTTACTTATTAATAAAAATAGAAAAACATTTTTGCGCAACATTTATTGTTAGTATAGCACTTGTAAAAAAGGTAGAAGTTCTACCGTCGGGTAGACTATGTGATATGCACATAGTAAGGTAAAATCTTCTACCTTCCAAAGTAAAAAATTATATCTTTAAAAGTAAAAAAATTTTTCTTTGTAAGGTAGAAAATTAAACAACAAATCATTTTTTTTAATACAATTTAGGTAATAATTAAGGTAGAAATTTCTCTCTAAGGTAGATAAACATGCTGTGTTAAGGGTATAACACATATCTTTAAAAATACCAACATCTAATTTAGCTTTGAAACCGTTCAAAATAATAAAATTATACCTGATTTTTTTTTGTTTCCAGAAAAGATACCAACATAGTGTAAAGAGTGATATATAAATTATCAACTAATCCAGCTAAGTAAACTATATATAGAATATAGAGTTTATTAAGCTCTATTAGCTAACATTTTAAATAAATATACTCTGAATATAATACAAAGCATTTATACCCATATACATCCATCAAGTTATACAGTCGATGAAATGTTTGCATTTATAACATATTTTCATATAGTATATAACTTAAATGCTTATATGATATAAGCTATATGGTTGAATAAGCATATTTATACCACTACAAACTCTGTCACATAACTACATTTATCAACAGTTGATGTCTTTATTTTATGCTATATTCATCATTTTTATTCGGAATAAGAAATATATATGCAATCCAAAATATTAACTTGAAACTAAATAACCAAAAAAATCACAACTTGTTCATGCCATTTCAATATTTATCCCAGAATATATGTAACTTTTCTATAGCGAAATATAATGTTTACAATTTGATGCACTCTAAAGTAGGCTGAGCACTAGTATAGAGAGGAACTTAAGTGTTTTAAAAAAACGGCCCGCGTTTCCAGACTAGTTAAATACTATGACTATGGTTTAGAGTAGGTTAGGGAAGGTTAGGTTAGGTTAGGTTAGGTTAGGGTAGGTTAGGGTAGGTTAGGTTGTGTTAGGTTAGGTTAGGGAGGTTAGGGAAGTTTAGATTAGGGTAGGTTAGAGTCGGTTAAGGTACTTTAGGGTAGACCAGAGGTATTTAATAATATAAAAATTTTTTTTCTATTTTAATTGTTGTTTCTTTTTTGAGTTGTATGGGCGTGTAATTTATTTGAGCATGTTTTTTGAGAGTTCAATGTATGAACATGTTTAAATAATAGATAGCCTTCACTTATTATCATTTTTAAAGCTTTTCATGAAAAATTAATTGATGGTTTTTAACTGTCCTATTTCGCTCTACCCACTTGCAAAATGTTAAAACTTTGCTAGTCTTGAGTTACGTTATTTTGGTTGTCGTATCATATATCATATCATATAAATATATTCTGAAAAATAATTTTATTTATATTTACAAATAGTAATTCTACTAATATCAAGTAAACGCCAAAAATATAGATCTTTATATATATAATTAGTAATAATTATAAGAATAATAATTATAGTAATAAAAATAATATTTATAGTAATAAACATAAGAACCACAATAATAATAAAACAAACGACAACAATAACAATTATAATATTAATTACATTAAAAAACAATCAAATTATTAAACAACTTGTTTTTATAAACACAATAGTTAAATATACATATAAGTTAGTTACCAACAATTGACTGATAAAGCGTAAAAACTAACAAGAACATAAAACATTTATTTAAATTTAAAATATTAAAATATGAATAATAATAGTAAAGTTAAAAATAGTAATAATTGTGGCTACGATAAATATTTAAAACTAAAAGAAATAAAACTATAACAAAAAACATGATAAAAATTTAAAATAAAATAAAGAAAAACAAAAAAGCATTAAAAAAAATGAGAAAGTTTAATATTGTTACATGCACACACAAACACAAATATAAAGATATATACACATACTTATACATATACATATACAGCTTTAAAAATATATACATTTTTTTTTTATGTTTAACAAACATAAAATTAAAAACATTTAAATTAAAAAACATACGATGCAAACAAAATGAATTATACTCTACAATGCCAAATTAACAATACACAAGAATACAAAAACAAAAAACAACAACAAAAAAGACACGTCAAAAAAGACAAATAAAATTTAAAAAATATACTTTTACGTTTCTTCATAAACGGAGCAATTTTGATATTTTATTTTAATTGCTTTTAATTACTTTTCATTTTCGAATGTTTTTTCTTTTAACTTTGGATTTTTGTCTTTTCTTTTTCTTTTTTCGTTTCGTTTTTTTTTTTTTTTTTTGTTAGTTTGATTGATTTGGTTTTTTGTTTGTTATTTGCTTTTTTATTTCCTTTTTTTTCTTTTCTCCACTCTCTTTATAATTATTTTTCTTATTTTATTATTTTTTCTTTGTCTTTCTTTCTTTCTTTTTTTTTTTCATTTTGTTTTTCTTTAATTTATTTATAAAATCGTTATAAAAAAGCGTCCGCCATTTCGGAAGTTTCTGCACTGTAATAGCTTACCTTTGTAATTTTTATTTTTTTGTTTTCTTATATAAATAAATTTTAGAAAATTCATAAAAAACAGTGTTAGGTGATGTTAGTTTATTTGCAAATAAATTTTTTTTTTTTTGTAGTTATTTAGGCGCTCCCAGAAGTATTTAAGGTCTTATCACAGAGCACCGCGGGAGAGCATTTAACAAGAATTTCACGCACCCTTCCGTACCAATGTCTCTTTTTGGGCTAGAGCTGACATCAAACCTTGGACCTCTGAGTTCTGAGCCAGACCATTGCGCCACGGCTCCTTAGGGTTAGGGTTAGGGTCTGGGTTAAAGTTAAATATAATAAAACTAACCCTAACCCGAACATTTATTTTTTAAGTGTCCTAATATGCTCCGCTCTATTATACTCCAAATTAAAATAAGAAAATTTTTAAATAAAAACCTGCAAAAATTGTATTTAGAACAACAAGAATTGTGCCTTGTGAGTCACCTCAACTTATGCCTATTCATTCACCTCATGCATAAAAAAAAGCATTGACTGCCATCAACAATATTTTATTCTTATTTTAGCAAAGTTTACCATAAATAAACTATAAATAAAAGTTTTAGAAAATAATTTTGTTGCTCAAAAGTATAATATTAAGTTATGTTCTTTTTCTAGTCAGTATTAGTGACGTTTTCTGAAGAAAAGTTTCAGCATATTGTTAGTAATAAAAAAAAAAAACTTTTAAAATTCAAATCTAAATTAAGACCTTATATAGTACATACGGATTTTAATATAATAGATTTTGTTTGTCACTTTTAAAAGTTATTAAACTAAATAAGCACCATAAATATAAAAATATAGACTATTTAACAAAAAGAATAAAATCAATTAATATAAAGAATTTTAATGTCTTTAACAAACTTTCATTGAAAATATTTACTTTTGCACGAAAAATTTCATTTATTTTACTTTTGAATTAATAAATTTTGAAATTTTGTCATTTTGATTATTATATTTTAAATATTTAACAAAATAAATTATTTTCTTAATCAAAACATGTTATTAATTACATCTTGAAAAGGTGTAGTTAAATCTTATAAAAAAAATACCAAACAACTTCTACAAAAAGGTTTCAATTACTTACCAAACAACTTCTATTAAAAGGGGTCAATTATTTAGTTATATATAATTATTAGAGTGTTGGACCTCCTTCAACGGATCCAAAAGTAACTTTTTGCCCCTTTTTACTCTGTTTTTGGATGAACTGAGGGTAGTGTTTCCATTCTGCTAATTTTTTTTTTTTGATTTTTATTGTTGTTTGACCAAGTAGAATGTATTATAAATACAATATTAGGCATAATTATTAATATATTTATAAATAGAATGTTAAGCAAAATTTAATACAATATTTATAATTACAAAGGAAAGCATAATTTATAATTACAAAGGAAAGCATAATTTATAATTACAAAGGAAAGCATAATTTATAATTACAAAGGAAAGCATAATTTATAATTACAAAGGAAAGCATAATTTATAATTACAAAGGAAAGCATAATTTATAATTACAAAGGAAAGCATAATTTATGACAATATCTGAGTAATAAAGACCAAAAAAATAAAAAAAAATTTTTTTTTAACATTTTTGCGAAATTGTATTCTGTTTAGTAAAATGGCTAATATTTTTAAAAATTTGAAAATGATGTACCTAACTCTGAAAATACTATTTGTTTTTATAATTTTTTTGTTTTTTTTAAATAAGGTCTTTACATTATCAGATTTTTTTGTTAATTGATCTTCTGCACTTATATTCAGGGGGGGGGGGCAACTCCCCACTTTTGTTCTAAAGATCATTTTTATTTTTCTTAGAAATTCTAGATATAGAGAACATTTTTAAGAAATTGACGGTTGTGCTCCCCACCCCCATCCCCACCCCACACTTTAAAACCTGTGTCGTCGGTCCTGATATTTATTTGAAGCAACAAATTATCTTGTTTTTTCTCCTCATTGTGAGATTTATTAATTAAAACTTAGTTTAAATTATTTAATATATTTAAATGCAGTAAACTTGTTAAATAATTTGATATTTGTAACAAATACAATATTACAAAAATTAAAATGTTTAATCGAACTAAATAAATTAAAATTAATGATTGCAGTCAAAGGACTGCAAAACTCTATAGTTCCCTTGTTTTAGCTGGAGCCTTAAGCCAAATTTTTAGACAATAGATATAGGTATAACATAAAAATATCTTATGCAAACAATAAAGTGATAAAGAATTAAACCAAAATTTCAAAACATGTAAAACGTAAAAATGGCACCAGATATGAAACAATTACAGAAATTTCAGCCCTTATAAAACACTAAGTGTAAAACACAGCTGTAAAATAAAATTCTTATCTCTTATTTCATTTTTTCTAAAATCAGTCAGGCTGGAAATGCTGCCGAGAAGGTAATAAACTCTCAGAAAGTATACACTCTTTGCCATGAATCTAGCATGATATACAGGCCCAAGCTTAGTCTGTACTGTTCATTGACAGGAAAAACCATTGTTGTCAATTCTGCTAACTCTTTTGGAGTTATCAGAGTTGACAACAATGGTGTTGTAATGTCGAGGAATATTACAGACTAAAATTTGTACCTATCTTTATACAGATTTACACCTATCTTAAATAACATTATTTAAATAAAAACAGAATAATAAGAAACTTTTTTACAGAGTATTAAAAAAAACGAGAGTGCTCAGAACTTCAATTGCTTCTTTATTATTTTTGTCTTAATTTTGAGAAAACAATAAGATTTTTTTAGACACTTTCTGCAGATATAGCTGCAGAAACTATAACAGGATAGCTATAGCTATCATAAATAGCTAAAGTTTTTAATTTTATTACAATAGAATTTGATTAATTAGATCCATTTTTTTCAGATTTTTGAACTAAAGGTAAATTAACAAAAAAACTGATTATGTTAAGAATTCATATAATAAATATGGTAAAAATTTTTAAATTATAAAAATAACCATTATTTTCAGAAACTAATTATATACATGGCATTCAAATTTCCAGTATATTAGCCATTTTATTAAACAGGATCCAAATATACCGCAAAAATGTTTGAAAAATTTTATTTATTTTATTATTTATTTATTTTCGATCTTTATTACTCAAATATTGTAATAAACTATGCTAAACATTGTATTTATAAATATTTTAATAAATTATGCTTAACATTGTATTTATATTTCTTTTTATTTGGTCAAACAACAATTAAAATTAAAAAAAAAAATTGCATAATCGGAACACTCCCCTCAGTTTATCCAAAAAAAGGCAAATAGGGGGCAAAAAACTTCTTTTAACGGGACCTTTGGACCCGTTGAAGGTAGTCACGGAGTGATCCAATCATAAAAAAAAATTCAATAGTATTAATAAGGTTAGGGTACCTTATGGTGTAAAACAATGTTAATTGAAAATAAAATAAGTCATTTTCTGATCTGAGGGTCCACAAAAATTCCTTCAATTATTTTAGCACCATTTATTCGTGGAAACATGGAACAAACATGAGAAGGTATCACTCATTTTTTCTAAAGCTTTTAAGAAATTTTTTATTAGAACCAACTTGTTGTGTAAAGATGGTATATGTCTTTTTTTAAAACCAGTGGTTCATGTAAAAGATTTTTTTGACCGGACTCCATACGATCTCTAATAAGCCAAATCTTTTTTTTACAGTGTGCACAGGGCCTTAGGTTAGGTTTTGATGCATCGATGAAAAGATGCTAGTTTTTGACTTCATGTTCATGCCATAAGATTGTCAATATTATTACATTAGCAGAGATTATCATCTGATGTAAAGTACTGCATAAGCTCTTTGTGTCTAAAGCAAAATTTAAATATATTAACATCAAGTGCTAGCAAGTTCCACTGTTTCAGTCAGGATCCAAAAAGCTCTGCATGTTCATTTATCAAATAGAGATCACGTATAAGATCTGAAAACTCTGAAATATTTTTTAAATAAACGGCATTGCTTTCAGGAATGTAGTCATCATCAGAATCGTTAATATTTTTTAAATAAACGGCATTGCTTTCAGGAATGTAGTCATCATCAGAATCGTTAATATTTTTAAATAAACGGCATTGCTTATTCGTTTCCATTAATACATCTGCCATTTTGACCGTCACGCAAAATCAAGATCACAAGATGAGACAGCTGAACTCAAATTAGTCTCAAAAAGAGCCAGTAGGTTTGGTGAACTTTGCAAGAGATAAGACTCAACAGAAGAAAAGTTACTTCAGTGAATGATAGGAATAATATTTTTCAGTTAATATTTTTCAGGACTTGATTTTCATTATTACTCTGAGAAGAATCACTTGAGTAAAAAGAGTTTGAATCAGGGAGAATTGGAACTAGTTTACAGGGTTTTGAAGCATTGGCTTGGAAACAGATTGAATTTCGGAATGTAATACTGATTTACAAGTTTTAAATGAAAATCCCTTTATTACTGTCATGCAAAAGTAATAATTAGTGGCATGAAATTTTGGTTCACACCATATCATTTGAACTCCAAAGGGCATTGACTTGTATTTTGGTGATTTTCACAACCATCCTGCTTAAGTATTGTCATAATTGGAACAAATGATATTAATTGGAACAAATGATATTAATTGGAACAAATGATATTAATTGGAACAAATGATATTAATTGGAACAAATGATATTAATTGGAACAAATGATATTAATTGGAACAAATGATATTAATTGGAACAAATGATATTAATTGGAACAAATGATATTAATTGGAACAATTGATTTCCAGATTTCCACTATATCTCCATATCATCAACTTTCCAGATTTCCACTATATCTCCATATCATCAACAACGAGTCGAAATAAAGTTCATAAGCTTTTTTTTAATTATCTACTCCTAGGTTTCCAATCAATTTCATTTGCTCCTAAGCAAAGAGTGAGACAAGGATTAAATTTTTTACCAAACCCGTAAAACATATACACTAAAGCTACTCGAAACTCTAAAAAATAATAACATTGTTGGTACTGCTATATATGGAAATTTCACTGGTGTAGTAGCTTATGCTGATGGCATCATTCTTCGGGCCTAAAAAGATTTATTAAAACTTGTAATATGTACAGTAATTAAACGTCGTAAACCTAAATCCTATTGAAACATAATTTTTTTTATGACAAGGCAACTTATTCTATTATCTCCTAATGAGGGTACAGCTCTAAAACTTTTTTTATGGTTCTGAGGCCGGCTGGTAGTCAGGTTTCCCGAACTCTGTGGTAGCTCTCAGAGAGGCTGATTCCATCAACAGCTGAAAAATATCAAAGTATTAACAGTTCCATGTTGCGCATGGATGGTGTCCCTGTTTGTACTTTTGGTGTGCATTGCCAAAACCACATTGGAGCCCTTTATTACGGCTTTTTTTTTTTTATCATTAAAAAATAATCTTTTACAATGTTTTTACAACATAAAAATACAACATTAAAGTTTCGACCGGAGCTGGCAGAAGACATGGTCTTATCATCCAGCCCCGTTAAAATAACTAAAAAAATCAGCCGATAAAAATGAAAAAGGAAAAAAGAAACTAAAGCAAGAACTGATTTAAAAATCAATTTGCTATTTACAGAAAAAAATAAAAAAAAATTAAATATTTCTTTATATTATTATTACTTTTTTAATTCTCTATTTTATTCTACTTTTATTTTTATTATACACGCACGCACACACACGCACACATACGCACACACACACACATACGCACACGTACACACAAATATATGTCCGTTCATAAATATATACATACAAAATCAAATAAATCTGTTTTATATTTCATCTACAAATTGCGTAAGGTAAATAAATATTGCATTTACAAATTGCGTTATTATTGTAAAATTAGGGTTTATTAATAGTAATGAGGCAATTGCTTTGGCTATTAAACAGCGTGATGAGTTCTATCTATATTTCGAGTCAAGTTCTTCAACAAATTTAAAAATGAATAAAGTAACAAAAACTATAAAACACAAAAGACCAGTGTCATCACTAAGTTCGCTAAACCTATCATTCACTGAAGTAACTTTTCTTCTGTTGAGTCTTATCTCTTGCAAAGTTCACCAAACCTACTGGCTCTTTTTGAGACTAATTTGAGTTCAGCTGTCTCATCTTGTGATCTTGATTTTGCGTGACGGTCAAAATGGCAGATGTATTAATGGAAACGAATAATTTATTTAACTGTTCAAATGATTTAAATAGTTGTCTTAATGATTTTGACAAATTTCTTCAAGAGTTCGCAGAAAGTAATGTAAAGCTGTCTATGGAACATAAAACCATATTCATTTATGCTATTAAAAAAGTTCATAAACGTAAAAAAAGAGCCGACACTGAAAGCATTTTTAAAGAAGTAGTAAAATATCTAGAAAATCACTTTGATAAAGAAGATGTAAGTGACTATCTTAATTTTCTTGTTTCTAAAAACAAGCTGCTCAATTAAGGAAGGGAGAGAGTCTTATAAAATTGGCACTTCCAATAAAACAACTGATATGACTAATTCAGACGTGTATAAGTCATTTTATGAAAAATTTAAATGTATAGAAAATAAGTTTAAAAATTTAATAGCCGAAATAAATATTCTTAAAAAAAGAGAAATTAGTTTCTCTATTCTAAAGGAGGAAAATTTGTTTTTAAGAGAGGAGTTAAGCGAAACGAGGAAAATTATTTCAAGTTTAATTAACCAGGATAAATCAAGCATGACTAACCAAAAATTGTCGTAAACTCTAAATCACGCTTCTGATAATAATTATAATGTGTCGTTTAATTCTAATCTATTGATTAATGATTTGAATACCAATAAATTTCAAACGGAAGTTGACGTAAAAAAAATCATTAAAAGCTTTAAAAAAGTTGAAATACTTAATAAATGTATTAATGTAAAATCGTTTAAACAATCAATTAACGGATATTCGAAACCAACAAAAATCAAGATATTATTTATCTAAAAAAACCTTAAACTCTGATTATATCAATCCCACTAATACTTTTGAAACTGAATCAAGCAAACCTATAAAAAAATTCCATGATTTAACTAGTCAACTTCATTATATCAGGCTGAAACATAAAAAAAAGTTTTTAAAGTACCAAAAAATGGTTAACAAAAGAAGTAAATCTATTGTAATTTCAGATAAACCCAAATTTTTTAAAAAAACCGGTAAAACAAAATCCAGTAAAGATAATTTGAGTGAGATTACTAAAAAGAAAAATAGTAATAAATGGCCATCTGGTACTGTTTTAATATGTGGTGATTCAATTCTCATAGGAGTAAATAAAAAAAAAAAAATTTAATTCCACTTTTGAAGAAAGAGCCATCTAAGCTAATCCTTCATATAGGAACAAAAAATTGTGTCAATGGTTCATCGGAAACTATAATGAGAAAACTTAAAGACCTTGTCGAACGTATATCAAGTTTGAATCCATCTTGTTTGATCATTTTGTCTTCGCCGACTTTTCGTTTTGATAACGCCAAAGCCCAGCTGACTTCTAAACATTTAACAATTAAGTTTAAAGAATCAGGTTTTAATATTATTGGTAATTCTAACATCTCTAAAGAACATCTTGGACAACAGGGTCTCCATCTAAACACGCGAGGTTCGGGTAGGTTAGCTATGAATTTTATTACTTATTTGAAGTCTATTTGACATTGACCCCTCACCCTTAATTTATGATTTCAAAACCTTACTCAACCTTACTTAACCCCAATGAAGAAAATAGTAATAGGTCTTTGTTCTAAACTGCAGTGTTTATGATTTAGATAAACTAAGGGCTAAATATCATCACAATGTTAGTCTAGCTTTCAACAATATTAATTCTATCCGTAATAAGTTCACAGATATAACTAATTTTATTAATAAATCTGTTGATGTGCTTATTATGGGTGAAACTAAAATAGATGACTCTTTCCCTATTAGCCAGGTTTTATATACAGGTTACAAAACTCCCTATCGCCTTGATATATCCCATCAAAGTGGAAGACTTCTTGTGTATATTAATGATAACATTATCTCAAAAAGATTAAATTGCGTAGTCATACCCACTGACGTTCAAATTTTACCTTTTGAAATTAAACTAAGAATGCGGAAATGGCTAATTATAGCTATTTATAAGCCTCCTAATCAGAAAAATGACTATTTCTTCGTCAACCTTAGAGGAATTCTTGATTTTTACTTTCAATCATATAATGATTATATAATTATTGGAAATTTTAATTTACAACCTCATGATAAAATAATGAACGAGTTTCTCTCCCTTTATCAATGAAGTAATTTAATTAAAGCACCAACTTGTTTTAAACCGATCGTAAAACCCACGTGTATAGATTTCATCCTAACAAATAGAAAAACGTGTTTCCAACACTCTAAGACTATCTGTACGGGTGTTAGTGATCACGATCTTATTTTTACAATGCTCAGGGCTACTTTCTGCAAGTTACCTCCGAAAAAATTAATTTACAGGTCTTTTAAAAACTTTTCAAGTGTTATATTTTCTGAAAAAAAAAAAAAAAAAAAAAGAGATTTTGTAATGACATTAATTAGTTTAACGCTATCTTTAACAACTATTTAAATCTATATGCTCCATTGAAAACTAAAATCTTAAGAGATAACGATAAGCCATTTATGACTAAGAATTTTAGAAAAGCAATTATGCATCGCTCAAAATTAAAAAAAAAAATTACAGATTGAAAAATCAGATATTTCTTTGTCTCTTTATAGAAAACAAAGAAACAACGTAGTGAACTTGAATAAAAAAGCAAAGAAAATATATTTTAATGAGATGAATTTGTTCAAGTCATCCACTATATCTTTATGGAAGATATGCAAGCCTTTTCTTTTTAATAAATTTGGTAATTCGAGCGATCGCATAACGTTGATTGAACTTGGGGAAACTATTTCGGATAACTTTAAAATTTCAAACATTTTCAACTTATATTTCACCAACGCTGCGTCGTCTCCTATAAATAGTGAGATGAGTTATCGTCCTTCTCCTTGCAATGTACATGTGTCTGTTGAATCTGCTATTATAAGATATGCAAACCATCCCAGTATTATAAACATTAAAAACAAATCCAAATTATATCCTCAAAATTTTAAATCTCATCAAATTACTCCTGATGATATAACAAAAATTATGTGTTCGTTAAATAGTAAAAAGAAGACAAGTGGATATATTCCAACGTTTATGCTAAAAACTTATGTAACGGATTTGAGAGAAAGCCTCACTTCTTGTATAAATAATTGTATACCCCAAAGCGAATTCCAGTCCTTCTTAAAAATGGCCGATGTCATACCATGTTTTAAAAAAAATGACCCAACTGATAAGTGTAACTTCCACCCAATAAGTATTCTGCCAGTTCTCTCAAAAGTGTTTAAAATCGCTATTTACGAGCAAATACGGGTTTTTATAGAGCCTTTAACAAATTGCTGTGTGGATTTTGGAGAGGGTATAGTGCACAGCACGCACTTTTTAATTTAGTTAATAAGTGGCAAGGATGCTTGGATAAAGGAGGTATAGTTGGCGCTATGCTTATGGATTTTTCAAAAGCATATGATTCAACTCCATATAATTTGCTTATAGCTAAGATGGAAGGTTATGGTTTTTCCTCAAACTCTTATTACCTTACCTTTCTGCTCGCAAACAGAGGGTAAGACTAGGATCGTCATTTTCTGAATATTTAAATATGGAATCTGGTTTACCTCAAAGCTCAATTTTCGAACCAATTTTCTTTAATATTTTGATAAACGATTTGTTCTTATTTATAAAAGACTCTGAAATCTGCAACTATGCTGATAACAACACTCTTTCTGTTTGTGACAACAACCTAGAGAGTGTTATTGCTCGTCTTCAAATAGAAACATCAAACGCGATTTCATGGTTTATTTTAAATAAAATGGTTGCAAATCCGGACAAATTTCAATTTTTTTTTAGCTGGCTTAAAAAATTGTAAAGATCAATTTTTAATGGTTGGAAATGTAATAATCATGGTTTCCTCTAAGGTTAAACTTCCTATAAACTTGAACTCCCTATACAATGAAACTATGTCAATAAATTGTCTAAAGATGTTCAAAAAAAGTATTTTAAAATGGAACGGAAAATCTTGTTTTTGTAAAATCTGTCAAAAATAACTTTTTTTATTTTTTATTTTTACGTCAAAAATAACCAATTTGTTATATTTATTGACATTTATATTATTTACTATGTAAGCTATTTTTATTTTGTTTTATTTATTTTTTATTCACGATGTATATGTTTGTTTGTATTATCTTATACAGTTTAGTGTTTTGATTTTAATTAGTTTTTGTTGATTATAAAACTATTGTAAACAATCAACTGAAAATAAAGTTTTAAATAAATAAATAAAAATCTTAGTGTTGATGCTTATTTTCCTTCAATTTGTAAAGACTCCAATAGTCACATGCTTGGCCTGAGCATTTACATTCGTAAGAATTCACCCATTTGTCGGGAAACTAGGTTTGAATCCACAGACTACTCTTTTATGTGCTTTCGTTTAGCACCATTTCACTCTATCATCTTTCTCTTTGTTCTATATAGCTCTCCTTCATCACAATATTGCACTCTTCTTGATGTTATTACTGATCATGTTGACCAAGCCCTCTCTCTTTATCCACCAGCCAATATTGTTGTTGTCGGTGACTTTAATATTCATCACACTGAATGGCTTGGCTCTAGTGTCAGTGACTCTGCAGGTTTTAAAGCCTAAAACCTTTGCCTTTTTCAATACCTAACTCAAATAGTCAACTTTCCAACTCGCTTTCCAGACAACACAAATCGTTTACCTTCTCTACTCGACTTATGTCTTGTTTCTGATACTAGTCAGTGCTCAGTTTCTCCCCATTCATCCTTAGGTGTCTCTGATCACAGCTTGATCTCATACATATATATATATATATATATATATATATATATATATATATATATATATATATATATATATATATATATATATATTCATATATATTCATATATATATATATATATATATATATATATATATATATATATATATATATATATATATATATATATATATATATATATATATATATATATATATATATATATATATATATATATATATATATATATATACATATATATACATATACATATATATATATATATATATATATATATATATATATATATATATATATATATATATATATATATATATATATATATATATATATATATATATATATATATATAATATATATATATATATATTATATATATATATATATATATGTATGTATGTATATATATATATATATATATATATATATATACACATATTAAAGAGCGCGTTTATACAAGAGCCGTAATATATATGTATACTTTACAACTTATTTATTGAAAAATATAAAAATAAAATATATAACAGTTTGTAACAAAGTAATATTTAAGTAAAGGACGAAAAATTAAAAATAAAAGTACTTTATTTACAAAAACCGTAATATAAATGTATATTTTAAAACCAATTTGTTTAAAAGTAAAACAAATAAAAATTCATTAATACTTTTAAAAAAAGTTCAAATGGTAATAATTAGTTGCAAATCGTGTCTGTCAATAGGTCGGGTGAATAAAAATGAGCAATTGCTTATACTAGTAATTGGTCAGCTTTACGTGAATAAAAACATAAACAATTTTCGTTAAGTTTTTATTAATGTAAAGTCGAGCAATTACCGAATAAATTGCTTAACTTTACATGAATAAAAATTTAAGCAAAACTGCCAAAATTTTTATTCACGTAAGGCTGACCAATTACTGAGTAAAAGCAATTGCTCTTTATTATTCACCCGGCCTAATAATTCCAACGTCTGCACGTTTGGTGAAAGGTAATTTAAATGGTAAAGAAAATTGGAAAAGATAAGCCATGAACGCATTGTAGAACTGAAAAGTTTTTGAGTTTAGTAGATTGCGGACCTTCAAGATTCCTTTTTGAATTATTAACAGACAATGAGGCGGCATTCAAGACTGAAGAAATAAGAATTTTCTTGATAGGTGGGGAGTACTTATCATGTTTCGAGCTGCCCATTAGAATGAAGGAAACGAGTTTTGTAGCAGAACGATCGAAGATATCAATATCGAAAGCAGTATATTGGTTTAACGTTACTGTCAACAAAACCAAAAAAAGACCAATGGAAAAAGTATATAGTGATCAAATTTGAACCAAGGAACTGAGAAAAAAAATCTTTATGCAAAAAATGGCACAAAAGAAAAGTTTAAAACGATAAATTTTGGTTAAAACAAAAGAGTGCTAATTGCTATATCAAGTTGAAGCCAGCGTTTCTAAACAAAGGTGTTTCGCAATAAGTGGGTGGAGATCCGCGTCATATGAAGCCAGATCTCTCACACCTATCAGAAATAAAACAGCCATTATGCCTTATTAATGACGTGGAAATTGATGTAGCGACAATTGTGAAAAGATCGTAAAAAAACAGAGAAGACCAAAGTAAATATGTTTCCGAAACAAGCACATTAAAATGCACATTGAAGCCGTTAATAGTCTTTAAGAAGTGCCTTTGAAACGAAGTAATCGAGAGCGATGCATGCCAAAAAACACATTGATTATAATTTGTTCGACCCTTAGTGGCCAAGAAGCTGTATGATTATATTACTTAAAGTACTAGAATATTTTTTGATGTTAATTTAAGTGATTTTTATTTGATTCTTATTGTAAATATTTTTGTATCGTTCAAGTGTAATTATAATATGTTTACGCAGTTTTTAATAGTTATTTTTAAAGTTTATTAGTTAATATAAACTGTTAGTAGAAATATTAGTTAATATAAACTGTTAAAAAAAAAAAGGAAAAGGTTTTCATTAATTAAAGAAAAGAAAAAACATCTTAATCTTAGTGTAGTGTTTACACGAGAAAATTACACGCGGAGACACGCTAAGACAGGCAGAATTACACAAAGAAATAGAAACACAAACAACAGCCTGTTATTTTTCAAAAATGATGTCAAATTTGTTAGAAGCACAGTTTAAAACATTTGTTGTTTAGAAAAAAAAAATTTCCATATTCTTCAAAAGTCAGCTTATTTTTTAAATCAACTCATTTCTTTATAAATTCAGCAGAATCAGCTTTTTGCAAATACTTGATAAATAATTAAATAAAAAAAACTACCGCTAAAGTTTTTGTCTGCATCATATTGCTAATTACGTTAATACATAAGAGGATTTTTTTTTTTAATACATATATATTTTACAACTACAATATTACAAATTGATGGTTTAGATATATAAAAAAAAAATTATCGTAAGGATAAAGTCTAAAATATACAAAGTAAGTATCCTAGAAACAGTCGTTTACAACTTCGATATAAAATGATATAAATATAATAAGATCAGGGCCGACACTTCCAGCATTTTTTAGGGCCGGCACCAGCATTTTTGGATCTTTGAGTTAACTAGCTAACTTCCAGACATGAAGCAAACTCTAAACATTTATATGGGTATACTTATGTTAAATAAGGATGCTTTGCATAAAACTGCGATGATTGGAGCTTAGGAACAAAAAAAACCCAAAATTTTGGCCTAGCCTGCCCCAAACGTGAGAGCAACAAGTTGATAAAATATTTTTTTTACCATTTTTACCATCGACAAATTTTATGTTTCAAATTAAAATATTTTAGCGTTCAAAAATTAAGACCATATAAAGTTTAAACTTCTCAATTTGAAGGGTTTGCAAATTTTATATTGTCATAGTTTTTGAACGCTGAGAATAATACTATGCAACTTAAATTTTGTCGATGAAAATAAATCTACTTGAAAATGGTAAAAAAAATATTTCATCGACTTGTTGCTCTCACGTTTGGGGCAGGGTAGGCCAAAATTTTGGAGCTTTTTTGTTACCAAGCTCCAATCATCGCAATTTTTTGCAAACCATCTTTATTTGACATAAGTATAAATATATAAATGTTTGGAGTTTGCTCCGTGTCTAGGAGTTAGCCATCTCAAAGACCAAAAAATGCTGGCGCCGGCCCTGAATAAGATGATGTGACAATAGCATAATATAAATCAAAGCTCAAATAAATATAATATATTTATTAGAGATATAATATCTCTATATTATTCCAAATAAAATATAATCCTGATATATTTTAGTAAGTATTAATTTATTAAACTGTTTCAAATAATATAATTTTTTTAAAAGAAAAAAAAAGTTTGAATTACTTATACGTAGTCATATTCATAGCTCGCAGATGAGTGAAATCATCGAGACATCAGTTATCGAGACATCAATTATCGAGGCATCAGTCATCGAGTATCTTTATACTAGGCGTTTAGTGCACATACACAAGGATCTCATACTAGACAAATAGAGAAACTAAAAACGAAAAATTTTTGAATAGTTTTTTAAGCGTTTCAGCTTCATTTCGGCAATTGGCAGGAGAAAGTGTCATTACTAATGGTTTCATGTGATGCGTCATATATTTCTCCACATACATACTATATTCATACCTACAACTTGTTTCCGCACAGAGAATTAGTTTGTTTAGGCTCGTGTTTCAAAGTTAAAGAGTTGAGAGATTGTTGTAACCATAATAATGTAGCCTCCTCTTCTGTAGTGGCATTCCGGCCTTGAGTAGGTTAATAACATATAAAAAACCTGGCTATGTAGTGCTTTTACACCGTTAATATATCATTCTTAATCCTTTAAACACATTAAAAAGTTTTAGAAAAAGTTTGGAGAATACTGTGATCGAATCGAATAGAAACACAGACGATTCGTATAAGACGGGAAGTTTAAATTAAAAATTCACCTTACTTTTTGATCACAGTAGTACATTAACTTATATATAAAAGATAACAATTGATATTAGTACTTTATTTAAAAATTTAACAAATGAAGTGAAATTTATTACATTTATTTACATAATTACTTGACTTTTTACATAATTACTTGACTTTTTACATAATTACTTAACTTTTTACTTTTTACATAATTACTTGACTTTTTACATAATTACTTGACTTTTTACATAATTACTTGACTTTTTACATAATTACTTGACTTTTTACATAATTACTTGACTTTTTACATAATTACTTGACTTTTTACATAATTACTTGACTTTTTACATAATTACTTGACTTTTTACATAATTACTTGACTTTTTACATAATTATTTGACTTTTTAGATCATTATTTAATTTCACTTTTATGATTCATTACGCTTTTAATTAAATAAATAAATTTTGAGCACTAACATTTTATTACTCGTAAAACTATTAGAAAATATGAATATAAAAAAAAAATAACTATTAGAAAATGTAAATATAAAAAAAATAAAAAACCTAAGCTTTGTTGATTTGATTGATTGATTGATATTTATTAGAACAAAGTATAAATACATGTTCTAAAAGACACGAAGGCCAATACAAAGATGGACACTAATAGCGTGCCCAAAGAAATTTAAAAATATCGCTACAAAAAAAAATAATAAAACTATAAAAAAAACAAATAGTTGTTCTTTTTACAATAGATATTTGTTAAAGTCGAAAGATTTAATTTTATTTTTGAACGTTAAAATGTTATTTGCATTTACAGCCTCCGAGGTCATATTGTTCCACATGTCAGCAACTCGGTAAGAAAAGCTATATTTTCTTAAATCCAATTGACAAGATTGTTTGCTTATTTTATAATTATGTCCCCGGGTGTGGCTATTATTGTCAATCACAAAGAACATAGATTGATCAGTACATACAAGTTTACGAAAAATTTTAAAGCAAGTTACTAAGTTGCTCGTTTTTAAGGCGCCGAACTTCGAGTGGATCGATACGAAGCAACTGTAATCTATTATGATAAGAAAGATTTCTAAGGCTCCTTATTTTTTTTGTAAATTTTCGTTGGACACTTTCAACTGATTTAATCAATCCAATATGGTGTGGCGACCATACTGGAGAACAATATTCTAAAATTGGTTGTATATAGGTAGTGAAAGCTCTAACTAGGATACATGGGTCACGTATTTTAAAACATTTCAAAATTAAGTATGCTCTAGAGTTAGCTTGATGGATGACGTTAAAAATATGTTTTTTATAATTAAGGTTACAGACCATTGTTATTCATAGATCTTTTGGGTTTGAAGACCAAGCCAAAGAATATTCACCTAATTTATAGTTAACCTTTATACCTTTGCATAATGAGGGAGGTGCTATTATAAGTGAAAAACACTTACTATAAGCAATTGCTAGTTGCCAAATTTCTCCCCATTGTACAAGTCTATTTCAAGCAACAACTAAATCTTGGCTCAGATCCATATCACGGTACGAGCTATATCACGGTATAACTTTATATCATCCGCGTAAAGTTTTACACAACAGTCCAGATTATTATTTATAGCGGTTAAATCATTGATTAATGATTTAACCGCTTTTCGTGCAGCTTGTTTGCAAAATTCGTGCAGCTTGTTTGCAAGGCTTTTAGCATTTAAAAGATATACATAATTTTTTGAATAAGGATTCGAAGAGCACCCATTATTACTATTGCAGCCATTATTGCCATTGCCGTTTATTAAATTTAAATTGATTGGTTTGTTGCTACATTTTTTTGTATAAATTATTTTGTCTGGTTTACTCTATTTAGATATAAGATATTCACAACTAATACGTGACGAATTTGCAAGTTCTGTTGCACAATGACTCATATGACTTAATTTCATGTTGTTAAAAAGTAATTGCTATTTTACGATTTTAACGACTCTGTCGTTTCTAATACCATAATAATATAACAAAAGTTCTGAATTTTCTAAATCATTTTTTTTTACATTCATCTCGTAACAACTTTGCTTTATATCTTTCTGCCTCGGTTAAATTTTAAAATTGAATTGCGATCAGTCTTATTATTTAAAGCAATAACAAAAGGTGGTTGGTTATCTATTTTCGATTTGAGCTTTATAATCTGCTTAACTTCGACTTTCAGATTAATTGAATTCATAACTTCTTGGATTGAATTTTTATCCTCCTTAATTGCACTTGATTTATCGATTGCTTTCGATGGAATAATGTCAAATATTATTACATTATTACATTATTTTATTTGTTATTATTACATTATTATTGAATAAAAATGTTTGTAAAAAAAACTTTGACGTCAAAAATGTTTTTTTAGTGGTATACTAAAATGAATATTGTAAAGTAAAAAAAACTTTCTACGCGTTGTATTATAAATTATTTATAGATTGAACTAGAGATTGTTGCCAGTCGTTGCTCCCTAGAGATTTTACTAATCTCTTAAAAATTTATAAGTTAAAGATATTTCTCATTTTTGATGGAAATTAATTTTTTTTTTTTGTCTCACAGCATCGTTTTGATACTTTTTAGTTACTTAAAGTTTTACGTGGGAATATACGTCAAAGTGACAGTTGTCATTTTGACGTATATTCCCACGTAAAGCAACTTTATATTCCAGCTGTATATTCCCTCGCGAAGCAAACTTTTTGCTCTTGTCCCTTACTACAAATAATAACGCGGATAACATTGCCTTAAAAAAAGCGTTAAATGTCCATATAGGCCTTTTTTTTTTTTAATTTTTTTAGGTGCCCCAAGAAGTCCTTACGGTCTTATGACAGAGCACAGTGGAAGAGCATTTAATAGGAAGTTCACGTCTCCTTCCCAACCGATGTCGCAAAACTTGCCCCGATAAAGGGTTTGAACCATAGATCTTATGTTTCTGAGGCAAGTACGCTACAACTGCGCCACGTCATAATGACGACTTTCACAAATATCCTTTTAAGAATATCTCTACTTTATCAACAATTTCAAAAATTAGAAAAAATTATTTTCATACTTATTTTAAGGAGAAGAGATTTTTATATAAAAATCAATTAGATTTTAAAAGAAATTTGACGATGAAAACATTACTTGGAAGCATTATATTGATTATGTTGGTACTAAAGTTTCCAAAAATATTGGAATTCTTTATAAAGCTAGAATCTATACAAATAAAAAAGTTTTATCCCAAATTTATTACGCATTCATTCAAAGTTATATGAATTATGCAAATATTACTTGAGCAAGCACTGAAAAAAGTAAGTTCCAATCTCTCCAGCACCGTCAGAAACATGCAATATGTGTAATTAATATTATATATATATATATATATATATATATATATATATATATATATATATATATATATATATATATATATATATATATATATATATATATACAGTGGCGGAACTACTGGACGCAGGACCCTGCGTTGCGGGGGGGGCCTACCAGCTTTAGGGGGCCCTCATATAAAAAAAGTTATACTCTCAATAATATTTATACTATAAAACTCTTTTCCGCAAAAAAAAACATTCTTTTGCGGGGGGGCCCAAATTTTGAAGTTCCGCCACTGTATATATATATATATAAAGTTGTTTAAGTAAGAAAAACGATCAGCAAAATTAATTACACGTATTGCATGTTTCTGTGTGTATAAATATATATATATATATATATATATATATATATATATATATATATATATATATATATATATATATATATATATATATATATATATATATATATATATATATATATATATATATATATATATATATATATATATATATATATATATATATATATATATA
>NC_061156.1:317500-392500 GCF_022113875.1 Hydra vulgaris
TTTGTAGTTGGAAATTTTGGCAAGTAATTGCGCAGACACACAAAAAAAGTTTTTTTTGTGTATGTAGAGACAATTACTGCCAACAGAGACAATTATTATATCTAATTTTTTCTTTCGTTAGATCTAATGTTGCTATAGAGATGTAAAAACTGGTTCCATTTTATTTGTAATTTTTTAAATAGCTTATTTTCAATTTTTGAATTCGTATTTTATGGCTGATGATTGTTTTCAAGGCTTGAAACTTCCAGTCCTAAAATTTTTTTATTTTTATTTAAATTATATAATGCTCTATTTTAAAATTTAAATTGAATTCCTGTGTAAATATATATATATATATATATATATATATATATATATATATATATATATATATATATATATATATATATATATATATATATATATATATATATATATATATATATATATATATATATATATATATATATATATATATATATATATATATATATATATATATATATATATATATATATATATATATGTATATATCTGTGTGTGTGTGGGGGGGGGGGGTGTAGGTGTGTATAGGGTTGCAAATGTCCTTTTTTTCCATAGGAGACTGCAGTGGTAAACTAATTAAACTTTGAATTTTTATTTCTTTTTCCTAAGAATAAAGAAGGACATTTCTTCTTTATTTTAGGCACCTTAATACCTAAAAATATATAAATATATTTTCTAATTTTTTATGTGTAGTCGAAAAGATACCAGAAAATGTTTTCCAATTGCTAGCATATAAATTGACTTATGACTGGAAAAGAGTAGCAAGGCTCCTTTTGCTGACTGAATCAGATATTGATCTTCTAACAGCTGATTTTTCAATGTTATACGAAGTAACATTTCAAATGTTAAATATGTGGAGAAGAAGGAATCCTAAAAGACAATGGAGTGATCTTAAAGAAATATTGGAACAAGTTGGCCGAAATGACTTGGTTGTTGAATGTGAACGGAGTGAGTTTTTATATCAATTTTTTTAATTAATTATTTTATACTGATAATTGTTAATAAATTATTTTTTATACTGATAATACACTTTGTGCTATCAGAATAAAACATTTTTAGTATACTGACAATGTGTTTTGTATAATCAGTTTAGAAATCAATATTTCATAATAGATGATAAGTTTTGTATTACCAGAACTATTAGGTGCCTAATAAACGGGAGTTTATTAGTTCTTTACAAAAAATTTATACCCACCCCAAGCTTATTAAGACTTCCCCTTCTCCCATATTTATATATATATATATATATATATATATATATATATATATATATATATATATATATATATATATATATATATATATATATATATATATATATATATATATATATATATATATATATAGTTAGTTAGTTAGTGGTAAACTGCGTGGATCTTATCCACAAGCTGAGACGTTGTAACGTTCAGCTATAGCAGCCCAGTACTTTTTTTTTTTTTTTTCTTTTTCTTTTAAATTAATATTTTCTTATTTTTCTTAAGCCATTCCTCTAAACTTGCTTTAAAACTATTCAAATTCTCAGAATCTACAACTTTTTCCGGAAGTTTGTTCCAAATTTGGCAAACTCTGTTTGTGAAGAAATGGATTCTGGAGCTAACCGATGCATGAAAATCATTTATTTAGCGAGGAGTAAAACATTGCATTCTAATTTTATGTTTGAGACCTCTAATGGAAGAACATGGGCCATCTAATTTAATGCTTGACTTGTAGACTGGTTTGACATTAAGATTGACAAATTCTAGATTGTTTAATATCTTATATAAATGAATAAGTTCTCCTCGTTTTCTTCTGAGATTTAAATTAATTAAATCCATTTTAACTAGCCGTTTCTCATAACTTAGCATTCGATTTGAGTATGGTATTTTTGTGGCCCTACGTTGAACTCTTTCAAGCATTGAGATTTCGGCCACATTCGGAGGACTCCACGCTGGAGCCGCAAATTCTAGATGAGGTCGCACATAATTAGTATACAAAATTTTCCACATATAACAATATCTACTTTCAAAGGCATATTTCAATAACCCCAGTATTTTTGAAGCTTTGTTAACACATACTTGCGTTTGATGCTTTCACCTCATATCCGGTTGTACAAAGACACCTAGATCTCTTTCTAATACACTGTTTGAGAGGTCATAAATCATTCCATTTATATTCATTGTGTATGTTTTAACAATACCTCGAAAAACTTTCTGATTGCCGAATCTCATCACCTTACATTTTTTGCAGTTTAGTTCCATACCCCAATTGTTGCACCATTTCACAATGTTGTCAAGGTCGGTTTGTATTTCCGCTTGTTTATCAATGGAATCTTCTATGGTTATTATTTTGCTATCATCAGCATATATTTTAAATGTGTTTAGCACAACTTTTATGAGGTCATTTATGAATAGTAGAAACAACATTGGACCCAAAACGGAACCCTGAGGCACGCCACTGGTAACTGATACCCATTCTGAAACTGTATTACTAATAGCAACTCTTTGTTTCCTGTTTGCAAGAAAACTTTCAATCCAGTTATATATTTTACCAGTTATACCATACGCTTTAATCTTTGTCAATAATCTTTTGTGTTCTACTTTATCAAAAGCCTTTGCGAAGTCAAGATATATGATGCATAACGGTTTACCTTTTGCAGTTTCAAATGTAATTGTGTCAATTGTCTCAATAAGATTTGTTGTGCATGATTTTTTTGGAACAAAACCAGTTTGCTCCTCACATATAAGTCTATTTGAAACTAAATGTTGCAGAATTGTGTCCCGAATGAGCTTTTCAAACATTTTACAAGTAACAGATGTTAGGGATACTGGTCTGTAGTTTTCTGGTTCAAGTTTTGATCCCCCTTTGTAAATTGGTGATATATTTGCAACAGACCAGTGGTAAGGGACACATCTAGTGTCAAAGCTTAATTTGAAAATATGAATAATTGGGTCCACAAAACCTTCTGCAGCATGGTTTAAAAAAAACGGACTAACTCCATCAAAACCCATCGCTTTCGCCTCATCCATACCTTCTAACATTTTGAGAATTTTTTCATAGGTAATCATATTAGATAACTTACTGGAATTGCACTGGTTTTCGCATCTTTGCAAGAATTCGGGTATTGGTTGGTCATTATCATTAACAAAGACTGACTGAAATTGCTTATTTAATATATCTGAAATGTCTGATATCTCAGTTGTAACTTGATCTTTTTTGTTCTTGATTGCTCTAATTTGAGTTTTAATGTTTTGTTTTCTATTTACGTATGAGAATAAAAGTTTTGGTGCAAGCTTTGCTCTCTTTACTAAACCCGTTTTGTATTCTCGAGTTGATCTTTTGATTTGCTTTTTAACATTAGCACACATTTTGTTAAAAGCCTTTCGAGATTCTTGACTTTGCCGATGCAAGTTTCATGTTGCTAAATATTTGGATAAAAAGTTTAGTGTAAAATTAATTGCTACAAAAAGAAAAGATATATCACGATGAAAAGTTACAACAATTATTTTTAACATAAATTCTTTTTTGTAATAAATATCTTTACATATCGTTATTTAAAAGTTAATGTGGTTTTTTTAAAAATTAATTACTTCTTTTATGTTACCGCTAATTTAAAAATTCAAAAATGATAAAAAGTAGCTTAACCAAAACAGCTCTAAGTGTATGTAAAAATTGCTTAAGGCGTACGTAAATTGCTCTAGGCATAATGCTTTAAAACAAGGCCTGATATATAAATATATATATATATATATATATATATATATATATATATATATATATATATATATATATATATATATATATATATATATATATATATATATATATATATATATATATATATATATATATATATATATATATATATATATATATACAGGCCTCGGCGGGAATAAATGAGCAAGAAAGCAGAGAAAAGCGCTCCTAAAACAAGTTTGGGGAGCTGTGCGAGCTGCTCCTCATTTAAATTGGCGTTCTTTTTTAATTTTAAATTTTTTTTTTTTTTTTTTCGCAACAATCGTATTTCTTGCAGTATTTTATGCAATTAATTTTTTTTAATGACATTGTATTTTTTATTTTAGTTACAATGATAATTGAACTCGTCATTTCGAAAAGGGCACAAGTCCATTTCGAAATTTTCAGGATCAAAAAAAAATAAGTTTATTAGAAAAAAAGTCTATGGTACTAAAAAAACTAAAGATAAGAGTAGATAAATAAAAGTCATACATAAGTTTTTAGAGTTTTATTTGTTATAAAATAATAATATATAATACATATATTTCTAATTTAAATTTATGGACTTGAGTCTTTTTCGGAATGAACGCTTTTTTGTATATAAAAAACCAAAGATTATCAGAATAATGATTTATTTTTACATAAAAACAATTATTGTTAAGTAATCATCACTTATTTCTTGGACTTCATTGTTTGTCGAAGTTGTTGGCAAAGCAAAAACCTTTGTATAGAATTTTTTTGGTATTCTTCTATTGAATATGGAATATACTTTCATATTTTTTTCAAATCTGATATACTTTTTTCATTGATAGGCAATTTTCCAACATATGCAGGAGTACTACTTAATGGTAAGGTTGACCGGGTACCCATCCTTTGTAATAGCTGGAAATTATAACTGACTAAGCAATCTATGGATTCATGTGTTGTCACTAAACCTGGTGTGGTATTAGAGAATGTGAAATGTGAGACTCTAGAAATACCAAAAGTAAGTTTTTTGTCATTGGGTACTCCTTTTCCATAGGAATCCACAAATAGCACAAGTTTCTTATAATGGTTTGACCACCATTTTTTTACATCAATAATATAATTTCAAATTTTTTGCTTGCTTCAGCTATAAGATTTTCATACTCTGTTGGTGTGTAAATCCGATCATTTTTTTGTATGTCGCTTTGTTGTTTCAAACCTTTTATTGTATGGCAAGAATAAGTGACCTCTTTTTGGTATGTAATATTGTATCTCATTTATATTGCTATTTAGTTTAGCTACCAGTGATAAAAGTATTCAAACCATGGCATGATTTCTGTTTTGGCCTGACAACCATCAGAAAATAGGTGCAGTTCTTTGGCTTCGTTGCCAATATTTTTTTAAATATAATTCAGCACAAAGGTACGTACTTCGTTTGGATATGCTCACGTACTTTTGTTAATGTATCTCCAGGTAATGCGTTGCATCTTGATCACTGAGATTTACCTCTCTGATCTATAGGCTGCTCTTTTTTTTTAACAAAATGCATAAACGTTTAACTTGTTTTATAGAAAATCCATGCATACAGCAAAAAGCTTTCTTGCGTACTTTTCTTATCACACCTTCAATCTTAATGTGATAAATAAAAGAAAATTCTTTTTTCTTAGGTTCTTTAGATCTAAACCATCTTCCCTCTATTTCCTTCTTTTCAATCAATGACTGCATGTATGTGTCTTGGGCATTTTTGCAATCAAGTTTGTTAACAAATTGAATTGTACTTTCTATAAAATCTTCAGATCCAAGCTCCATACACTTTGAACTTCATCTGTAAATAAATAGAATTATTGAGGGAATATTATAATAATTATATATCAAGATGTTTTACCTCCAATTATTGGTGGTAAAACATGAGTAAATAAGCAAAAATTTTTGAACGAATATAGTCATGCTCTATAGAACAAAAAACTAACCTGCAAGAAGCCCCCGTTTGACTTGGTGCCACATTATTTCCTTTGTGATTTTTATAAGCTTCTCCAGCAATTTTGGCTTTTTTTATTTTTTCGTGTTTATAATTTCCACTGTTTCTTATACCAGACACTCTTTTTCTAGATCTATATGCATTTTCAGCAAGTTTGCGATTTTCCATTTTTGTTACAAATAAAGTGAAATTACTTCACTACAGTTGCCCTTCATTTCACTTAAAAAAGGCATAAGTCCGAGACTTGTGTCATTTTCAAACAGACTTTAATTTTCATTTGCATTTAAAGTTGACTTGTGGCATATGAAAATGTTTCTCTTTCAAAGGGAATATGTAAAACGCTTGAATAAATAAAATTGCATTAAAAAGTGAAATTTGAAAAAAGTGTGACTTGTATATATATAGAGAGATATGTATATGTATATATATAGAGAGAGTTGCAAAAAACCCTTTTTTTTTCCTTTGGCGTTTTTTGGGTCAAAATAACATGTTTTTGTTGTTGTTGTTTTTTGCGTTTTTTTGGTTTTTTTAATGGTTTTCCAATATTCTAGTATACTTTTAGTATATGACCATTAAAAAGCACAATTAGATGTATAAACACCAATTTAACAAAAAATTTTAATAACAAAGTTAAATTAGCTTTAAGTTAATTATATATCTAGGCATACTGAATCAAATGTTTATTTTTTGCTTTGTTGTACTTACAACTGTGATACTCTCATTATATATAGAAATTATTTTTATCCTATAAGAAAGTTACCATTTTAATTTTGATAATGTAAATGTAATATTATATAATACCATGCAAATTTAATGTCAGACTTTAAATGCTCAAAAAAATAAGCAATCTATCGAGATAGATGTTTACTTATTTGAGCATTTGTGTATTGTGTAGTAATTTAATCTTGCATTGTTTGTTTGTTATGTTTGTCAAAAAATATATATCCCTAGTAGGCCTTTATAAAAAAAAAAGCCCTGTACTGAACTTAACTTCAAGGGAAATTTAAAAATTTTGAATTATTATTTACGGAATTTCCCAGACCAACTTCACCTGATGATTCGTGATTTATTTATTTGTAATTTATTTTTTATCTGCATTTTTTTCTAATTACATGATCTAGACATTTTTATATAGCACTATTTCATAACACTTGCAAAATTCTTTAACATACTTTGTTTTTCAAGTTCAATTTGTAAACATAATCTTATGGCAAAAGGATTGTTTAACTTTTTCCATTTTGCTAATTTGGTTCAGAGGTTTAAATAAATGGGTGACTAAGGTTTTATTTCTGCCCCCTGTATGGAGAGCCGTAATCATAATTGATTACCATCAAGAAAAACAAAAAGAAGTCACTCAATAATTTAAAGATATCCTTTCTTTTTATTTATATATATCTATGTATATATAGATATTATGGTGCTATAAAACCCCTTTAGTTAGAAAATCACTACTCAGTGTTTTTAATGTGGTGTCGTTTATCTTTTATGTTAATCTATTTTTAGATTCTACTGCAGAAATACTACAGTTTTTATATCAAAATTAAAAAACATGAATTTCTATAATATTCTTGATATCTTTGTTCAAATTTTGATTAGATTTATACAAAGTTTCCCTTTATTTGAGTAATAAGTTGACCTTTTAAATATAAATATTTTTGAAACAATATTATGAACCTGTTGAATAGAAAATAAGCTTAAGCATGAACTAAATATTAGACAAATAAACTTAAATTAAACTTGAATTATTTTCAAAAAATAACCACAGCACATAAAAAAAACTGAGTTCTGATTTTTTATCTAAATGGGAATTTTAAATATATATATATATATATATATATATATATATATATATATATATATATATATATATATATATATATATATATATATATATATATATATATATTATATATATATATATATATATATATATATATATATATATATATATATATATATATATTATAATAATTTATTCAGGACTTCTCTTAATTGTAACTAAAAGTGAAAAGATGACAACTCTAATAATCTTTATCATTCCTTCCCATGAATAAATAGGCTAATACAAGGGCGGATCCATAGTGAGGGAAAGGGTCATGTAATTTAATAAAATTTTGTGGTGCAAATGTAAAATTGTATTAAAAAGTTAATAGGATACAGGGTGCAACAAATCGACAAATGTGCGCGCATTTGTTAAAAAACAGACAGAAAAACAAACATGTTTCTTTAATTTTGCTTATTCAAATGTTGCCGTTTGATTAAGATTTTTCAAAATGAACGCATTACTTCAGCAGTTTTTTCAAAATAATTTTGTGATCAATAGTTTTTTATTTATAACAAAAAACACATATTGTGATGATTTTTTTAATTTTTTTTATTTTCCTTATAGTGAAAAAATGTTTGTTTGCATATTAAAAACTCTTTTAAAAGTTTTTTATTGTGTGTTAATCATTAATTTGCGCGCGCTTTGCAAATATGTAAAAAAAAAAGTTTTTGAAAAAAAGCAATTGAATAAATTTTTATATTTTTTATAACTTTGTTATATTTGATAACTTATTAACTAGAATAAAAATTATTTGAAATTTGTTTGACATAAATCTCTTAAAGTAGACGTTCGTCAATAAATAAAGATACGCAAGTCAACGTTCATTAAAAAAAAAAAACGGTGTCACGCCCTGGTATAAAAAATATTTTCCAAATGCGACTGTTTCAAGATTATTTTAATTATTTTTTTTAGTAAGTAATTTCTTTATTAGAAATTATATTTCCATGATAAAACGGTTTGTAATTATTTTTTGATAGCTTCTGTACTCATTTTGCTATAAACTCTAATCTGAATATTTTTTTTAACGATTGCTTTTATTGAATTGCATTTAAAGTACTCAGGAAATTTTGTGGCTGTTTAATTGTAATTATGGAATCAATTAAATTAAAAATCGCTTTTAAATTTGCTTTTTAGCACATTTTTTAAACGCGCTCTTTGTAAAAACTTGCAAAGAGTCGTGTTCAAGTTGTAAAAACAAAGAACTATAAGGCGTGTGATCGCATGCCTCTTAAGAGAAGGCATATATATATATACATATATAAATATACATATATATATATATATATATATATATATATATATATATATATATATATATATATATATATATATATATATATTATTTAAATGTTCCTCTGACATTGGACGATGTGCTGACACTTTAGCTTTCATTAACCTTTAATTTCCGCGCTTGTTTTGCAACCTTAAACACCGCCCTTGGCTGCTGCAGCCAGAGAGTAAATATCAGACTTCAACATTTTAAGTTTAGTAGGAGTTGAAGAATCCATTATAATATAAATCATTTATTTTAAAGAACAACAAAATTATGTATTATTTATGGTTTCTTATGTAAAATATAAAAACAAAATAGCAATATTTCATGTCAGAGATAATTCTACGTCACTATTTACAAATATCACAAATAATTGACGAGTGCTTTCCACAAGTGTGTTTAGTGCACTTGGAACATCTTGTAAAGACACGTCGCTGACGGAGCTGACACACATGACACGATTGTCTAATTTTGAGTAAGGTATCTTGCGGTGGAATATTCTGTTCTATAGACATAGAAGCAATGGCGCGTCTAGGGCCAAGTTGAAATGCCCCTCTCGGATGTTATATAATTCGGTGTTCCATTGCTGTTTTCATCATTTCCAGGCTCATTTTCAGCAAGAACTGTCGTCTTTTTGATCCACTATGATCACCTTCCCAATGTGGCTTGTTAAAGAGGAACAAAATACTGGCGTTAATGGTAGCAAGGTCGAGGAGATGGCTAAACATAGTTATTGGCCAACGCAGTGACTAGAAAGTATTACAAGATACAGATTTATTAAAATTATAAAAATCATAAGGAAAAAAACTATTGTTACTAAATTTTAGTCTGACCTTTCGCCGTGAAGTGCATGCATGAGCTAGTTGGTCACCTGTATTTATACCAAACTTAGTATTATTGTATTGAAGGATCGAAAATGGTTTTCGATGCATTTCTTCTGACACTTCAGTAGATGTGTGGGGAGTAGACAACATGATAACAACCTTGTTAGTTTTTGGAATGTAACTTGCTAGCTGCATTTTTTTCAGAATACACAGTTATAGAATCAAATTGAGCTCGAAGAAGAAGTAGTTAGGAAGCGATATCTGGTTTGTTACGATTTAGGGTTCCGAGGAGAGTGAGGTTCCGTAGGAGAAGTTCTTTGGCTAGCGGAATAAGTGTGAAGAATTGGTCAGTTGTGATATTTCTTCCACTACCATGAATTGGTTCAGTTAGCTGTAACACCACTCGTTTCCCTTGCCCTACTTCTCTTTCCCTAGCAATCATTCCTAATCTCAGCATTATAAAAGTAGCGAGACTTTGAACAAGTTAACGCCCATACTTTGATGCCATATTTGTCAGGTTTTTTTGGCATGTAAACTTTAAAAGGCATTCGCCCACGTGTTGGAACTATTTGTTCATCAACACAAACCATATCGGAAACTATGAAGCATTAGCGACAACGTTTGAGAAACTGCTCTTATATTTTTTTTTTTTTGAATTTTAATTCACCTCCTCAAGGCCGAGAAGGCCACTACAGACGAGGAGGCTACTTATTTGTGGCTATAACCCTCTCTCAACTCTATAACTCCGAAACACAAACCTTGACGAACAAGGCCGCTGCGCGGAGAAACGAGTTGAGCGCGGTACTACCAAGGACGTGGTGGAGATCGAACTCGGAACCACTCGTTTATGAAGCGAGCGCTCTATCACTACACCACTACCGCATTTATGTCTCTAAAAGCTGCTAATTTATCACGTTGATTTTTTCTTGTAGTCAAATCTCAGGAACTTTGTGATTAACTCAAATCTTTCACGAGACATTGTGGCTATGTAGGCAGATATTCCAATTTCGTCACTCCACAAGTCTCTGAGAAACACGTTGCGTTGTCTCAAAGCACCCATAAGATAAAATATGCCAAAATATCCAACCAGTTCCGGCTCTGTTATGTCATACCTTAGGAGACCAATAAAAATATGAAAATTTATGTAAAGTATACACAATAATATGAACTTATCAAGACTTCATTATAAATGAAATCGAAATTATATTTTTAACAAATTAAAAGATAGCAGTTTATTGAAAACTAACCAGCATTGTGAAATATGTTGAGTTACTTCTCCAGCTCTTATGGCACGTTGGGCTTCTCGATTACTTTCATGAAGTATCCAGTCTTTCATTTCTGCATTTAAAAATTACTCAATAGCCTAATGTATTGTAGCAGAATTTGATTTTGGCTGCATTCGCTCCCTCACAATGTTTTCCTTGCCTCGTCTACCACGTTGCTCATCTTCTGCTGTTTTCCAAGTTCTTCCCTTGCGGCCAACATACTCTTCTCTAAACGGATCATGTTCTACTATATCTGAAACTTCGTTTTCATTGTCAAAAACGTTATCTTCTAATTCACTTCCGGAAGATTCATTTTCCAAATCAAAATTTGCCAGACGTTCAAATATATATTCATTCATTATATTTTTCTAATTGTGTACTAAATGTATGGAATAAATATATACAATCCATATAATTTGTTGTTATGTATAATGAAAACATTTCAGATTACAGTGTATTTCATTAAATAACTAGTCTAAAGTACATAACTCATTATATATCTTTTATAGTTATGGCTGCATCAGCCAAGGGCAGTTGCAATGAAAGTGTTATATTTGAGATGGGGGGCAGGCTGTTACCCAGCAGTAGAGTGATCAGTGTTATATGCGAATTTGAAGGCGAATTTGAAGGCTAGTTCTTCAAAAGTTGTGTATCGTTGTCATGAAACCACTTCTTGACTGATTTCGCAAAATGACACTGCCGAGTCTTGTTAAAAGATTGTAGTTTCAGAAATGTTCATATGTGTCTTAACCTTTGACTCTAAAACCTGTATATACTTTAGAGCATTGACCTTATTGGCCTTACCGAAGATGTGGATTCAGCATCTACCCTTAGCTGAGATAGCTCCCCACACCATAATAGATAGCGGATGTTTAACGTTCTTCAGAGTGTATTTAGGGTTGAGTCTTTCACCTACCGGTCGACGAACATAATTGTACCCTGAACCACGAAGCTGCTGGAAAGTACTTTTGTCAGTAAATATCACAGTAGTCCATCACTTAGCAGTTCTATCCTTCATATCACGACAGAATTTCACACGTGCCTGAAGCTGCTTCTTGGTGAGAAATGGCTTCTTTGCTGGTCTATGCGCATGCAGTTTAAATTCTGTAGACAGACGTCAGCGAACACTTCTGGCACTAATATTAATTCCACTTTCCTTGGCCAATCGGGTAACTCGGGCAGAGGAAGTGTGAGGACTAGTTTGCACAATACTTTTCAGGTATCGGTCATCACGGGTTTAGCGAACGCCGTGGCAATTTTGATGTCTAGAACTCCCATGCAATTTTATAACGTTTTGTACATCTTGATATTTCTAGACGTTTACTAATGACAACTTGTGAGTACCCTTCACCATGCAAAGTTATGACTTGATCTTTAATAAAATCACTCAAATCTGCCTTTTTACCCATATTTACTTTATTTAATTTATTTTCTATTTACTTTAAAAAAAGAACTTTAATAAGCTTTGATGACGTCTTTTAAACAAAAATATGCGAAAAATTTTAATTTGATTCATTTAATGATGTTGACATATAATACTTTGCATATTTAAGAGGTATATTCAAAGTTATACTAAATTTATTCAAAAACCGTAAGGTGCCTTAATTCAATGGCCACTACTGTATGTATGTATGTATGAATATATATATATATATATATATATATATATATATATATATATATATATATATATATATATATATATATATATATATATATATATATATATATATATATACGTATATATATATATATATATATATATATATATATATATATATATATATATATATATATATATATATATATATATATATATATATATATATATTTATATATATTTATATATTATATGCGGTAGTGGTGTAGTGGTAGAGCGCTCGCTTCATAAACGAGTGGTTCCGAGTTCGATCCCCACCACGTCCCTGGTAGTACCGCGCTCAACTCGTTTCTCCGCGCAGCGGCCTTGTTCGTCAAAGTTCGTGTTTCGGAGTTATAGAGTTGAGAGAGGGTTATAGCCACAAAATAAGTAGCCTCCTCGTCTGTAGTGGCCTTCTCGGCCTTGAGGAGGTGAAGTAAAATAAAAAAAATATATATATATTTATATATATATATATATATATATATATATATATATTTATATATATATATATATATATATTTATATATATATATATATATATTTATATATATATACATATATATATATGTATATATATATATACATATATATATATATATATATATATATATATATTTATATATATATATATATATATATATATATATATATATATATATATATATATTTATATTTATATATAAAGCTTTTAACAAAGTTTGGCATACTGGTCTTCTCCATGAGCTTGTTTCAAATTATGTATCTGGGATTATCAAATCATTTCTTTCTAACTGCTTTATTAAAATCATCCTTGAAGACCTACTTATTTATTTTCAGTATCTTCTGGGGTACCTTAAGGTTCTATTCTTGGTCCTGTTTTGTTTCTTATCTACATTATTGAGCTTCTCGATAACCCACGTCTAAAGTAGCTCTTTTTGCTGATGACTCAAGTTTTTACTTCTGTCTTGACAAAAAGTCTTCTCTTTTTGATCGCTTAGAACAAACAGCCAATTTTGAATCTGATCTCACTTCTGTAGCAAATCGGAGCTCACATATTTTGGCTTATAAATTTTAACTCTAGCAAAACTCAGTTCTTTACTGGAAACAACTACCAAAATACAGGTTCGGCCAGAAAGGCGCTTGATTTCATTTAATAGTATGACAACGCAAATACTATTTGATTTTACTTAACTGGACCGTGGCTGTTAAAATGTTTTAAAAATTTGTATACGTTTTAAAAACGCGCTAAAAAAATTAAATCAAAACTTAACTTAACTATAAAGAAAATTAAAAAAAAAAACTCATCGTTAAAGAAGCAAATAAATCTTCGTAAAAAAAAAATAACAAAGAACAAAATTATATAATTTAATAAAACTAAAATAGCAAAATGAACTTAACTGGAATAAATAGTAAACTATTACGTTTGGAATAAATAACTTTGAATCGTTTATCTTTACAAATGTTATAGTAATATAATATTATGCAAAACCCTATTTAAATAAAGTAACAACTTACAATTGACGATTGTTTAATAAACACGCACATTTAAAAGTATTATTTTCGTGGACATATAAAGACATCTCTTTCTCTTTTTTATAAGTTCTATTATGGTCGCTGCTCAATAGAGTTATTATCTCTAGTTCCATCAAGAAAAACTCATTCTCGTTTGACTCGTCATTAAGCTAAGTCTACATCAGGGGCGGACTGGCCATGTGGAAGATGTGGACTATTCCACATGGGCCGTTTTCATAATCTCATAAAAATGTAAAATTCAATAAAATATATAAAAAAATAATTTTTTTTTCACTTATTACTAACGGTTATATACTACATTAATTTTGCCTATTTAACATTATTCAATTTGTTAATGTTACGATAAAAGTGTAGCCAGACGCAATAAATTATTTTTTATATTCATTAATGTTTATATTCTTTAATAATAAACCCGGGTTATCTGTCTCCACAGAGCTCCGTTTCTAGCCGTCTATCCTTGTGCCTTTGAAAATGCAAACGCAAATATTACATATTTTAGTTCAGTTGCATTTTAACGTTATTTGAATTGGTGTATGATATTATAGTTTGTATGTGTTGAATTACTTCGTATTCTTCATTTTTTATTCTGCTTTCTGTTTTTTAAAAATAGTAAGTTAAATTAAATTTATATAATTATTATTACTAGAACTATTTTAATTTCCTTATTTTTTATTATTAATAACAGTATTACATATAATGGATAAAAATGAAAAAAAGAAAGTTTTGGGAGGGACGGAAAAACTTCGTTTACGACGAAAACGCGAATTAGAGTCCGTGGCGCGAACATGTCACACGATTGATAAAATGTTTAAAATACATGAAGACATGCCTTCTTCAACCGCCTCTACCAGTTCTTTAATTCATCCTGAACTGGAAAAAATAGAAATTGATCATGTACAACAAAATAAAGAAAAGGAAAAAACAAATGAAGAGAAAGAAAATACAAATAATGCTTTTTTTAGAAAACCTCACAACAATAATATTGAAGAATTTTTTAATTATCATCCGAAACAACCGGTTCAAAACGTTCCATTTAACAATAAAATATATTTTCGTAAACACGATCAGCAAAATCGCCAATGGCTATCCTTTTGCGAAGATAATAACAAATTATATTGTTCAATTTGTCTTGCGTACGGTGGGTCAAACGAAAATATTTTTACTAAAGGTTTTTCCAATTGGGACTATGTTCATCAGTACATTGAAAGACATGAAACAAGTAAATTTCACGATGAAAATGTTATGAATCATTTTATGCGCTCAAAAAATACTTTAAACATAACAACACAATTTCGATCATTACGAAAAGAAAATATCATGTTCAATAGAAATGTGCTAACCAGAGTAATAAATGTAATAAAATTAATAGGCAAAAGAGGTTTAAGCTATAGAGGAAAGAGAAACGAGAGCCTCTATACATTTGATGACGATAACGTAGATCATGGCACGTTTATAGAAATCATTATTTTATTAAGCAAATATGACGATACACTGAAAAATCATTTACGAAACTGTATAGAAAAAAGTAAAAAAATTCATGAATGTGGAAAAAGACAAGGAAGGGGTAACTTAATTAGTTTTTTATCCAAAACTACTGTAAATTACGTAATTGAAGCAATTTCTCAATTAATAAAAAATAAAATTTCACAACAAATTAATGACTCTGGAATGTACAGTATCCAAATAGACACTACACAAGACGTAAGTGTGCAAGACCAGTGTGTGGTTGTTGTGAGGTATATTAATAATAATAATATTAATGAAAGACTTTTATCCACCATTAATATGGATTCATCGACTGGTGAATCATTTTACAACGTTGTAAAAGAACTTTTAGAAATTAACAATATCGATATAACAAAATGTATAGGTAATTCTACGGACGGTGCAAGTAATATGCAAGGCAAATATCAGGGTTTTTCTGCTCACATGTTAAAGTCAAATGCTGAAAATGTGCACGTATGGTGTTATGCACATATTTTAAATTTAGTTATATCTGACATTACTCAATCTTCCATAACGGTTGCTACATTATTTAATTTGTTAAATTTAATTGCTGTTTTTATTAGAGAATCATACATCCGAATGAATATGTGGAATTATTTTAATAAAGATAATAAAAGAAAGAAATTGAATATAATTGGAGAAACACGATGGTGGGCCAAAGATGCTATCCTTAAAAAAATATTTGGTAACTATAACAACCCCAAAGATGGATTATTTGTGGAATTAATACTGACGTTAAATGAAATTTCTTTAAAACCTAATTTTAAAGCAGAAATTCGCCAAAAGGCTAAATATTTTATAGATTCTCTAACAAAATATGAAACTATTAACTGCTAAATTATTTTTAAAAATTTTCGAAATTACAACGCCAATTTCCAACTATTTACAAGAGAAAGGTTTAGATTTTATTAAAGCTTACAATATGATTTCCTGTGCAATTCAATCTCTAAAAGAAATATCAAGAAATTTCTGTGTAATTAATGAAGTTTCGGATGAATTTGTAAATTATGCCAATAATAATTTAGATGAAATGGAATGCGATGTTATGCTGGAATCTAAATTACCAGAAATTAGGCGACGTCAGAAAAAAATAATGCCCGGAGAAAAAGCTTTGGATGAAACTACTTCGAATGCGTTGAAGAATTTTGAAGTGAATGTGTATAATTTTGCTATTGACATGGCTGTTCAAAGCATGGAAAATCGTTTTTCAAAAAATCAGTCATTTTATTATGACATAGGATGTCTGGATCCAAAAAATTTTACGGAACCTACTCCCAGTAACGCTTTCGAAAAATTAAGCAGTGTTTTAATAAAGTTTAACCCAATTGCAACAAAACAAAATCTTATTGAAGAATTAAATAATTTTAAAAAAAATTGGAATCTTTTGAAAGAAAATGTAAACGACTCATTTAGAAAAGTCTCAGAAGATAATGTAATTAATGATAGTGATGATGATGACAACGACGATGATAATGACAAAACTATTTCGCCCTCTCATTGCGGAGCTTGTAAAAATTGTCCAATTTGTTGTTATAATATTTTACAACGCTACAATATGTTAAGCGGAACATACGCTACACTTGGACAAGCTTATAAGTATTTATTAACTTTGTCTGTGACTCAAGTGTCCTGTGAACGAAGCTTTTCTATTTTAAAATATATAAAAAATAGACTTAGATCAACCATGTCTCAAGAAAATTTAGATGCATTTATGCTGATGGCAGTGGAAAAAGACTTATTAAACAGTATTGATTCTGACGACGTTATTAATCTTGTTGCAAAAAAAAGCAATTTATTGTTTGAGAAATTAATGTTGTAATTTGTGTTTGTATTTTATAATTGTTAATTATCCTTGCTTTACAGTATTATATATTTTTTTATTGTTAAGTACTTTGTTTTTACGTATATGTATTCTAATAAATTTTTTCTGTTCGATATTTATTCATTAATGTATATATTTATAAATTAAGCATAACTTTGTAATTTACGTCTGTTATCTTTGCTGCTTTTCCTCATTTTTCGTTGGCCTACAGGGCCGTTAAAAATATTTTTCCACATCATAATAATTTGGCCAGTCCGCCCCTGGTCTACATCACTTATTGTTAAATCTAATTAAATATTATAAATGTAAATAAACAATGTTTATTGTGTCAATATACATTAAAACCAATAAAGATAAAATTGAGGAAGATAAAATCTAAGAAGTTTTTATACAGGACTGCTTCAACCTTGTTAATCTTTAAGCATACCAAACAAAAAATAATTTCAGTAAATTTCAGTATTAATTGTCCTATTTAAATTAGAAATTAAAATATGAACTAAGGTATTGCCATTAAAGTTAAATTTAGTAGCTTAAAAATGAATTTTTAAATATTTCCAAAAAAAAAAAAAAACGGACCCCTGCATTTTTTTTCCAAAAAAAAACGACCAAAAAACCGAACCAAAAAAACATTTCAATATATATGTATATATATATATATATATATATATATATATATATATATATATATATATATATATATATATATATATATACACACATATGTATATATGTATATGTATATGTATATATATATATATATATATATATATATATATATATACACACACATATGTATATATGTGTATATATATATATATATATATATATATATATATATATATATATATATATATATATATATATATATATATATATATATATATATATATATATATATATATATATATATATATATATATATTAGACAATAGATAATCGGTCTCGAGTCTCGATTTCTTGTCTAGTATCGGTGCGATACCATGCAGTATCGGTATCGAAATCAAATCATATTGCCTAACTAATGATTCATACAGCAAACTTGTAAGCTGTTTACCTTGCAAGTATGTTACAAGCCTCAGGCATTTTGCAGAGGGCAGTTAAGAATCAAAAGGTGCATACTAATATACACTTGGATGTTATTATAATAATATTATACCAGGGTGGCCAGCCAACTGGAAATCATGAAAAAGTTAGGGAATTTTTTTCTAGTCAGGGAAATCAGGGGAAAATGTCTTTTTTGAAAATTTAATTTTTTTTAAAGTTTTTTTTTTTACTTACTCCCAAACAACAAAACCCACTTTAAAATATAACTGAGTCAGGGAAAAATATAAAAAGTCAGGGAATTTAATTGTTGAATTTGGCTGGCCACCCTACATACATAATTTATATATATATATATATATATATATATATATATATATATATATATATATATATATATATATATATATATATATATATATATATATATATATATATATATATATTTATGTATATTTATCTCACTCTCCATGAAATAATCTGAACATATAACATCAGATTTACTCGGTTTTTAATAATCAATGCATTTATAAGGTTTTTGCATTTTTTATTTATCAAGCGAAATCTGAGTTTTAAGCGCATTTAAGATTAACGCAACTACGCATTTATAAGTTCTGGGGCTTTCCAATATGGCGTCTTTTGGCTTCAAAAATTTTGAAATTTTATTAGGAGATGCGCTATCCAGTTATTATAGAGATCAGTGTTAGTAATTTGAAATTGTAAATTCGTATAATTAATGAGATACATAATGGCTCGTTTATTATAAAAAAAAAAATTCTAAGCTGGTTGTATGACATCATGTTTATCATTTAATTTCTCATCTGGTATCTTTGTTTTAATTTAAATAATTGTGTGTTACCACTTCTGTATTTTAATTTCTCATCTGTTATCCTTATTACAATTTTTTCTACCGTAATTAAAAGGAAAGAAAAGATTTTTTTAACATTTACTTCTATATTAAATTTTTACAAATAATTAAATTATGTTAAACGTGTGTAAGGGGCGAACAAAAAAATAAGGTAGGGTGGGTGGTATTCGGGGTAACTAACCTCTGACTCTACCTAAGAAATGTCAAACTTCAAAATATTTTTGATAAAATTAAAAAAATAAGTAAAAATACAAAAAACTTATAACCATTCAATATATTTATTATTACTGACTATCTTATAACCTTTCTAAAATTATTCTAAATATCAAATGAAACAGTTATTTTATTTAAAAAAAAGCGAACCTAATTTTTTATATTTTTTTTAGTCCGACTACTCCCCTAGAACAATGACCTGGATCAGCCCCTGCAATGTATAGTTTCCCATATCGTTACTCCAACGCTATCGAATTTTTATTCCATTCAAGCAAAAATTTTCTGTGCGGAAATAATCTCCAAGGGAATAGTTTTGCAGTGTTTTTCATAGCGCACTTGATTCAGGAACGTAAGATCCGTGGTTCAAACCCCAACTCTCGACAAGTTTTGCGACATCGGTTGGGAAGGAGGCGTGAACTTCCTATTAAATGCTCATTCGCGGTGCTCTGTGATAAGACCGTAAGGACTTCTTGGGACACCTAAATCAACATTAAAAAAAATATATAATTCTCCAAAGAAAGTTGTTTGTGATGCAATGGTTAATGATTATTCTAAACGAGTATTAGAAATGGTTGTTCAAAGTTTTTTAACTTTCATTAAAGAGAGCTTTTCATATGATTCTCCAAAGAGAATTGCTTGTGATGCAATCGTTAATGATTATTCTAAACGCTTATTAGAAATGATTGTTCAAAGGCATTGATTTCGTAACAGTCATCACAGTTATTTTAGTTTAATTAATTGTGTGATACTGCATTTATTTTAATTCATTTTAACTTCTCTTTTGGTATCGTTACTTTATTAAATCTCTCGTGGTATTGTAATTCTCGCCTGGTTTTTGTTCTGTGTTCAACATTCAACTAAACTTTAGTTTTAAACAATTAAATATAAGTATATTTTAGTTATTACAGAAAACTTCACTCGTTATGCATTTAACAACATCTTTAATCTGGGATTATTTCAAGAAAAATATAGGTAAGCACTACTTACTAAGTATTCTTTATACTTTATCTCAAAAGGTAATTACCGGGAAATAATTCTAAAACTAATTACCGGCAAAATTATTATTAAATATAATACCGAGCGGATAAAGTTATGGCATATAAGCATGGAGTTCTAGGTTCAAGTCTTTCATGGGAATTAAACTTTCTTAATTTTTTTTTTAACTAAAAACGTAGATTTTTTTTACGCTTTTACGTTATAACTATTATTGTTTGTTAACTATTAGGATTTAAAAAAATTAGTTTAATTGGTTGAGCAATAATTCTTAAATCGCAAAGCACAGTGTGCTAAATTGATTGCCAGGTTGTATGTCGGCCCACTCTGAATTTTTTTTTTTTTGTTTTAAACAAAGATAACTACAACTAATTGTTAAAAAAAATTAAATTCACGCCAATCAGTCAAAGGGTCTTTTTTTGGTAATAATATTTTTTTTGGTATGAAATTATTTAACTCCTTCGACATTTTTTAGAAGTAAAATTTACAGCAAATGCCCCAAAACTTATTTTTGTCTCAGGTCCCAAGTGAGTTTGAAGCGTTCCGGCTCTGTTGTATTTAATAAAAATAAAATAAAATCATAATAAAAAAATAAAACCATTTTATTTGTTATTAGAATCAACATTACTTTTCAGGAGAATCTGCTTTATGTAAACACAACATAGGAAGTTATTCGTCGAACTTCAAAAAAAAAGAAGACGAGCGGAGATCATAAAGAAATGAAAAACTAAACGTAATCGAGGCAGGTGCTTCTGGATTCGCAAAAGATGTAGCCTTAAAGACTCTCACTCTCCCGAAGAAGGCGTTACAAAAAAGTGGCCACTTCAAGATCAGCGTCAATTAGTAGTTGATCATGACATCATTACTTTGATTGCTACTGAGTGTTTGCCGTTCAGTTTTGCTGATTCTGAAAATTTTAAGGGGTTTATGAACAAAATTTTACCAAATTCTACAATAAAACATTCAACAACTTTCTCAAAAAATAAACTCCTTCTTTACCATGCACTGAAGGTAGTAATGCATGAAGATATGGAAAAAGAGCTATATATATATATATATATATATATATATATATATATATATATATATATATATATATATATATATATATATATATATATATATATATATATATATATATATATATATATATATATATATCAACCCTCAGAAATTAGGAAAAAGGAGGTTGGCAATAATTTGCCGATCTTAATCTTTTAGAGGTCTACAAAAACTATTATTAAAATATAGAAACAAGATTGGAAATTTTTTGCAAACCTCAAACACTTTCAGGTAAGCAGTTAGGTCATTTAGAGTCGGCATTGCTGAATGCCGACTCTAATTCTGAGAGTTGATATATATATACATATATATATATATATATATATATATATATATATATATATATATATATATATATATATATATATATATATACATATCAGTCACTGCTAAAAGTAAACTTTCAGTGTAATCAAGCTTCAAAAATCGTTGACCTTTAAAAAATCTTGTAAATTTCAATTTGTCAAAATTTAGATTTTTTTAATTTAGTTTTATACTATGGTAAGAAATCTAAATTTGCCAAAATTTAGATTTCTAACCATAGTATAAAACTTGAATATTTTTATTATTGTTAAATCCTATTGAAAATATGAAGCAGCTGTTTAAAATGCCTATTTTATTATAAGCCGCATTAGAATTAAATATATTTTTATATAAATTATCAAAAATTCAACAAATAAAATGATAATTTAAAACTAGATGCAAATAAGGTATAAATAGTTTTTTTAATTCAAGTTTTCCACGATTGCATGGAAAATACTTGAATTTTCAAAATATTTTTGGTAGCCTCAGTTTTAAATGAACCTTTTTTTTTATTATTAAATTTTTCAAATTTTCAAAAAAGTGATTTTTTTTATTATTAAATATATAAACTGTTAGGTTTTTAAATATGCAAAAGTAACTATTATCATTTTTGATTTGAGAGTTTTTTATCTCAAGTCTTGATGTTATAAAACTTTGTGAAATCAAAAAAAAGAAAACAGGAGTTTGCTACTGAAAAAAAAAGTTATTAAAAGATTGTCAGAGCAAGATAACAAAAGAGTGTGGTAACAAGATTGTCAGAGCAAGAGTGTGGTAACAAGATTGTCAGAGCAAGAGTGTGGTAACAAGATTGTCAGAGCAAGAGTGTGGTAACAAAAGTGAATCTCAATTTTATTGAAATTGTGTCAAAGCATTTTTAGTTGTATTTTTAATTATTAAATGAAAATTATTTAGATTAAATTGAAAAAATCACGGTTATTTGCAAACTGATCAATGATTAAAAAAATAATATTATTATGAAAAAAAAAATGATTATTATGAAAAATTACTTTTTCTAAATACAGATGATTATTATTACATATTAAAAATGAAGATTATTATAAAAAAAAATGATTACTTTTTCTCGATAATACAAAAATTACGATTCATCACATTTGCCTCCACTATCCCGGTTTCAGTTTTATTTTTCAACTCTGACAATTGTGAAAATCAGGCCCTTTTAGCTTATTGGTACTACTGGTAGTTTGTTACTAAGACTGACTTTTCAAAGTTTTGTTATTAAAATTTACTTATTTTTAATGAAGTTATAATAATTGAAAATGAAAGTAATATTATTGATTACACTGTATAATTAGTCTATGTATTAAATTGAGGTATATTATGGAAAGATCTAAATTATTTGTAATTAAATAGTTACAAATTAACAGCAGAGATAATTTAATTATGGCCGGAATTTGTTTTAGATCTAATATCATTATATTCTACATTTGGAGTTCAAATATCATCAACAAGATTTTATGCTCGAACAGATGAACTTCTTGAAATACATCAAGCCATGATTGAATTATCAAAATCACAAAAGTCATTTTTGGTTATTACTGGCATGACTGGCATTGGAAAAACTCAGCTTGTACGAAAATATATAGAAGTTTATCGTAAACATTATGATAATTTTGTGTGGATAGATGCTGCATATGGTAAAATAAATATGTCAATAATAAATCTTTGTTATAAATTAGGAATCAACTTCAAAGAGACTTATGATTTGTGTCTTCCCATAGAGGTAGTTATATCTAAAATCCATAATTACTTTAAAAGTAGTAAAACATTATATGTCTATGATAACGTTGATGATGCAAGTGTCAAAAATTTTGTAAAATATTTACCTAACCAACCTAATTTGTATACTTTAGTAACTTCACAATGGAGGTGTTGGTCTCCAGAGGCAATTATAATCCAAATTGAGCCTTTCTCTCCTCAAGATGCTTTTAAAGAAGTGTATATCTACTGAAGATGATAAGATATTAAAAAAAATAACTGAAGTGAAAAGGTATCATCCTCTCGCACTACACCAAGCTATAACATATATAAATAACACACATGTCTCTCCACAAGAATATTTAGATTTATTTAAAGATAACCCAGTAGATATACTTGATGAATTTATTCATACTGAACAAGATGCCAAATCAGCAGTTCTATCGATCAGAATTATTTTGCAAAAACTTAAAATCAATCACGAAAAACTTTCTTTGCAAATCCTAAAATTTTTATCATATTGTGATGGTAAAAATATAACAATGACGTTTGTTAAACAGATTTCATTTCATTTAAAACAAAATGACAGGGTCAAGATCTACCATGCAATTAATGTTCTGAAAAACTTTTCACTTTTAAGTGATTGCTGCGATTCCAATTTAAACAAAGGTTATCTTTTGATGCATGATATAACACAAATAGCATGTTTCCATTTTCAGAAAAACAAACAAAAGTATTATAATATAGTTGTCTCATTTATAAAACAAAAATTAAATATGGTAAAAGATCATTACGAATATGGAATTGATTGGTACAAACATTTTTTACATATATTTTTGAAAAACAAAGCAAAGGTTGCTTGTGATTTTAATGAACATGCTGAAGAGATATTTTGCTTGTTGCAAAATAAGGGTTTATTTAAAGACATTCTGGCTATTTTGGAAGAAATTGAATGTTTCCAAACAGTTACCTATGGAAGAAACAATACTCTTGTTATTGATACAAAGCATCTTAAAGCACAATGCTTTTATAACATGGGGGAATTTGAAAAGGCATTTCCTGTATATGCTGAATTAGAAAAATTACGATCAAAATTAATTGGGAAAAATCATTTATCTACTTTAAAAGTAAAGCATAACAAAGCCCTTTGTATGGATGGTATGGGTGATTATGTTGGAGCTTTTAAGATATATTGTGCTATAGAAAAGCAGTACATGTCTTTAAATACAGTTGGTAAAAAACATCCTAAAACATTAGAAACCAAGCATAACAAAGCAAATTGTATGATTAATTTAGGTAAATTCGATGAAGCGTTACAAGAGTATCATGAACTTGTAAAACTAAAAATAGAAGTTTTAGGTGAAAATGACCCATCAACATTAGATACAAAGCATAACTTAGCCCTTTGTATGGACTGTTTGGGTAGGCATCATGATGCATACCAAATGTACTCTAAACTTGAAGAGGTGAAAATTAAAGTTTTAGGAAACAGTCATCCATCTACATTAAAAACAAAACATAATAAAACAAATTACTTTATCAATACGGGTCAATATGATAAAGCTTTTCAGGAATATATTGAAATTGAAAAATTATTAGTGTTGGTTTTAGGTGAAAATCATCCTTTAACCTTAGAAACAAAACATAATCTTGCTTTTTGTCTGGAAAAAATGGGTAAATATGAAGAAGCATTACATATATACACTGAAGTAGAAAAACTGCGAAGTGAAATTTTAGGAAACAATCACCCAAAGACATTGATTACACAACATAGTATTCAAAAAGTTACATCATGCAAAAATAATATGCGTAAAAGTAGTGTTAGTGATAATATCAAATTCAACAAACAAAAATTAACAGAGTGCCATTCTCAGTGCATTGAAGAAGAGCATTCAATGACATATAAATCAAAAAGTATGCGAAAATTATTTGGTTGTTATTGTTTACGAAGATATACAAAAACTTTTTCAAAATCAAAAAATTGTTCATTAGAAGTTTTTTCGTCTATTTAATCTTTGATTTTACATTAAACATTACAAGCTTCTATTTCTAAAATTTTTTATATAAGAAAAACAAATATTTATACCTATATTTTTAAACACATTTTTAAACTTTAATTTTTTCAACTTTTACATTATATTGTTATTAAATATGAAAAAGTAAAACAAAATATACATACATACATACATACTTATTTTTTGTTTTTTTCATTTAATTATTTTCCTGTGGAAATTTTTTTTTTTGGAGGGGGGGGAGGGGGTTCCGACCCACTAACCACGACACTGCATACATTCATGGTTTTTAAAAAAAGAGAAAAAAAAAATAATGAAAAAAAAAAGATGCTGTTCTAGCCCTTAGTGTATGTAGCGGGCACTCTTGCATGTTATACATAATTGTCAGTCGATGTATTTACTGAAGCCTTAGGCAGCTGGCTATTTCAGTATGAAATCAGACTATTAACCTAAATACGCTTTTATTTAGTATTTACTTAACATTAATAGTATTTATTTAGAAGCGTTATATACAGTTTACGTACAAAATGGCGATTCGTCATTAGGCCACGCCAAATTCTTATCAATTTAAAGTTGTTTTTTTATAATCTTTTCTTTCACTTGATGGTATTATGGTTTATCCTCCGCCAGTCTTGTGGAGGCCACATTACCAAGGCCCGCAAAGGCAAGTTTAGTTTTTTTTAAATCTTTTTTTTTTTGAAAAATACTTTTTTTTAAATAAAATTGAAAAAAAACTTACAACATAGTTTTTTTTAATATTAATATAAAGATATACTACATATGTGGGAGGACGAGGGTGGCAATGCAAATGAAGTATTTGTACTTTATGTTCTTTTACTTTTATATAAAAAAAATTTCATCATTAAAAAAATATATATTTCGCACCTTTAATCAGGAAATACTCCATTTTTTTAATAAGGGTAAAAAGATTTAATTGCAAAGGTTTTGACGAACGCATTGCTAAATATCGTAAAGGCTAAAAAGTAGAAAATAAAATATAATATTTTTTGTACTAAAAAGTAGAAAATAAACTTTTTAATTTAATACATTTTTTAATATATTTTTGAGCAAATATTTTTGCTGTATTTTTTATAGTTATGATAGTTTAAGCGGACTATATTTAGAAGACATTAAGTCGTAATGAATTAGTGTAAAAAGCAAACGTCTTGGTGTAAATTAGGGATGTACTGAAGCTAAAATTTTGCCGAAGCCACTTTGCCGAAGCCGAAGCTTCGGCACTATATATGCTTAAAATTTAATCAGCATTCAGATCAGCAGGGGTGTAAAACAAAAAAGGTTCCAAAACTAAGATCCTTGACTAATAATATAGAAAAAATGTATAAAAATGAGGACACAAGTCAGAGTTGCTGCCCCAGGCAGGGCAAAAGCTCTCAGCGCCCCTGTTTGAAAGTTTCTCATTATGTCGTTTCTGATACTTTACCGCACCTAGTGTTTTTTTTTTAAACTTAAGCTTTTTTGAAACATTTTCCCCAAATTTTCCTACTTCTAATTCTACTTTTTCTGTGTGCAAACCATATTAATGTTATATAGTGTACAATATCAGTAACTCACATATAATTCCAACTATTCCCAATATTCTTCTAAGATTATTGCTATTTTTTTGATCTTTTATAGCCATACTGTTCTTCTATGTAAACATCGTTTCTCTTTAATCCTCTATCTAATCATCTAATTTTTAATCCTCTATTTAATCATCTTGTTTGCTCTATCTAATTATAGTGTGCTAGCTTAACATCCTCAAATTTTATTCCCCATAAATTACTGTTACGCATCTTTTCATGTGCTGTATATTTTATTTTTATTTTTAATGCATCTTTTGTTAAGAGTGGATAAAAATCTCTAATTATTACTCAAGTAAATTTATCTTTTACACTTGAACATTCTTTCTCTAAATAAACACTCTTAGCTGATCTAGTTGTATCTACAACATAAAAAATCTTACAAACACACTTTATCTTTTTATTGCTATTTATTTCAATATCTTTTTTTTGCTTCTCTGTATTCATTAAACGAACAATTTCTAAACTTAAAAAAACCCTAAGTTAAGACCATTTTGTATTCCACTACAGCTGTTGTGAACCTGCTGCTAAAAAAAAGTACAATTGATAGATTTCTCTCTAACTTCTTTTTTACACACTTTTAAGTTGTTGTTGTTTTTTTTTATTACTTTTAATTTTACACTACATAACATTTTCTTAAGCTTCTTTTAATCTTTTATACTCTGAAATTATAGTATTCATTCTTCTTCTGTCTCTGTAATGGATAAATCTGCATCAATATCTGAAATCAAATATTAACTATCTGTGACAAAAACTTCTATAGTAATCTAACAACTCAGTAGAGTGAGCGTTAAATAAAATAATAAATAGAATACTTTATAAATATTTTATTTATAATTATATTATTATTTACTTTATATTTATGAATAAACAGGAACTGAGCAGGCTGATATTTATTTGATTTAAATTGTTTATTTAATTTAAATAAATTTTGATGATAAATATAAGAGCTCAAAGTAATCAAAGCTTTAACCTTTAATTTATTTTAAATAAAATTTAAAAGTCTTCATGTCATAAAAAGAAACCAGAGTATAAATTTATATGTTTAATATATAAATTCAATTTAGAAGTATTCATAATATTAATAAAAGAGCAAGGATAATTATTATCATTGTTTTTCTTTTTCTTTTAATTTATATAGTTTTGGTTGACTTTTTTTTTCTTTTTTTATTCTCCTCATTTATATTTCATTTGCATTTCTTCCTTTTTTGTTGTTGAGAACTTTATGTTTTTTATGTGTCACTCCATTGACTAGTTTGTAACTATATAAGTGACACCTTACCAATTTCTGTAATCTTACGATGAAAATTTGTAAATTTTTATTATTATGGTTAAATAAAATTTAACATCACTTGGAAGCCTTCAAAGTGTATGAAGACCTTCCTTAATTTTACTATTATATTCAAAATATTTCTACTTATTTATTATCATCCTCTCCATAACAAGACATTTGGGAGTAAATAATACTAAGTATATGGTATAGACTCCAACTTTAACTCTGTAGTCCTGAATTTACAACTTAATTAGACACGGCTTCGGCCGAACCGAAGCTTCGGCAAAATTGGCGAAGCCGAAGCCGAAGCATGCCGAAGCCGAAGCTTCGGTACATCCCTAGTGTAAATAGCCAGTCTGGAATTTAAATTGCCCTTTGATATATTTAATTTTAATTGTTTAAGCGGACAGAAAACATTAGGTCGTAATTAATTGTTGTAAATAATATTTTCACCGCAAATGTAAAAAAAAATTAATTTTTTATTTAAAAAAAATATTAGTAGTTAAACAAAAAAATTATTTTTTTCATATTTGAAATTTTAAAACAAAAAATGCTTAGAAAAATTTAACTTTTTTAATTTAAAAATTTAATTTAAAGTTTAAACTTTTGATAATTTTTAATTTTAAGTTTTTTAGCTTTAACTTTAGATTAAATACGATTTCAAGATTTATTTAGATTAAAATTTTATTCTTATTTTGAAGGAATGTATGATATATCTCTCCTCTATGATGCTTTTTTGTTTTTAAAGAAGTATATATTTACTGAAGATGATAAGATATTAAAAAAAATAACTAAAGTGAAATACGTTTTATGTTTTTACGATTTTAAAAAAAAAAAACCTAATGTTGATCCAATATATGTATTTCGACGTTGATTCAATGTATTTAAACCAACGCTTTTCTAATGTATGTAAAAACATCGAAAAATTTAATTGTTTCTACGATCTAAACCCAACGTTGATCCAATGTTTATATCTCGACATTGATTCAATGTATTTAAATCAACGTTTTTCCAATGTATGTAATGTAAACTTTTTGCAATGTAAATACATTGCAAAAAGTTGATTGTTTTTACGAACTAAACCCAACGTTGATCCAAGGTATGCGACCAAACTTAGCAATTGCAAAATTATATAACTTGAATAAAATCTTCCGTGATTATTAAAATATCAAACCACAATCAACACAATCATGATTTTTGTTCGGATGATCAAGCGTGTTTAACCTCTTATTTATACATATATATACATAATTATGTCGGCTAAATATTTTTGGGTTATTTTTGAGTTGAATTCATTGAGTTGAATTCATTGAGTTGAATTCAGGTTAATAAATAAATTTTTGAAAAGAACCTATTTTAACCTATTGCACCTCCTAACATCGAGTGGAATCCTGTCCGCTTTCTCTATGCTATCTTTCTAACACGACTACTTCTGTCTTTCATTCTAACACATCTTCGTTCTTCCTAAATTCACTTTACTCTTGGTCCGTAGAGTGGGTTATGACGCTCCTTAGGGAGCCGAACCTGTCTTTGCGGGTCTTGGTAATATGGCCTCTATAAGGCAATTAGCCGGAGGAGGATAAACTACAATACCTATATACTTTTTTTTTTTTTTTTTTTTTTTTTTTTTTTTTTTTTTTTTGGTATATGCAAACTAATAATGAATTAAATATAACCGTCACTTCAATTAAAATATGGGAAAACAATGATTGAAAGAAAAAAATGTGGTAAAACTTAATTTTTTTATATATAGAAATGGAGAAGCGTTTTTGTTTAATTCTTTTTACAATAGATTTATTTTGGAATATATCTATAAATTGTTTCATAATCTTTAATAAAAATATGTTATTAAATATTGAAAAAAAAAATTGTGAGAAAGCAAACCAAACGTTATTAAGTTGGTTTTAAATAATAAGGAAAAATAATCTGTTTCTGTTAATACCTAAGTCTAATTTAATTTGTAATATTTGTTATAATTATATTGTTTAAAAGATATACACACGGTTTAAAATTAAATTTCATTACGATGCGGTACTTTTAAATGCGCTAATGACGTAATTTAACTTTTGAGGATTTAAGTTATGATAAGTAGGGTGTCCCAAAAAAAAAAAAAAAAAAGCTCTCTACTGATTCCCATTCTATGTGACCTAAACATGTCCTAAAAAAAGTTGGACGGTTTTATTTAGGCAGGAAGTGCTAGATGTAAAATCTAGTTTTACTGTTTTAATGTTAGGCTGGCTTTACATCAATAGAAAACACAATTTTTTTACATTTTAGAAAATTAAAGCAAAACAATTAGATGCTTATAAATCATTTCTAATTGTTTTCTACTATTTAACTTGATAGATTATATTTATAAATATGAAAATACAAAAAAAAATACATTAAAACTAATATTCATTAGCAAATCTAAGATTTTATTGCGGTGAAACATTTCTCAAAAAATACAACTTTTTGAACAGTTATTAAGCTCCTTTTCAGTCATACTCTTAGTCAAGTTTTTTCTAAACTTTTTAACTTCGAAAAATACATTTTAAAGGTGATCTTCATCTCTAGTAGCTGAAATAAAATCTTTAATGAGCCTTATGTTTCTTGCTGCACCATCATTTACAGTACATATGTTTTTGGTCCATGCAATAAAATCTAGCAACTGAGGATGGTTAAAAACATCTATAGTATTATAAGACTATTATTTTTTTATACTTGCTCTTGGTATTTTAAAATGTTTGAAGAGAAGGTATCTTTGCTCGGAAATCAACTCAGGTAACTCTGTGGTCTCTCCAATTTGTACATTTGATGGTTTACAACGCTGAAATTCATTTTGCTTTTCAAATTCAATCAGATCTAAAAGCATTCTTAGCTTTGTTTCAGAAGGAACTTCTTTATCCCAAAAGGGCAAAACACAGAGTTGCGGAGTTAAGTACCACGTATGGCGTCCCATGCTGAGAAGCAAAGCATTTCCAATATTTTTACTGACTTTTCTCAATGTAGAGGCTGTCTGGATATATACTTTTATCAAATATGGTTTGATAAATATGGTTTCTTTTAATTTGATCTAAATTAATTTGATCATTACCAACAGTTAAAGAAAAAATTCTGTTCTACGTTATTAAGGTAAAAATTACTTTATACTGACAACATTGTAAATTAATTTATTTTATTAACCGATATTTATGGTTAATTTTAATATAACTGCTATACTTTGTGACTATTTTTGCTTTATTGTAAGATTAATGTTGCTTTATTGTAAGATTATTGTTGCTTTATTGTAAGATTATTGTTGCTTTATTGTAAGATTATTGTTGCTTTATTGTAAGGTTATTGTTGCTTTATTGTAAGATTATTGTTGCTTTATTGTAAGATTATTGTTGCTTTATTGTAAGATTATTGTTGCTTTATTGTAAGATTATTGTTGCTTTATTGTAAGGTTATTGTTGCTTTATTGTAAGGTTATTGTTGCTTTATTGTAAGATTATTGTTGCTTTATTGTAAGATTATTGTTGCTTTATTGTAAGATTATTGTTGCTTTATTGTAAGATTATTGTTGCTTTATTGTAAGGTTATTGTTGCTTTATTGTAAGATTATTGTTGCTTTATTGTAAGATTATTGTTGCTTTATTGTAAGATTATTGTTGCTTTATTGTAAGATTATTGTTGCTTTATTGTAAGATTATTGTTGCTTTATTGTAAGATTATTGTTGCTTTATTGTAAGGTTATTGTTGCTTTATTGTAAGATTATTGTTGCTTTATTGTAAGATTATTGTTGCTTTATTGTAAGATTATTGTTGCTTTATTGTAAGATTATTGTTGCTTTATTGTAAGATTATTGTTGCTTTATTGTAAGATTATTGTTGCTTTATTGTAAGGTTATTGTTGCTTTATTGTAAGATTATTGTTGCTTTATTGTAAGATTATTGTTGCTTTATTGTAAGATTATTGTTGCTTTATTGTAAGATTATTGTTGCTTTATTGTAAGATTATTGTTGCTTTATTGTAAGATTATTGTTGCTTTATTGTAAGATTATTGTTGCTTTATTGTAAGATTATTGTTGCTTTATTGTAAGGTTATTGTTGCTTTATTGTAAGATTATTGTAAGATTACTGCATCTTTATTGCTTTAAAATCATTATAAATTTTATGCAAATATAAACGTTGTGCTATGGGCACAACGCCATTAAAAAGTGTAAATTTTAAAAAATATATATATTTTTTTAAAATACACTCAACTTAACTCAAATTTATCAAAAAAACTGTTGGTGATATTTATTTTTTTCAAATAGATACTAAAATTGGTCAAAATTTCATTTATTTAGATTACTGTTATTTTAACATCCCTAGCAACGCACATAGCAACCGTTTTTGAGTACTTTTTTTCACTTTTTTTTAGCACTATTTTAAAATTTATTTTAGATTTTTGTTTTTGCAAATAGCTTTTTGTTTTACAAAAAACTTAATGCTGAGAAATCACGTGGTTCTTCTAGTTGACTTAATGATTTTGCATACTAATTTACATTTTTGCCTAAAACTGGCTTGACACTGTGAACCACAATAACCGCCAGGTTTGAAGTCTCCCCACATCCAATTTTTTTTTCTTATTAAGAAGTAACATAGTATATAAATTAAGTAAAGGTATTAAGAACCTCCATAGGAATGGCTAGAATAAATTTTTTACACATCTAAACTTTAGATACAAAGGGGAGGGGCGGTACATCGCTAACTCTATTGAAGTTCATATATTTTACATAATTTCATGAAGAAACCTAATTTTTATTCTGCACTTGTTTACTCCCCTATATAAAGGCATTAAAAAAGTGTTAAAACATTTCTATAACAGATTACATAGGAAAAGAATGTAGGTATAAAAACAACAACAACAAAATGCATTTAATGTGAAAAATATCTTGACTAAGCTTTGAAATGCAAAAATAGCATTATATTTTATCAACACTCAATTAAAAGTATCTTTCATGCTATTAAAATACTTTGGAAATAATTTTGACTTAGTTGTGGATCAACAATATATTAAATTGAAAAGTGAACTTGTTAACTATTTATTAAATGTTGAAAATTCCACAACACTTGACTTTAATCGTTTAGCATAGTCTGGGTGGCTTTGTCGTCTTTTATATCTAATCCATGTCTTTTTAAACTCATGATGAACAGATTCACCTGCTTGTTCAGAATAAATTCCAAGTCCATTATCAGTATTGGTACTTTTTAGAAATGGTACAATATGGTTAACTGCAATATGAACTTTCCACGGTATATTCAAAGAAATGTTTTCAAAGTAAGTATTAATATATTCCATTAAATTAGCATAAGACATCTTGAATTCAAAAACAACAGATTCAATATCATCAATAATTTTTTCTCCAAAGGTTGCTTGCTTCATTGCTTGAAACTTTCTTAAACATTCAATTACTGGTAGTAAATCAAGCTTTCCTTGATCAGCAATATCACGAGAAAGAACATCTAACTTATCTAAAAGTCTGTTGGCATTGTTGCCATCAAATCCAACACTATGGTAACCTCTGAAAAATATGTAATTTGAGTTTAACCACTTTTCAAAGCCAGGCCATAGTTTTGATAATAGTTTTCCAAATGTTGAAACTATTCCGATTAATGTGTGCAACTCAGGTACTGGAACTAAATTTTCAATAATTGTGTCTGGATCCTCTTCAAGATATAATAATCTTGGATTAATAACATTTTTATAATCAGCCATCTTTGATTTTGGTTTTCCAGCTTCTGTGTATTTACTGTAATGATAATCAAGGGAACCGAGAGTTCGTTTTTCTCCACCATCCAAAAGAATCTCTCCTTCACACCACAAACAACTATATTTTCCAGCATGGCTTGTAATGCCAAACATTGAGTTTGCACACTTTAAATCAATTGCAACAGAATACTTAATATTTTGAAGATTAAGAGTATCAACTAATTTTCTAAGATTTCCATTGTGTTCAGACACTCCTTCTACAATAGCAACAATAAAACAACGCTTAACTCCAGCATCATCAAGGTCAGGTTGGTTGCTAGTTTTATCATGCGGATTAAAAACATTCATAGTGACCTTTAAAAAACCTTGACCAGAATCTACAGCAACTCTTACAATTGTAGAAAGAGGGTCAATATTCCTTTCAGTGATTATATCATGTATAAATTCATCAATATCTTTAATATAAACCATCGATTTATTTACTATATCGCCAGCTTCAAAAAATTCTTCTTCTTTACGTGAAAAATATTCATTTATTTTTGCTTTTAAAGCCTCTAATTTTTTAACAATATTTCCTTCAATGCTACTTTGAAAGCAAAGACTTTTTCTAAATATAGAACACATTTTTTTGGTTTTACACTGAGATAGTTCTAAACATTTTATAAGCTCAATGATTGTTCCAAAAGATACTTGACTAAAATTAACACGGTCACATTTATTGTCTGTAGTTCCGGCAACAATAGTCAATGGTTTCCCATGAGTAGCAATTGTGAACTTTTCACCTCTACAAATATTTTTCTTTTCCATTTTTGTTTTTAAAATACTTGAAGTGACACGTTCTGCACTTGCTGATCCCAATGCATATGCTGCATTAACTAAATTTTTCACAGCTTGAACATCACTACAAAGATGAATAATGCCTGACTTAACTACTCCAGAACATTTTAAGCACATTCTTTCATTTTTATCTTCATTTAACTCAGAAGTAATAATATTAATATCTTTTGATATTTCTGAAACATCAGAAGTTCTTCTGATATCTTGACGGTTTATCTAAACAAAAAAATCTAAAATTATATAAACTATTAATATAAAAAATATAACACATTAAAAATAAACACATCGATGACATATTACTTTCTAAAACAAACTGTTTAAATGGTTTTTTTTTCAAGTTTATGAAGGTTCATTGAGACAAAGCTTTTTCTTTTTTAAAAATTAATAAAAATAAAACAAATTTACTTAATTAAACACTAAGTCTTAAATATAGTTTTTTTATTAATTTTATAAACTAACCTGGGAAATTTGCTTTAGCCACTTATCAAGGTATTTTGTATCGTTTTTTTCCAAACAATAAAGGTTTTTATAACAATTGCTACAAACAACTTTAGAATGGTTTACTAAATTTTGATCATAGCTATCCCAAATAAAAGTTTTTATTTTTTCTTCGATTGCTTTAGATATTTTATGAAGCTTTGCTGACTTTTTACCAAAGATTTTAAAACAAACAGCACATAAATTGTTGACCGCCATTTAATAAAATTCAATCGTTGTGCTCTAGCATCAAAAAACGCCGGTATTTGATTATCAAATTATAGCTATTTTGTTGAAAATGGCGGATATTTTTAACTAAAAATTATACTTTTTATTTTTTGATTTTCATACATTTTTCCATTCCCCTAGAGGTTTTTACAAACCAAATATTTATTTTCATATATACAACTAAGTATTTATAAAAAAAAATCTGATGTGGGGAGACTTCAAACCTGGGGGTCAATGTGGTTCATAGTGTTGAATATACATTTAATTTTTAGTTTTATAACAATTTTTTTACTTTACAAGATAATCTTGTTTCTGTTTAGTTATATATATTGTTTAGATACATATATATATATGTGTGTGTATATATATATATATATATATATATATATATATATATATATATATATATATATATATATATATATATATATATATATATAATATATATATATATATATATATATATATATATATATATATATATATATATATATATATATATATATATATATATATATATATATATATATATATATATATATATATATATATATATATATATATATATGTATATATATATATATGTATATATATATATATACATATATATATATATTTATATATATATATATATATATATATATATATATATATATATATATATATATATATATATATATATATATATATATATATATATATATATATATATATATATATATATATATATATACAGTATATCTAACAAGTTTAAAAATGTATAAACAAACTGAAGTGGAAAACCATCTAGCAAACTTCGATCTAAATGACGAAAAAGTACGTCTCATACTAGCTAACTTTTAAGACGTCTATAAGACGTTTTATAAGACGTCTCATACTAGCTAACTTTTACTCGACGTAAAACTTTTACTGAGAGCTCTGAAGTTATATTGAAAGATAACAGCACAAAACAGTTTCTTATTAGAAGTTAAATGGTTCAGAGGTTGAATTTATGATTGACTGTTTTATAAAAAACAGGGAACCGAATAGTTAAGATGACATTGTTAGCTGAGATTTTTAACATTCGTTTGTGTCAAGTGTGTACACATGTGCACATTCAATAAAGCTTAATCAAAATTAGAAGTTAGTATTCGTTTTTGAACTTAAATTGTAGTATGCAATTTTTGATTTAAATGGCTCTAAACTTTAAAGAAAGATTAGAAACAAAAAGTTTTGACGTTGGTAGTTAAATGGTATGCGTATGACAGGGTATCTAGTATGCGTACAACAAGGATGAGTTTATGAAACTGTTTTTTTATGAATAAAGTTGCATCTAATGTTTAATCATAGTCTCTAGTGCAAAATTTAGTAGATAAAAAGCTTCAAGACAAATATAATCATTATTATAAATAGAATTTCTATAAATCTTTTTTTTTAAACGTTTTTTTATGAGATATCAATATTGTACTAACTTTGCTTTACTGTGGCGAGAATATTTCAGAAACGGATTGACCAAAACTTATCATATTTGGACAGTTTGTTGACTATGTATCAAGTTGTGCAATGAACCTCAAAATTCTATGAATGTATATGTTAAAAATAAAATATAACAATTTTTCGGTCGTTATGATGGGTTTAAAATAGTTTTTTTCATCCTTTAAAGAAATAAATCACAACCCTAAGGAATAAGTAAGTTATAAGTTTTTGAGGTTTATTGCATACCTCTAACATCAAACTAGGTATATGCAAAAACTTATTCTACGTGATCTTCTGCATTTTGAAATATTTTTGCCACAAAAATTTTTAAGTTTTTACCCCTTGAAAATTGGCAATCAGGGCAACCCTTTTTTTTTTAATATTTCAATTTTTATCTTAGTTTTATTTGGAATTCACTTAATATACAGAAAAAATTATTCAACTATCAAAAATAAAGATTTTTTTGTTTATGGGGTTGTACCCCCTTAAAATCATTAAATTTATTATGAACTTTATTGTACTTTATTAATAAGTAATAAACGGAGATAAATTCCCATTTAAATTATAATTTATATTAATTGAATTCCAACTTATTTCTAATTAAAATCTTAATTTAAATTAAAATTCGATGATACCAATTTATTTATTTCTAATAATGATATTTGCCAACTCTATTCGACTTTGAATGATGAACTGCAAAAAGTATCAAATTGGTTCAAAAGTAACAAAAAAATCCTAAACCGTAACCAAATTAAAATGGATTCTCCTTCATCCCATCTCCAAAAAACGTTCTTTACCCACAAATATGCCGCAAATTTTTATTGATCAAATTGAAATAAAAAGAAAGTTAGTAACAAAACTTTTAGGTGTTTTCCTTGATGCAAACATCTCATGGAAACAACATATTAACTACATTTGTACTAAAGTGTCTGAAGGTATTGGAATCTTATACAAGAGTAAAATATATTTAAATAAAAAAAGCTTAACACAACTTTATACTTATTTGTTCACAGTTATATAAATTATGTAATTACTACCCGGGATAGTACAAGCTAAAGTAAGTTAAAACGTCTTTACCGCCGCCAGAAACACGCTATGCGTTTTAAACTAATCAGTTTTTCATAGCAATTCTCACATACTAGGATATTTTTTATTGATACGAGAATACTCAATATATACGAATTTAATGTTTTATTTTTCATTTATATGTGGAAAAACTATTTATGTACTTTAAATTTTAAAGATTTATTTTTTTCGAAACCCATAAAGAAATATATCTTAGGAAATAATAGTTTTGTATATGAACCGTTTTGTAAAACACGGTTTTTGTTTTTGCAAAATTTTGATTTATTGATTACTTTTTCAGCCTTCAAAAATAAATTTTAAAATTTCATTACATTAACTGAAAATATTTTTTAATACTTTTAATAATGTAGTTACACAATCTTACAGGATCTATCAGAAACCTTTGTTTGTATTTTTAACTATTTATTTTTTATCTAATTTTATAATTTGTAAGACAACGGAATTTTTTACGGAGTTGTAAAAGATTTTATTATGTTAAACAAACACACACACGCACACAAGTTGAGCACGGTGGTAGCAGGGGCCCGACGAAAACGAAACTCTGAACATATTGTTTCTAAAGCAAGTGTTCTGCCACTATTGCATTATTGAATAAATAATTTTAAAATTTACTAAAAAAGAATTTATTAAAAAAAGACATGGAATATCAATTAACCATAGCCAAAAATGAACGAATCAAAAGCAATCCAAAATAAATATTCAAATATATAAATAACCAAAAATCATATGAAATTAAAACTTGTTCATTAATACTGACAGCATTAATTAAAAAACATGACTAACTGTATATATAAACAACTTTATAAAAAAGTTAACAAATCAACTTATCAAGGAAATAACCCTACAAAAGATTTATCATTAAGTTGAATAAACAAGTTGTCAACTTGTTTCTCCGCGCAGCGGCTTTGTTTGTCAAAATTGTGTTTTACAGTTATAGAGTTGAGAGAGAATTGTAACCACAACTAAAGTAGTCTCCTCGACTGTAGTAGCCTTCTCGGCCTCGGGGAGGTGAACTAACATAAAAAAAGTAAAAATAAAAAGTGAAATATAAACTTTAAATTTATCAGTTAACTTTTCACCTTGAAATATTAAAATAAAACAAGATTCATCACACAAAAACTAATAGGAATAAATGGGATTTCCTCTTCTATTTAAAAACTGCTTCTTAGACTTCCACTTGGTTTATTATTCAGAGCATACAACAATGGGACTACTCCACAACTATGGAAACAAATAAACATCCCAACAATTCAAAAGGATTTGCAAAAAGATCAAAGAGATTGAGGAGAATCTAAATAGTACTGTTGAAAGAATTTGTGATGGCGTAACTTGACCAGATATTGATGACGCAAATGAATAACCTCCCTTAATTAGGAATAGTTCACCAGGTTGACCAAGGAGTTTAAAGTTACAACTGCCAGGTCAAGTTGTAATTGGAAGGCAGATGTAATTTTAAATCTCCGAGAACATTATTATTACAAAATTGTTAATCAGATCTTCGCCATATGTCAAAGCGCCACTGCTTCCTATTAAGTATTATTATTACTTGAAGTATTTGTTGAAGCTATTACCATTCTCACAAATATTCGCAATGTCCCTTATCTCTGCGTACTCTGAAAGCGACACATTTTTTTCTTGTTGTCGTTGTTATTTAGGTGCCCCAAGAAGACCTAAGGGGCTGTCCATTAATTACGTCAACAAGTTTTTTGAAACTTTTACCTCCGCCCCTCCCCCTTGTCAACAATTTGTCAAATTTTCAGAGACCCTCCTCCCCTATAAAATTACGTCAATTTTTGATTATCCCCTCTCCACCCCCCCCCCCCCCCCATCTTTATATACAAAGAAGCTACGCTACAAATTTTCCGTTATTTAAGCAAAACTCAAAAAAAAAATTATTGGATTGACCTGCCCCCTCCTCCTTGTCAAATTTTTAGAGACCTCCCCTCCCCTATAAAATTACGTCAATTTTTGATTATCCCCCCCCCCTCCCCTCATATACAAAGAAACTACGCTACAAATTTTCCGTTTTTAAGCAATGAAACTCAAAAAAAAAAGTTGTTAGCATCAACTTTGATTGACCTGCCCCCCGCTCCCTTGTCAACAACTGTCACAAAAGTTCAGACCCCCCTCCCCCTATTTTTTTGACGTAATTAATGGACAACCTCTAACGGTCTTGTCACAGAGCACCACGGAACTTTCCTTACCGTGACGCGAAAATATGTCCAAGGCTCGTTTTGAACTTGGATCTCCTGCTTAAAAAGCAAGCGCTCTACCAATGCGCCACGGCCACAGAATTTTGGAGCTACAAATCTCTCATTTTATGGTATGTACAATCCATATTGGAGCTACACATCCTCTTATTTTATGGTATGTACAATACAACAAAGACATTTACAGTTTTACATTTAAGCTCTTTGAACTATTTGTCTTCTATTTAGGTAGAGATATACCAGGGTTTTTTTTTTAAATACCTATAGCCTATTATGAATATAAAAATAAAATTATCAATAAAATACTTTAACTACTATAGAACAGAATAGATAAAGAATTTTATTTTTATTTTTAGTGGAGAGCTTAGTTTCAATGTTCTTTTTATATTTAATAATGATAGCTTATACTTTTAGTTCATGGCAGATGTTTTATACCTGCTTACCTTGGGGATGACTGAGAAGATAGCCCAGGTGATAAATGAGAAGAAGATGGTAAAGACAGCGGTATTATATGTTTCTGTGCGCTATGGACCTTAAAATACAATGGTTCTTAAAAGTCTATATGGTGGACAAGTCGAGTTTAAATACTTGCTGCCTTTAAAACATTCTTTTGAAATAAGGGTATACTACTAAAAAGTAGGACAGGTCCTTCATTGTCAGCATGCAGAAGCATGCTTAATACTTAACAGAACAGTTAGTTATACTGGTTCTACCTAACGATGATATTGAGAAGAAGGTAAAGATAAATGTAGGAGACAACGCAAAAAAAAAAAAAAAAAAGAAGAACATTTTTTTTTTTTTTTAATTTAATTTAGGTGCCCCAAAAAGTCCTTACGGTCTATTACAGAGCACCGCGGATGAGCATTTAATTGGAAGTTGACGCCTCCTTCCTAACCAATGTTGCAAAACGTGCCCAGAGATGGGGTTTGAACCGCGGATCCTTTGTTTCTGAGACAAGTGCGCTACCACTGCAGATATCACTTTTGAATAAACAAAAAAAAAAAATATTTTTTTGGACCTTAGAGAATAAAAGCTTGAGAGACTTTTTTTTTGTTTTTTTACCTAAAATCTATAGTCATGAAAATATAAAAAATAAAAACAATCAAAAAAAACTTTTTGGTAAAACTGCAAATAAAGGTATTAGACTGATTGTCAGTATTATATAACAAGGTATTAGACTGTCACTTATATCAGTCTAATACCTGTGCAGTTTTACCAAAATGCTTGGTTTTGTTTTTTTGGTTTTGTTTTTATTTTGCATTAAAAATTTTTTTTTTTTGACACATAGATGTTCTCTTGTGAGTTTTTTACTTATTTATATATTTCATAAGATAATTGATAGTATTTTTAACTATGTATAAATTGTTGAACTTGATATGTTGGTGTTACTATCAGTGCCGGCTCGAGCAAGCGCGAGGCCCGACGCGAGTTTAGTTTGCGAGGCCTTCAATGAAAACTTAAAAAAAGGTAGGGGTTGAAGAATACTAATGTACGAGGGTAAAATCGTGTTTTTATATATAATAGTCTTTTAAATATAAAATATATAAACAAATATAAATAAAATATAATACATAATATATAAATACTTAACAGTGTCACAATTATTATTTATTGAACAAATACACATGCTGTAATATGTTTTCCACAAAAATCATATATTATGCACATTATCGTTTTTATTTTGATTATTAAATCTTCTATAGAAAACTTAAAAAAAAAAGTTCCGCATAATAGGGCCCCGCATGGTCTTCTTAAAAAGCTAGAGATAATTATATACCTCTTTATGCAATGCAAGGCAAGGGTGGTCTCAGTTTTTGAGCGCAGATTTGCGACAATCATCTTGAAGTTTTATATACATATTGTACAATATATATGCATATATATATATATATATATATATATATATATATATATATATATATATATATATGTATTTTTTTTTTTTTCTAGAATAATATGTACAAGGTAAATTTACATTGAATATATTACTGGTAGGACTTCCAGAAGATCACATGCACTTATCATAAAGCCCTTTACAATCTATATTAAGAGTTAAAATACATAAATAAATTTACAAACAATTTTAAAATGCGTTTATATATTATAATACTCTTTAGATGTTAAGCAAGTTTTAACAATATTTATAATATATGTACAGTATATATGTATGTATATATGTGTTGTAACAATATTTATATGTGAATATATACATAATATTTCTCAATATTTAATATTATGCAAAAACAAACAAACAAAAAAACAAACAAAAGCTCAAAAAAATTACATCCGTTTTCATCAGTATATATGTAATGACAATATAATATGTAATCTAAAAAATATTGTCGTTCAGATTACAATTCCTTAATTATTTTGTGGAATATGTAATAATTTTAAAATATAACTATGTTATCAATTGAAAAAATTACTTCTTTTAGTTTTCTTTCAAAAGAAAAATAACTCCAATTATGCAAAAAATCAAAATGTTTTAAAACTATTTTGTTCCATAAAAAGGCTCCACGGTATTGAATATAAGATTTGCCTATATTTGATTGAAAAATTGGTTGTTGGATATGTTTATTATTTCTTAATATATATTTATTTTTTTCTTTCATTGAATATAGCTTATGAAAAGAAACAGGACAAGCATTAATTTTGCATTTAAACATAAAATAAAGAACGTTAAATATATTTGCTTCGTAAATATTAAGAATATTCATGTTTAATAATAAAGGCCTGGCATGAGTAAAACGATCTTTAAAATTAATAAGACGTGCTACATGCTTCTGTTGACAAAGCAAAGGCTTTAGCTTAATTTTGTTGGTACTACCCCAGGCAATATTAGCGTAGTTAATATGGCAGTGAATTAATGAGTAGTTTAGTTGAACTAAAGTATGTTTATTTAAAATGCTTCATGTTTTATATAGAATCCCAATACTTTTTGCAATTTTATTATTTAGATTTCAAAATGCGGTTTTTCCATGAAAGATTTTCATCCACAATAATACCTAAAAATTTAGTATAAGTTACTCTTTTTATATTAATTTTATCAATGAAAAGCGGCGGCATTTCCCTTGGTAGTATATGCTTTTTATAAGCTAAATGAAAACGAATCCACTTAGTTTTTTCAATATTAAGTGAAAGCTTATTTGATTTAAACCAGTCAGATATTTTCTTTAGTTCTACATTCATGTCATTAAATAAGTTATTGATGTCATTTCGGGATAAGAAAAGATTAGTATCGTCAGTTTTATAGAGGTCATTAATATAAATTAAAAATAACAGTGGTCCAAGTATGGAGCCCTGGGGGACTCCATAGGATATATCTAAAGCAGTAATTGTTGAGTGTGTATCAATATGCATGAATTGTTTACGATTATTTAAGTAACTTTTTAATAACATTAAGACTTTACCAGTGATACCGTAATGTTCTAATTTATTTAATAGAATGCCGTGATCAATAGTATCAAAAGCTTTAGATAGGCAAATTAACTTTCATAATAGCCTTAGAAGCATTATATCGAAAATGAGTATACAAAACAAGCATACTTTTTTTGCCGATGATTTAAACTTGGATGCCATGTGTTACGAAAAGTTTGTAAATACAAAAAACTTTTTTAATTCATTATTTGAATTTAATATTATACCATCCATATTTAAGCCTACGCGTATTACAAAAACTACTTCGTCAGCAGTTGATAATATTTTAACTAATAGCGTTTTAGGTACAAGTTTTGAATCCGGTATTTTTATTGCAGATTTTTCAGATCATTTTCCTATCTTTCATGTTGCGCACGGAGTTTTGTCTAATAACGACAATAAAAAAATATCAGTTACTAAAAGAAATCTCTGTTTTAAAAATCTAGATAAACTTAAAAAGAAGCTCCACTAAGAGAAATGGGAGAATGTCTATTCCTCTGCAGACCCCAATAGCGCGTTTGACAATTTCGCGAATATTTTTCAAAATATTTATGACAATGTCTGCCCAAAATTAGTCAGTGAAATAAAAAACAAACAACTTAAAAATCCATGGATGACCAATAATTTAAAATAATTTGGTTAAATCATCAAAAAGAAAACAAAAGCTCAACATAAAATTTCTGAAATCTAAAAAAGAAAATGACGAATATGCGTACAAAACATATAAAAAGTTTTTCCAAAATAGTGTGAAACAAGCAAATATTTATTACTATTCTAATCAGCTCGATAAAAATAAATTTGATATTAAGAAAACTTTGTCTATTATAAATGAAGTAACTGGAAGAGAGAAAAAGTGGCTCTCTTGCTTGCCACAAAAAGTAATTATTAACAACAAAATTATAACTAGTGAAAAACAAATATGTCAAGAATTTAACAAACACTTTGTTAATGTAGGCGCCTCTCTTGCATCTAACATTGTTCAGTCAACTAGAAAGTTTGATGAATACTTGGGAGAGAAACCCAGGACCAGCATATGTAATGAAAAAATAAATAAACTTGAATTGAGTATACAAAACCATGCATGTAGGGCAATTAACTATTTAAACAGATTAGAAAATCCTTCCCCTATAATGAAATACATTAGTGTACTAAATATATCAAAACTTAATTCTCTTCAAATATTAATTTTTATGTATAATTATAAGAATAACCTGCCAAAAGTATTTTCTAATATTTTTACATCGGCTGTTTCCCAAAAATACAATCTCCGGTCAAATACTAATCATAACTATCACTTGAGTAGAGTAAAATCACAACTGTCAAAATTTTCAATTATAATCCAAGGCCCGTCACTATGGAATCAATTAGAAAATAACAGTTTAAAAAACCTGAAAAGCACTTTCTCTTTTAAACGACAAATAAAATTGCATCTCCTAAATCTCTGAAACACATGCATATATATTTATTTACTTATTTATCTTATATATATTAACTATATATATTTGACATGTTTCTGCGTGTTTATTTTTAATCTTCGTTTGGGTGAAATTTTTTATCGTTTATATTTGTAACGGAGTTTTTAATTTATGTTTTTTACTTAATATATCTTATTGTAAACTTTTTAAAGATATTTGGCTTTAAATATTATTGTTAAAGGGGCTCTATGAAAAGATTGTGGTGACACCAGTCATCCAGATCTTCTTTGAGCCCCTGTCTATTTATATATATACACTTTGTTTAACGTAAAATTTTCTTTGTAATTTTATTATTTGATTATTATATGAACAGCGAAATATATCTATTAAAAAAAAAAGGTCTATAAATAGGATATATATATATATATATATATATACATATATATATATACATACATATATATATATACATATATATATATATATATATATAATAAAAGACCAAAGGTGGAATAGTAAAAGTTGTTTTTGAAAGATCGGTATGTAGCCTGTGTACATATCAAGATATCTGTATTGGAAATAAATGTTTTGTATGGATATTTATTATAAATTGAGACCTTTTAATACAAAAAAATATATATATATGTGTATATATATATATATATATATATATATATATATACTTATATACTTTACTATGTTTACGCTTATTTTACTGTTAAACGATTCTTAATTTTCCTCAGAACATCTACTTCTCCTCTCACTCTGCTCTCATCTCAATTTATCTTAATTTTCTTTTCGACATGAAATCGTTAGATTTGCTCTTTCCTTCTGCTAATTCAACTTTTTTTTTAACTCGTTTTGCTTCTCTAAGCATCGACTGTTTAATGCAATTAATATGGATTGGATTTAAAAAAGAAACTTCAAAATCAAAATTGATAAGAATGCTTATGTTCAAACACATTCTTGTTTAATATTTATTTGGAAAATAACTTTAGGCTTTATAAAAAATTATTTTAAACCACTTTAATTTAATTAACTTAATTAAAATCCATGGTGACTTTAAAATTTTATTAGATTTTTTATTTATTTATAAAGTTTTCGTCATAGATATCAAAAAAGGTTTTGTGCAACGTCATAGACTACGTTTACATCATATTCAAAGTCACTATTTTTTAATTTAATTAAACCAATGTGTAAAACTAATATACTAAGTTATATAGTTCAAGAGTAAATCGTTACTTAAAATGCGCGTAAAGAGAAATAATGCGTAACAAGTTAATTGTTAAAAATGCATGTAATTAGAAGTAAATTGTTTAAAAAATTGTTTATTCTTGTTTCGCTCGACTTTATTTCAATGTACAATTTACAAAAAAAAAATTTAAAAACTGAAATAAATATTAATTTTAGATAAATATGATTATTAGAAAAAAGTTTATTATTAAAAGGACTATTTATTTATAGGTCTATTTACATGTCGTTTGGATAAAGAGGGGTGTGCCAACCGCGCGGTTGATCCCATTTCGCTAACTGTCGTCGAATATCTGAGATAAGAGTTGTAGCAAACACGATTCCAATAACCTAAATCGTATAAATGGTAACAAAATATCAATATTTTACAAATATGATATAACGCATTTATATTTTCTTAAAGAAATAATAAATATTTATATATACAAGTTAAATAAATACTTATGTATTATTACATATATAACAAAAGCTTGAAAAATTGTTTTGTTTTATTGCCAAAAATATTATAACTGTTTCTTTGTATAAACGCAAAAGGACATTTACTTTTTTGAATTAGTTTTAGTTTTCATTCTACAAAATATAATAATTATATCTGCTGATAAATAGTTGACCAAATTCTACCAACACAGGTTATTTCAGTATTTATTTTCCTCAATGAAAAGTATAAATATTAAGATAAAAAAGAAAAAGAAAAAAAAGTAACAAAAATATTAAAAAAGTTCGCTTTTTTGAATGGGAATCAAATTATGAGTGAACCAATTTTATTTATATACAATGTCTCAAAAAATTATCCGACCAAACAAGTTTTTCGCAAAAAAAAAATGTTTACGCTCTAAATTATACTAAAAACAATAATTATACTTACTTAGTCTGTCATTTTAAGTTTAAATTCCCAATAGAATTAAAATGACAGACTAAGTAAGCGATACTTACTTAGTCTGTCATTTTAATTCTAATGGGAATGTATGTTATTTAGCGTTCACATTTTTTGATTCATGATTCAGTTGGCTTATTATTTGTCCTAAAAGAAACTTAGTATTTAATAGGCTTGTAAAAAAATTATCCGACCAAACGATATTTAGGTAAGTTTAATTAACTAAATGTGAAATTTGTTGAAATATTTAAGCAAATTTTTATACAATTAATGAAATTGTATAACAAAAAACTGTTTTTTTGTAGCAAAAAGTTTTATATAAAAAAAAGGTTTCATGTTTTTTGAAGTAAAATGGTTGGAGGTAAACGTCACTCGAATGTTTCTCGGAGAAATTTTGCTGTCGATCTAGTCAATCAGGGTAAAACCTATCGTCAGTTGCAGCAGAGACTGGAATTCCTCATAATACAGTATCCGACATAATGAAGAAGTATAATTTGATCGGAACAACAGCCGCTAAAGAAGGACAGAGTCGCAAAAAAAAAGACTTTTAAGAGTTTTGATAGAAACTTAATTAAACAAGTCAAGAAAAATCGCTTCATTTCTCGAAAACTGGCTGAGCAAGCCGAAGAGAAATATGGAATCAAATTATCCTATCAGACAATCAGAAATCGTATCCGAGACCAGGGATTTCAAGGACGACTTTTGCGTAATAAACCATATTTGAGTAAGAAACACATGAAAAGAAGATTGGAGTTTGCTAAGAAGTTCAAAAACATGCCGTTAAGTTTCTGGAAAAGATCCTGTGGAGCGACGAATCAACTTAAAGTCATCTGATGGAGCCCAAAAAATTTGGAGAAAAGCCGGAGAAGCCTACAAATTAAGCTGCGTGAGAGGAACTGTCAGGTATGGTGGCGGTAACGTGATGGTATTGGGTTCAATGGCTTGGAAGGGTTTCAGAAAACTCCAATTTATTGAAACTATAATGGATCAGGTGCAATACAGAAAGATTTTAAAGCAAAATTTGAAGTATTCTGCTCAAAATCTTCGGCTAGGATCTGATTTTACATTTCAGCAAGATAACGATTCCAAGCATAGTGCCACTAAAACCAAGGAGTGGTTTGCTGAAAATAATGTTGAAGTCTTGGAATGGCCCGCACAATCAACGGACCTTAATCCCATTGATCATTTGTGGGAAGTTTTAGACCGAAAAATTGGAGATCGGTTATTTTCCAAAAAAAATAACCTCCAAGTGGCAGTTAAAAAAGATTCAACCAGAAGAAACAAAATCTTTAGTCGAATCAATGTCTAGACGTCTAGAAGCTGTAATCCAAGCAAAGGGAGGCCCTACAAAGTATTAAAATAATTGTTTTGTTATTTAATAATTTATTATGGAACAAAAAATATGTTTTGTCGAATATTTTTTTGACAATAAAAAAACAACCTAAGTTCCTTTATTTTAAGACTGAAAACTTTGTTATTCATATTTTACACTAAAATAAAATTTTAAAAATTTTATTTTAGTGTAAAATATTCAAAAATTCCCATTCAAAAAAGCGAACTTTTTTATTATTTTTGTTACTTTTTTTTCTTTTTCTTTTTTATCTTAAAATTTTTATTTTTATTAATCTTGAGTTTACCAAAAAAGTCGAAATTTACAAAAATACTTTTTTTAGGATAAATATTTAAAAAAATGTTTGGTCGGATAATTTTTTGAGACACTGTACATCTATAAAATTATATTTAATATTTTTTTCTATTAAACAAACAGCTTTTTTACCACTTATTATACCTGGTTATTGTTCTTTAAGACCACTTATTATACATGGTCATTGTAACACAACAGGTTATCACACTAAGTATCATAACAGTTTATTGAGAACATTTATTTATTTTTTTGACAATTTCGTCATACCTACCAACCTTATTAAAAAATGTTATTATAATAAGAGTTGCTATCAATACTATTGGTAACAATTATTATTTAAGCATAATCTTGCTTAGGATAAATTAAAGCTTGCTTCAATATACCCGTTATTTGCATTAAAAGCAATTTTAAAGTCAAGTCTAAATGAATTGCTTTGAAAACTTTAATAAAATTAATCTTTTCGATAGGCTGTGGTCAGATAAACTTCTTAAACATTTTTTTTTCAGTTTATTTAGCTCTAAAAAAAACCAAATAACTTTGTCTCAGAGCACTGTGGAGAAGCATTTAACAAAGAAGTTCAGACCGTCTTCTTTACCGAAGTCGCATATATGGCCAGAGCAGGCATCAAAGCTCAAACCTCTTGATTCTAAAGTCAGCACTCTAACAACTGCACCATTGCTGCTTATAAATAACTTTAAATTTGTAAAACAAATAAATGCAAAAAACCTTCTTTATTAAAACAGGATATTATTTTACTTTCTCAGTATGAATTTTTTTAAAATACTTTCATAAATTAAAATTTTTTTATTAAATCGTAACTGATTAAAGATTTAAAATGTTAAATTTCGTCAGTCAAAAAAAATAAATAAAGCTTGCCGAAATCAAAAAGTTTCTCTAAGCAAATTTCATGGATCCCATCACAACCACTACATTACAACCACTAATCTTTTTTAGAAGGGAAAAAAAAGTAGTCTCTATGTGAATTACGTAAAAACCACAAATGTTAGACAAAGATTAAATCCCACATTATTCATTAAACCCAGATTTACACAAATGTTCAGAGTGTTTCTGAGTTATTCAAACAGATAAAGGAGTCATGTTGTATTTGGCCATTCATTCTTTCATTCAAAGGTCAGACATAAGGTGCTAACCTGGCTTAACCAGATAAAGCTTTAAAAAGTGAAATTGTTTTGGTAGCATTATTTAGGACTTTTTTATCAAAAAAAGTTGTCAAATTCGTGTGCAGAAGTAGACTTCCAGACAGGAACAATCTTGTTCTACAGCCCTTGTTCTTCTACAGATTGCAGATCAGAGGACATTTGATCTGCAATCTGTAGAGCAGCTTCCAGAATCATAGTGGATGTTCCAGAGTCATTGTGGATTCTTTCATTAAAGCATATATTAATCATTTTGTAAAAAAAAAGAAAAAATAATTTTATATAAAATTGCTGATAAAAAAATTAACTTTTACTCAGTTTTTTTCTTTAAAATATTTAAAGTTATTAGTTTATTACTCATTGACTTTTTAAAAATAATTTGCAAAGCTGTTAATACCTGTTCAAAATAATAGTTATTTGCAAAACTGTTAATACGTGTTCAAAAAACAAAAAAAAAACTCTTTCATTCATTTTATTCATTTAGCTGTAGACTAAACATGATTGTGCCAAATGTTGAGAAAATAAACAAATGTTTTCATATTCTTAAAAACCAGAATCTTAGTAAACACATTCAATAACATCATTACATAATAACATTTCTACATTGTTTTGAGTTTTTCAATCAAACTAGTTTTGTGATAATTTAGTAAATCGGTATTTTAAAAAAGTTAATGTCAATAAATACGAAAAGCAAATGCAAAGAATTTTATATCAAAAACTCTGTTAGGTGAATGCATTAAGCATTTTTTATTCATCAAAAGGCCTGATATGCCATATAAACAAGTTTTTTATTTAATATATACCATACTATACTATAAACGATAAAGACATATATGCCATATAAAAACTATAGATAACAAATTGGGTATTATAAACTATTTAATTATAAAAAAAAGATTGTAATAATTAGCATAAAAGTAAATAGATCAGGCTAATTAACCATTCATTTTGATGATCGGTTAGCTGTGGCTTATAATTATTTTGGCTAAAACACAGGTAAAAATACACCTGTTTTCAGCAACAGCTAAAAAGATATAAAAAATAGATATAACATTTAAGAAAAAAAAATATACCTGAAGTAATGCAATACCAACTGCAATACCACCCACAACTATCAGGTGCTCCATAAACCATTGTGAAATTCCATCAATGCACCCTTGGGTATATATCTTCATTTCACGATCAGCTGACTTGATAGTAATAGAATAATAAAATATTTAACAACAAAGATTAAGCCTATGTTTAAGAAAAAACTACAATAAAGTTAATTAATTTTATTTAAAATAATTTACAATATATAATAATAATTATAATTATTCATGATATTCATATGAACTCCTAATGTCCGCAAAATTTTATATCCGCCATGGTGGGTGGCAAAAAACTATAAACAAACTAAAGTCGGCTAAAATAGATCCGTAAAAAATGATTCGGTTGTAGCTTTCTTAGCAAACTATGCCATATCCGAATAATATTTATAAGTATTATAGGATATTATAATAAAAATTAGCAGTTCTAGATTAATTTAGACCCGTATTATTTATCAAAAGACTGTACAATTAATTAATTCTTACAGGCAAATGGCCTAATCTCACTTTACTAATATATTTTATCTAATATGTTATCTTTTTAAATCAGTTCACAAACTCTATTTTTAAATTCTACAAATGTCTTAAATCTTACTTACAACTTTGTAACCTGTTGTCTGGTTCATAGCATTCCTTTTAAACTTCTTTTTAATCAAGGTCTAAGGTAATAAACAAGTTAAATCAAGGTCTATGGTCTATATATACAGTAACTGGTTGTATAGGTCAGAGTACTTTTTATAAAACCCTTATGAATTGATGGATTAGCTTTTAAGAAACTTGAGAAATTATAAATGCAATTCAGTCTTTTCTCATGCAAGAGCGATATCTTATTACATGCAAAACTATATTACAGTAATTTTGAATATCTGAAAATCAATCAATAATACATTTTAGATTATAATTCTTACTTATATACTTTAAGAAATTTAAAAAAATAAACACAATATTTATCAAAAAAACTGATGTTATTAATATAATAAAAATAACAATAAAAATAATAATAATAACAAGGTCAGGGGCACACAGAGTCTTTATGATGCACAGGGTAGATAATTGAAAATTTACTAGATGATGGCCTTAACTCTACCATCTTAAAAATAACAATAATAAGACTAATAAAGTACTTCTAGTAATTTTCGTCGCCTAATGATCCTGGATCTTCCACCCTATGTGCACCCCTGAACAATGCTCACAATATAGAGTCTTATCTGTTCTAATTCAAATAAAGTGAGAAACTTTTACAAAAAAGAACAAGAACAGTTAAAGTCATGAACTTATACAACTTTTGAATAAATATTTTCAAATATAAAAATAACATATAAATATTTTTAAATAAAGACATCATTAAAAATGAATTTAAATAATTTCAGCACTTATAAAAATAAAATCTTAGGTTAGTTAGAATACTTTGTATAGAACAATTCAAATACTAAAAAAACTTTTTAGGGCTCGGTATGAAATTATATTTTATTTTTTTAGTAATACTAAATTTATGTAAACCTAGAGTGTTGTTTTTATCAAATATTAAAACTAATTAAAATATTTTGCTTTTACTGCAATAAATATTCAAAGCAACCCCATTTGCAAGGTAACTTTGAATGATTTAGTAAATAAATATTATTCCTAATCATTTGATTTAAACATTATTTTAATGTTGTGTTTTTTAAGAGCCTGTCATAGCTCTTATATGCATAATAAAATAATTCAAATTTTGTCAATAGTGAAAGAAGGGCATATAAAAATGTGTATTTTAAAATTTTATATGTTCCTTCTGCTATCTGATTATCAAACCTTTGTTTTTATTGATAGTTAATTTTTGCAATTAAAAAACGTGATTTTTCCCCTTTCATCAATTGCTGCTTTGCTGTCTTCATTAAGTTTTGAACAGCTGTAAACTTACATGTTACAACTAAGTTGTAAACTGAACTTTGCTATCTTCATTAAGTTTTAAACTGAACGTCATTTTCTTGATTTCATTTTAAACTGAACTTTGCTGTCTTCGTTGCGTGTTGAAGTGCAGTGTTTGCTGTCATCATGAAGTTTTAAACTGAATCTTGATGTTTTTATAAAGTTATAAATGAATTAAGTTGTCTTCATTTAGTTTTAAATTGAACTTTGCTGCATTCATTAAGTTTTAAACTAAATTTTTTAATTTCTTGATTTCATTGTTTAGTTCTTATAATTTTGGCAGTTTTCTCAGATTCTTTGACAATTAAAAAAAATATTTTAATCAGCTGTTAATATTATTTTCTTCAATGAACACTTTTAATAGATCTCTTGTTCAAACGATTTGATGTATTATATACAATGAATTTATTTTACTTTTTATATAAAGGTGTTTAATCGAGGAAAAAAAGTCAGCATGGTTTTTATCAAAACTTTTTCTTTGAAGCTCGAGTGTTTATGCGTAAAGTTCACAGTTCGGCTAAACTAAAGTCTTTCTTTAAAACCGCTTGTCATAACGTCCATTGCTCTTCTTTTTTTTTGAAAACTTATTAAAATATTATTTACTGCATTTTAATTTTCTGTTTTTGCAGTTTGGTACGCAACAACTCGAGCTGTAATGTAAAAAAAATGTCCAAGATCTTTGATGTTTTTTTTATTTGTTTACTTCTTTTTGCCACCCATCATGGCGGATAGAAAATTTTGCGGACGTTTGGCGCTCAGATGAATATCATGAATTAGTTATAAAACTAAACAATAGCAAAATCATTATTTGAATACCCTTATTATTATTTTTACCAAAATATGTATTGATAAAGAAAGTGCTTTTTTAAAATATAATGAAAAACAATAAAGTGCGTTTGTAAACTATAATAAAGGAAAAAAAAAGTATAAAATCACCGTCATTTGAACATCACTTAATACTTTTTTACCACAATATGTATTTATTCTATCCTAGAATAAAAAAACTTAAAGTAAATTTAACCATTGCATAATTATTTTAATTTTAGATATCTTTTAGTAAATCACTCCCTCAATCCCAACCTCTGCAGAAGAGTCACACTACAATCTTCTTAGTTAAAATTAGCTAACAACTACAAACAAAATTTAACAAATAATAAAATTTAATACATACAATTTTACAGCATGAGTATGGAACGGAACAGGATTCTGGGCCCAACTGGGAGCAATTAAAGTATATATTATTTTGCCAGTCTAAGTAACTCACCAGTCCACAGCATTTAAACTTAAATAGAAAAGTGAATCAAGAGCTTCATTTTTATTAACAACATGTTACATATTATAACCATAAACATGTTACATATTATAACCATTTTTATTAACAACATGTTACATATTATAACCATAAACATGTTACATATTATAACCATTTTTATTAACAACATGTTACATATTATAACCATAAACATGTTACATATTATAACCATTTTTATTAACAACATGTTACATATTATAACCATAAAAACTTACTGTCATCTGTGAGTAGTCAATAAGATTTTGTAAGTTATCATTGTTTCTATAGTTAACGATAGTATCTTGTAACTTGGAAGATACAAGAGCCTGGATCTAAAAAAATATGTTTAATAAAATTACTTTAAATTCTAAATTTATTTAAAGATTTTTTTCAGCTTTTAGTTTTTAGTGCTGACTTCATGTAATGTAACTCATTTTCAACTTCGTGTAATAACTCAGATTGTAAAACCAATCAATAAAAATACCATTGCAATATTAAAAATAATATATATATATATATATATATATAAATATATATATATATATATATATATATTTATATATATATATATATATATATATATATATATATATATTTATATATATATATATATATATAATATATAGATAGATAGGCGGTATTGCCTGCGCAACGACGATATATTATTTTGTTATATATATATATATATATATATATATATATATATATATATATATATATATATATATTTAACAAAATAATATATCGTCGTTGCGCAGGCAATACCGCCTATCTAAAGTTTATGATCCATGTGAATTCCAAAGTTTACAGGAGGAAGAAAAAACTGAATCACAGACACATTTTTGATTGCAAAGACATATAAGCTGCTTACTTATATGTTAAATATGTATTATAACACTATTATGTAAAATAAATTTAAGAAAGTGAATTTTTTATTAAATTGTGTCACTTAGGTGATACTGTCTTATTTTTATATTACATAGGCGTTATTGCCTTGGATTAATTTTCTATGTAAATTGCTTTTCTAGATTTGAAATTTAGTTGCTACTACCAATAACAAAACAAACTATTTCCTTCAAACTTCAAGGATATGTAGGCCTATTTTCTGTCAAAGCTGTAATATTTATAAGTAGTAAAAAAGACTCTGCAAGAAACAAATTATTGATTAACATTTAAATTTATTCTTCGAAAAAAACAAGATAAATCAATTTGTTTATCAATGGTTCAGTTCCTAATTTTCATATTCTTTAGGGAAAAAACAATAAAAAAATTTTGACCATTAAATGCAAATTTGTTTTATTGACATGTCAGTACGCTTTGTAAATGAAAAATGGCAGTTTTTAACAAAACTTCCTGGCTTACATTTTATAACACTATTATGCTAAAATAAGAACTAAAAATGTTTTGACTTTTGAAAAAACACAAACAAGTTCATATTACAATATCATATTAAAAAGGAAGGTCTTATGCAATTGAAACACGTTTATAGAGGCTCAGTGAGGTAAGTTATCATAGAAAGGGTGGCAGTCACTTGGCAGAACGTCTTTGAGCTCTTGAAGATAGTGATATTTCTTCAGCTTTATTTTTAGCCTGTCTTGATAGAAAAAGTTGAAAGTGATCAGAAAATTAATTTTCTTTGGTCTTCTTGGTAGAAGTTTCCAATCATCGTCAAAGTCCAGTTTGTAAAACATTGTTCCATCGGGCTTGTACCATAGACATCCAAGGTTTGTCACGGTTGGATCGCCGGCAGAAAGTCCAGGACGTATTGATAAGTATACCATTTTCAATGTTTTAGAATACTTCTTTACAAAGAAGTATTCTGAAACATTGTTTTTTTCGAGTATTCCTTGTGCATTTAATGTAATCGCTTGGAAGATGAATTTCTCTCTTTTTTAAGCTCTGTTCAATTGTGCTATGCACTGAATCGCACTTCATTTGGGGTGTGCCCATTTTCCAGGAATTTCTGGAAGATGTTAATATTTAACTCTATACTTATATGAATCAGGGCATTTGACATAATGCTATTGCGGTTATGATGAGTACATTGTATTGCGACTATCTGAATATAAAATCACATGAAGTTTTTCCTTTTTTTTATTTTTTCCTTTTTTCTTAATGCGTGAACGGCGCAATTTACAAACGTGTCAGCAGACAAATCAGCTTCTAATTCATTAAACCAGTAACAAGTGGCATCATGAGTGGAAAGATTGTAAACAGTGAAATTGTAGCAGTTCAACTTGGTTTTGTAGTATAGGGCACTAGAGTAAAAGCAAGGGCTGATTTTCATCGCTTGAACATCCATAGTAAACACATGATGTCTAATCTCCTTTACTATCTTATCTTTATTTAGGTTGTCTTTGTCATTATTTTTTTCTTATCTAACTCAGTTCTTTTTTACAATGTGCCTGTCATAAGTTTCTATGTCAATTTGATTCACTTCAAACGAACAACAGACATCGCATTTGTCTTTTTTAGGTGCATACAAAGCAAGATTTAGTTCCTGAAAAATTTCGATGAATAGTTCTCTTCCTACTGGTTTGATATTTTTTTCATCACTAAACTCCTTGTATACCAGGTACAGTCCAGAACGAGAAGTGTGATATTGTTCTAAGAAAATTTTAGTTGATGAACTTTGGCAATAGTGAGAGTGGAGAGTTGGCAAGGACCACAAGAACTCGTATGCTAAGTCTTTTGAAGGTTTCTTCCTTTGAGGATTTTTGGCCTGCTTCTATTTTGAACCTCCTTGCATTTGTGGATGCCACTTCCACTTGAATTAGAGAGCAACTGCCTCACTGTCCAAGCTTTGATTCCTCAAATATTTAAAAACATAGTCCTACAGACTTGGACTCTTTTGTTTTTCTAAGGAAAAGGTGAAACTCTCTGCCTACTTCCTTTCTAAAAATTTCTTTTGTCATTTTTGTTTTCTTATCTACATTTTGTGCCAAGAAAGTGTTAATTGCAATTAACACTTTCTGTTGATCCTAATTCATTTCAGTTCAGAATTTGGAAAAGATTTCTTTTCTATCTTTGTCTGTAAATTTTTCATAACCCCGATTTTTTGCCTGAGCACACTTTCGTGATAGGCAGGCCACTCCCATTTTCTTTCCATCACAAGGTGTATCATGCCTACTTTTTTCTCCGGTTTGGAGAATACTAAATATGGCAAGCGCTCCATTCTTAGTCCTTTGTTTTTTTCTTTTTCCAATCTAATGTTGATAGTTTTACCTTTCTTAGAGTTTGTTCCTCATCATTTTGAGGGATTTCCACCTCATTAATAATCTCAGCATCAGGATTAATACCCAACTCACAATTTAAGTCTGGATTGCCAATTGAACTCCCTGCAATGGAATCATCAACTACATTAGACATGTTCATCTCAATTTTTTCATTTGAGTTGTACGGAATTGGAACAGAACAATATGTATGGTCTACAATTAGCACCTCACAAACACTCAAGCCACTTATATTTAAACTACTCTGTGATTTGTCAGTAGTTTAAAGTTCATTATCGAACACTGTATCAAAATTGTTGTCACTACTGAGTGTTGAAACAATTTCAGCTTCAGGCATTACTTGAGCATTGTCCTTTCTTCTTAAATGGAATCCGGCATAATTATGTTGACTCTATCATTTCCTGTAACATAAGAGAAAAACTACCATTAGGTACTTTCAAACTAAGTTAATAAGTCATAAGTAAATACTTCATGATCCATATTGTACATACAATGAAAAATTATTTCAGTTTTTACTTGCAAAAATAGGTTGTAAATTTTTTCAAAAACTAAGTCTTTTGAGAATGATAATCTGTTAATTAGACTTCTAAAAATCAGATTGTACTTAAAGTTATATAATTCTATGATAATCAATGATAAAACAAATGATAAAACAGCTTTAATAATAGTTTCACATTATTAATAAATTTTTTTTTTAAGAACATATGATTTTTACAATTCAAACGCAGCTATGTTTTACGACTTCAGGATAAGTTAATAAAACAATTAATTTCAATAGAAGCATTACAAAACTCATTAAAGTGCAACACAATTTATTTTAATAATAAAGTAAATAGAAAAGACATGTGCTGCTCAGATAGAAGATGTTGCGTGCAAATCTTCACATAGGCCGTCCCGCGTTACTTGGATTGCAACGCCTCTGGTGGCTATATTTAAAGTTATGATGATACCAATCAGATGCATCTTAGAGACAAAAAACTCTGTGTGCATACCTCAATATCAAAAAAATCGTCACATCATAGGTGTCCATCATAAGCGGTATTGCCTGCACAACAACGATATATAAAAAAACTAAAAAAACTATTTATAAAAAAAATAAAAATAATATATATATAAAAATAAAAATACTATATATATATATATATATATATATATATATATATATATACATATACATATATATATACATATATAGTATTTTTATTTTTAAATGTATATATGTATATATGTATATATATACATATATGTACATATATATATATATATATATATATATATATATATATGTATATATATATATATATATATATATATATATATATATATATAGTATTTTTATTTTTAAATGTATATATGTATATATATGTATATATATATATACATATATGTACATATATATATATATATATATATATATATATATATATATATATATATATATATATATATATATATATATATATTTTTTTTTTTTCGACATCTTTGCTTTCAACAAGGCTGCAAGCAACCACTATAAGAATTGGAAGTTACTAGAAGAAAAAAGATGAAGTTTATAGAACAAGATAACAATTGTCAGATGACTTAAAAGATTGCAAATTATATAAATCAGGAAAGCGAGATTCAAGGAATAGTCACAGAAAAAGAAAGAGACTTATTAAATTGATTGAGGAGTAACAGTTAAGCAGATAGCACAAAATACGGTAGCTCTTTAGATCAGTGCCCGCTATAGTATTTGTATAAAAGAGAAAGAGAAGTAATACTATGACAAAGTGATAATAGTTGAAAGTGGGCTGCAAAAGCATCTATGTTTAAAAAGCATTTTTGCACCTTGTCTAAAAGTGTAAAGACATCATTGGAAGATCCACCCCAGATATGGCAACACTATTCCATATAAGAATGGATTTGAGATTTATAGAGAAATAGAATAGAATCCAAAGTAAAAAAATGTTGAGCACGACAAAAAGATGCTAATTTTGCAATCAATTTGATATATGGTTTCCAAGAAAGATTGGAAATAAGAGTTAATCCTAGAAGATGAAGGGCAGATGACTCGTCAAGTACATCACCATTGATAAATATAGGAAGATCTAAATTATTGCGGTAACGATTGGCTAAAAAAAATGGGTTTTATCTAAATTTAAGTTCACCAGCCGCTGTAAGCCCCATGCTGTAGCAGAAGTGAGATCCTTTTTAAGCTCAAATGCCCCCTCCAAGCGATCAGAGTGTTGGCTTCTTATCATGGCAAGAATAAATGGTAGTATCATCAGCAAACAATGCCACCTTAGATGTGAGAATATCTGGAAGATCATTAATGTAAATCAAAAAAAGTAGGGCCAAGGATAGAACCTTGAGGAACCCCTGATGTTATAGGATATGAATAAGAGTGCTGTCCATAGAGGACAACTTCTATACTACGATTGGAAAGTAAGGATTCAATAATCTTAAAGATGTTACCTGATACACCGTAAGAAGAAACCTTATGGAGAAGACCAGCATGCTAAACTTTATCAAAAGCTTTAGAAATGTCAAGAGGGATAGCCTTAACCTATCCACCTCAACCTAATGTAAAATAAAACCTGTCAGTTATTATTGTTAGCAAACCAGCTATAGAACAAAAAGATCGAAATCCATATTGATAATCAGAAAGTAAGTTATTAGATTCAAGATGAGAGATTAAGTGTTTGTTAAATAAAGATTCAAAAACCTTGCTTATGATAGAAAGAAAACTAATAGAACGGTAGCTGGACGAGTCAGATTGCTCTCCAGACTTATTGAAAATAGAGATGACTAGATTTCCAGCATGCCAAAAAACAAGGCTCCAATAAGCACTTGTTAAATAGTTTTGAAAGTATAAGACAGCTCCCGAGAACACCTCTGCAAGACTATAAAAGGTATGTTGTCTGGACCACAAATTGTAGAAGAGTCTAAGAAGACAACTACTTTAGATACAGAAGCTGGAGTGATACAAATGTCAACCTGTTAGACTGATATATCACGTAGAAAGCTACTAGTGGAATCGAGAGATGATATTGTTGAAAAGTTCTTAGCAAACAATTCAGCTTTGTCTTAGGTGAGGTGACAAAATCTGACCCATACAAAGAGAGGTGGAATAACAGATTTGCCTTTATTATTTATACTGTTAAAGATCATGAGAGCCTAATTTTTGAGATGAAATACAAAATTTCATGGCCTGCGAATAGCGGGCTTTGACAGCAGACAAAACCTTTTTACAATGGTTTCTAGTAATAGTAAACAGATGTCTATTTTCTGGAGAATTGTTTTGCTAATAGATATGGAAGTAATGGTTTCTATTAGATAGTACAGCAACGCAATGTGAGGAAAACCATGAAGAAGAATGAGCCTTGACTTGGAATCATCCATATGGAATAAAAAATTCCACGTCAGCCTGAATCCATAAAGTTTCGTAAGAAGCACATTAGTCAGCAAGACAAAAGATTTCTACCCAAGGGCCATTGCGAAGAAAATCATAGAAAGAGTCCCAGTCAGCTTTAAGGTAGTTCTAAGGTACAATGATAGGGGTTTCTGATGATGAAGAAGGAGATAATTTTTGATATGAGTTTAAGACTGCGATTGTTATATTCTTAAGTTTATTATTTTAGTTAATCATCTACGAGTTTTTAAGTTACTTAATTCTTATTACTATAGCATTTTTAAATTTTAATTTTTTTTTATTCGACAAAAACTGTTGTTGATTTTTGGAAGCCAATATTTTTTCATGTAATAAAAAAATAAATACTTCGTTTTTTAAAATACGGTTAACTACGAGCTGAAAATTAATTTTTTTTGTTTATAAAAACAGATTATTTAAAAGTATACCTGACATAAATTTGTGTTCCAGTTAAATTCGGGATAAGATTTAATAAAACAAAGAGCGGGCTTGGTCAACTTGATCAGAAATAACATCAAAAAGAGTGCAGTCTTGAGATGAAGGAGAGCAATTTAGAACAAAGAGAAAGGCGATAGAGTGAAGTAGTGCTAAATGAAACCACATAAAAAGAATAGCCTGTGGATTCAAACAAATGGGTAAATCTTATGAATGTAAATGCCAAGGCCAAGCATGTGACTATTGGAATTAAAGGAAGATAACCATAAACACTAACATCACAAGACGAGACAGCCGAACTCACAATAATCTCACAAAGAGCAAGTAGGTCTGGTGAACTTTGCTTTGAAGAGATTCAGAGGAAAAGTTACTTTAAAGACCATGAATATTAGTGAATAATAGGTTTAGAGGACTTGGTGATGATGATAGTTTTTTGTGTTTTATAGTTTTAAATTTGTTAAAGAACTTAACTCAAAGCATATATGTTACTCAGTGCACTATTTAATAGCACTGAGTGGCTAAAAACTCCTGTGCAAACATGGGAGAACAAAAAATCTTAAAGCAATGAACGTTTTAAAAAATATAAGAGTTGTTAATGATGTTGTTGAAAGAGGTGTAAAATTAATGCGAGACTTTTCATTGTCCCTCACAAAAGATGCAAGCAAAGTGTGTTAAAAGTAGTTGAAAACCACAGAAAGTGTTTTACCAATTTCAGAAAGGTAACTCTGAATATTCTTTAAACAAACTTTTACTGATCTTTTTCCTAAATAAATCAATTTGCTTCGTGTATTCCTTCATATTCAAATGTATAATAAGTTAGAAAATGTGCTGCTTTTTTTTTTAATGAGATTAATTTTGATCATTACTCAATATAAGAAATACCAATAATACCATATATGAGAAATACCAATAAACATAAAAAAATTAGTAATACTTATGATATTTTAATCTCCATATAAAACTTGTTATCATGGCTATAATTTTTTTCTTTCTGAACATGTATAAAAGATAAAAGTTAAAACTGAATTTACTTGTTTGTTTACTCACAAAAAGTTATAGATTAAAAACAATTTGAAATTTCTATAAAAAACAAAAAATAAATATTTTAGAGGGACTTCGGACAAAGGTTAGTGTTAACATTTTGAAAAACAGTCAAGGAGATCAACAATTTTAAATTTTTAATAAAAAAAACTTAAAAACTTTTGATATAGTTTTAAATTTTTACTATTTTATTTTACTTTAACTGAAAGTTTTATGATAGTTGGTTAGTAACTTAAATTATTGTCACTACCCAAAGCTTTGGTACCTACCAAATCTTGGTATCCCTTGGTACCTACTAAGCCCTACTACAAAAAAGCTACATAGCAAAAAATGCGAAGGAAATATCATGTTAATGCTAAGAGTATAGAAATTATATAAAAATTAAAAAACTATAGAAAATAAAAATTTTATTATTAAATGTCAGTATAAAAAAAAATAACAAACCTTGCGACGAAACACAAAACCAAGCACTCCAGTCACAAGTTGTATAAAAAAAATTATAGACAGCGATATTGAAAACTACAATAAAATTTAAAAGATGAAAAATAATTAGTAAAATAGAAATAATAAAAACTAAAAAAAAATTTTTTCCTGGTTTTTATTTATTTTCCTGATCAAAGTTAAAAACTTACAAATTTAAGTAAACAAATGTTTTCTCTTAGAGCTCCTACACAGCCACAAAAACCAAGTAAGAACATCACCACACCAACAAACAAGAAAATGAAAGCTGGATCTAAGTTCCAACCACTAAACATTGATATTGAATTATTTTCCTGCATATATGCCACACGGGCCCACAATGCAATGCCACTAATGAAACATCCTATTAACTAAAATAATTGCAATAAGTATAAAATCATTTGTAAATAAAATTTTTTTAAATAAAAGCTTTAAAAACTTCAAATTTGTGTACAAAAAAAAAAGTTTACCCAGAAAAAAACATTGAAGAAGAAGAGTAAGTATTTGATACACAAGCTTACTTCTGAATCTCGCTGTCTCATTTTGTCTCACAATTTCAGATTTTATTTATAGTTTTTTCATTTTATTACAAAAATAATTTAACTAAAATAAAAAGTAAATACAATAATAATCTCAATTATTACCTTGATCATATTCCAAACCCTAACTATAATCAGAACCCTAACCATGATCCTAACCCTAACTTGGACCAGAACCCTAACCCTAATCTAAAATCTAATCCAAACCCTGATTATAAACCAAATCCTGACCACAATTAAAACCTTAACTAAAACATATATCCTACCTAATTAGTCTAAGTCAACACAGTTGTCATGTTGTTTAAATGGTTGTCATGTTGTTGGTTTAGAAATATAATTTTATGATTGGCTCAAAATCTGGAAACAGTTGGGGATGCTAATAAAAAATTAATTACCAAATATTCTTAAAACTTAAATGGTAAAAAGAACATACTTTATTAAATTTAGTAAGTTAACAAGTAACAACAGAAGATTTAAAATTTGTAAAACACATTATTGGTTGTATTTCAATTTCAAACTACATAATCATAAAATTTTATTTACAATAAAATAGAAAATAAATATAACTATTTTTTAATTATTTACAATAGAATAATTTTTAGAAAGCTGTTTCAAACAAATTACTTCAAATAAATTGCTCTTGTCAAATAAATTCCTATCGTCGAATAAATGATTCATGTCTAAAAATGATAAATAAACAATAAAAATATTTCATTACAATAAAAAGAGATGGGTAAGTTCAGTAAATAAATGAGTCAAATAGGTTAAAATATCTAGAATTCATGTTCTAAATACTAAATTCAACCTATTTTTAGTTTCCTATTTATTTCCTTTAGATGTTAATTAATTTATTTTTTAGTGTTGATTATTTTACTATATCTCTGTCTTGATATTTTACTATACCTTGATTATTTTACTATACTATAAAAACAAGGTACGCATGGTACCCTGGTACTACCAGGGTACCATGCGTAACTTGTTTTTACGCGCAGCAGCTTTGAGGTGCTGAACATCTGCGCAGAGACCTTGTTCATCAAATCTTGTTTTTTGGAGAGAAAAAGTTGAGAGAGTTGATACAAAATTTATAAATACTTGTTATGTTTTTAATTACAAAATAAATCAAAAGTCTAAGAAAAGAAATTATAAAATTTAGAGTTTAATATTGAAACACATGTTTAATACAAAAAATATGTGATAGAAACATGTTTGTGATAGAAACATGTTTGGATTCAAATTTGATGCAAGGTTCAATAAAAAGTTTAAAGATAAATGTAAATAAATAAAATATAATATGTAATACAACATAACATGTAATAAAACATAAAGAAAGACTAGATGAATATAGATGAAAATAAAGATGAAATAATTAAAAAAAAATAAAAATAAATAAATAAAGATGCAGTAATAAACCAAAACAAGCTCTAAAAATAAGTTAAAAAAATCAAGTCAAAAATTTAAAATACTTTTTCAAAAATTTCTTAAAAAATAAAACTTATATTAAACATTTAAAAACATTTCAATTACACTTTAATTACCAACCTTTGAAAACTCCATATGCAAGCAAAAGAAAGTATGACTTCTAAAATCACCATAACAAGAAGAATGCCACATAATACAACCTCAATACGAAGACTAAACAAAAGAACATAACAAAAAATGCAGAAACTAGACAAAAATTTAAAAACATCTTGATGTAAGGAAAAAAAAACAACTTATAAAACCCCTAAATTAATCTGTTATATTAATAAAAGATTTTTTTAATATAACAGATTTTGTCCAAAAAGATCCAACAACTTATAATTATGATGGATAATTATAAATGCAAAGTATGCATACTGGCACATTAAACAATTACTAGTTATGTGGGTGATTGCAAAGTTGACAACCAATAGAAAAAAATCTAATATGCACTTTCATTAAAACTCAATCATTATTTTCTTAGAATATGTATAAGTATGGCTACAACATGCTAAATGTGGATGAATGAAAACTTTTAACAGAAAACAAAAATAATCTGAAAAATAAGTATGAATGATTGAATGAATGAAATGAATGAATGAATGCTTTTGAAGATGTTAGCAATTTAGTCAACAGATGATTTTCAGTGTTAGCAATTTAGTCAACAGATACCAATCCAGGAAAATCCTGTGGAAGGCAAGAATGACCACTCATTCAGTGAATGATCGGATTTCATTAGTGTGAATGTCAACGCTCGCACAGTTTGAAGATGCCTTGCCAAGGACTTTTATCTTTATCCATACCATGCTACATTAAAGCCATGCCTTTCTCGAAAAAATACAGAACACAAGGAACAAAAGACACATTGAGCCTACTGTTAAGCAATGCCCAGCAATTATGATTAGTGGTGCAATCACCACCAATGGTTGAGCTAGTTTGCACTATTTACAACAAGGTGAGGCTGACACCTCACAAATCATTTGGAAATTTTGAAAAACAGCATATCTATTTGGGTAAAATTTGTCAAGACATGGCTTCAAAAAAATGCAATTAAAGATCTTGTCTGGTGGCCAGGCGATTCACCTGTTTTAAATTCCATTGAAAACTTTTTGGGAAAATTAATAGAAGTTTCTAAACAGAATCAACCTCATTACCAAACCTAAAAACCAACCTCATTAGCAGATCTAAGAGAAGCCATAAACAATAGTGCCCTACAACTTTCATATGTAGGTCACTACAGCAGCTATGTTATAATAAAACAAAATTAAAACTATATTATAATTCTAGATTAAATTTGTAGAATGATAAAATAGAATACAACAAACAAATAAGAAAAATCTTTTGCACAAAACTCTAAAAATATTAGAGATGGCAGTAAACTTATTAAAATTTTTATTTCATAGTTGTAGGTACCGCCTGAAAAAATGACAGGTCTAGAAAGAGAGATAAGATAGACAGATAATAGACAGAGATGAGACATTAAACCCTATTATTTTATCAATTATTTTATACTTTCATTCCTAATTATGTTTTTGTCATTAAAAAGATAAAAAATTTATACCAAAAGGATCTGAGTGTATTGTTTGTTAGGTAACAGATATGGTACATAATGCAATTTTTCTATGTTTATAATGGAATTAAATAAAGTTATTAAACTGTTTAAAAAAAAAAATCTTCAAAATCATTAACTATTTTGAATTATTTTTAACCATGATTTTTTAAAAAATATCAAACCTAATACAAAAAAAACACACATACTAAAACATATGCACACACTAATATAAATCTCACATAGAAAGAAATATCAAAATCTCACATAGAAAGAAATAATCTCACATAGAAAGAAATAATCTCACATAGAAAGAAATAATCACACATAGAAAGAAATAATCTCACATAGAGAAAGAAATAATCTCACATAGAAAGAAATAATCACACATAGAAAGAAATAATCTCACATAGAGAAAGAAATAATCTCACATAGAAAGAAATAATCTCACATAGAAAGAAATAATCTCACATAGAAAGAAATAATCTCACATAGAAAGAAATAATCTCACATAGAAAGAAATAATCTCACATAGAAAGAAATAATCTCACATAGAGAAAGAAATAATCTCACATAGAAAGAAATAATCTTACATAGAAAGAAATAATCTCACATAGAAAGAAATAATCTCACATAGAGAAAGAAATAATCTCACATAGAAAGATCACATATCAATATCAATCACAATCATATAAAATAAAAACTCACTAACACATATTGACATACAAATATAAAACTCACTAACACATATTGACATACAAATATAAAACTCACATACTAATATCTACTCACATACTAAAATAAAACTCACATATTATCTAGTTACAAACTAAAATAAAACTCACATATAAACATATTATACTCATATTAAACAAAACTTGTATATAAATGTATACTAACATACTAAAAAAACTCACATACTAATATATACTTACTTTAAAAAAAACTCAATATACTAACACATATTCATAATAAAAAAAACTAAAATAAAACATACTCATAATAAATAATACTTACATATATGTTTGCCAAAATATAAGGTAGAATTGAGATACAAGAATAGGGATTGCTAAAACAACAGACCAAGTTAGGGTTTGCTTTCGCTCTCCAAGGTTCCCTTTATAACCTAATTTTAAAAAAATTATAAAAATATATTTTTACTGCCTGAAACAACAAGCATAAATTCTGAAAAAGAAAATGTTTCATATTCACCAACAACATAAATCCAATACAATTTTAAAAAAGTAAAAATTAATAATTCAGAGAAAATGCAAAACAATAATATCCAAAAAGGATGCAGTCATGTACAAAAAGCATGCAATCAACATTTCATCATAATTTCATCATAAAGAAGGTATGCTTGGTTTTTCTCTTATAGTTTTTGCTCATCTTTTGATTAGATAAAAATAAGTATTAATCTTAACTCATATAAAGTGTTAAATTTTTTTTTGTTAACTCAAGTAAGTACTACTCTTCAGTTTAGTGCTATGGCTTTTATATACATTTAATCGAGAATTTCTTCTTGCAGAATTAATCTACAAGAGAAATTTACAAAACTTTAATAACTTTTCATAGGGAATTTTTACTTAGCAATCATTACAAAAGCATTTGAGGAGACTTTAGACAATGTTCAAAACGCCCGATAATAATTTAACCCAAACAATTTTTTTCATCATTCTCTTTAATATGAACACAACATGTCTCGGATGTTTGGGAGGAATATTGTTGCCATATTTAGGGCGGATCTTCTAACGATGCCCTTTCTCTCCTAGACAAGGTGCAAATATGCATTTTAAACATAGTTGGATAAACATAGCCTGCTCTTGCAGCCAACCTCCAACTACTCACATCATTGTTATGTTGCTTCTCTTTATCTTTTCTAAAAATACTATAATAGGCACTGCTTGAAAGCTTAATCTTGTTTTCCTGATTCATATAATTTGCAATATTTTAGGTTTTCTGTCAATCGTTATTTTGCTTTATAAACTTCATCTTTTCTCTTCCAGTAACTTCCAACTCTAATAGTGGTTGCTTGCAACCTTGTTGGAAGTGAAGATGATTACCAAACTACAAAACAATAAATTATTAACTAAAAAATAGTACACGCTAAATTTTATCTTATATTAGCACCTCTTGTGATATTTTAAATTTTTTTTATTTGTTTGTTTTGTTATAATGATTGATTTTATCAAAAAAATGAAAAAAAATTAATACAAACTTTAAACGACATCTTATAAAGAGTTTATTTTTTTATAATAATATTAACTTTTATGGATCTAACTATTTTTTTTGATTGAATTCATGCTTAAAGCAATATAGCTCTTGCAATGTCTTCGCTGATATTAGTGATTTCTTCGGCTAACCAGATTTTGTTCGAAATGTCTTTTTTGATTTTTGACTTTTTAGTTAGTTCAACTTTATAAGTTGATTTTAAAGAATTAAACACAATTGTAAATGTTTATATAAAACACAAATCAATGACGTAATTTTGAGTTAAAATACATAACTTTAGTTTTTGCGCCAATGTTTTCCACTTTCAAGACATTGTTGTTGTTGCTTACGTTCATAAAATCCAACCGTTGTTAAAAGTCATGATAAATAAAATTAATCATAGAAATGGTTTAATTTATTATATATAATACTTATATAAATAAAATAAATTTATATATAATATTCTTTGATAATTTCAATGAAATGTGTTTATTGTAAACAAACTTTAGAAGTAATTAGTGACTTTATTTAAGAAAATTTCACATACGAAAACATTATTAAAAAGTTTTGTGTTTATTTCAAATGTAATTCCTAATAAATAAATTCTAAATTAACAATTGTAATTTAAAATAGTTTTCTCTTGGAGTTTTAGTTTCCTCAATTTAGTTAATTTTTTTGTTTTACTCTTTTGTTTTTTGTTTTTTTTTTGTTTTTGTTTTTTTTGTTTGGTTTGTTAATCTTATAAACATGAGAGTAAAGATTTTTTTTATAAAAAAAACATCATTTGATTCAGACGGGCAAATATTTAACAAAAGGAAAACAGTTTATGCTTTATAAGATTTTTCGGTTAACCGAATAGTTGGTTAACTGCAAATTGATGGAAACTTTTATCTGGTTTTTTAAACAGATACTAAACAAATATACTAGTTTATATTTATATGTTTCATTTTGCAAAAAATAGTTTAAAAAATAATATTTTATAATAGTTACATCAGCTTTACATAATTAACAGACTGTGCAATATCAAAAAAGTAAAAACAGAAATAACTAAGATTCCTTATAATTAAGAAAGAACTTTGATTAAAAAATTTATTTAAATTTAAAAAAATTAGTTGTTCTTTTCTTGGTTTTCTCCCATCTTTTCTATTTTTTTTTTTTAAAAAGTTAAATTCCTTGTAAACATGTTATAACTTATAACACTATATCAAAAATAATCATAAAGTGAACATTTAACTTTTTAAAACTTAAATCTTTGTTTGTCACAAAAAAATAGCGTTGGTAAAGCAATTAACTTATTTTTAATATTTAACAACTAAAATTTTTTGTTTGTTAATAACTTTTTAAAAGTAAAAAATCATTATTTGCGAAGCCGCTAATTTTAGAAATAATGAAAAAAATTCATTTAAGCAAATGTAGAGAAAAGAAAGAAATCAATTAATGTTAAATAATAATTAAAAAATGTAATAATAAATTTAACTATTAAAAACAAAATTAAATTGAAACAAAATTTTATTGCAGTAGTATATATCAAGGGCTATTCTAGACCATTTTCGACAGCGTTAATCATTTTTGGGCGCCAATATTGGTGGTGCCCAAATTAAAAATTGAGGACCTATTTTTTCAGGTATATGTGATTGTGGCAGGATGGAAGGGGTTAAGAATTAACAGCCCCCTTAATTGCATTTACAAAAGAAACAAAAAACAAAACAAATAAAAAGTTTTAACTGATTTTTAATATATTAGGAGAATAGCAAATAAATGTTTTATAAAAAGAATTATAAAAATATTTATATAATTCTTATTTTTATTTATTTATGTGTATTTATATGTTGACCAAAATAAATATACATGAACAAATAAAAAAACAATAATATAAATAATTTTATTTAACATCAAAAAAAAGAGAAAGATTTTTATAATATAAATAGTTTCAAATAAAACCTTTTTAAACCAAAGCGGCGTAATAAAAATTACTTAATGATGTAAATAATTTTTTTAACAAAAAAGCGCCAGAACTTTAGTAAATGAAGACATTAGAAAAATACATTAATTTATTTACTTTATTTATTAAAAGTTTATTATTTTATTAACAATTTTGTTGTGAAAGCATAGGTTTTTTTTTAAACATAATTCATTAAGATTATATCGCTGTATATATTATTTATTAAAAAATAATCTCTGCGATTTAACTTTAGTTATATTAAAAAAGTTTAACTTACGTTATGTGCAAATTTTTGGTGCAGCTGTTTATTTAAAAGTTAATTTTGAGTTAAAAAAAAAAATGTTCATGAAGGAAAACCGAAAAATCAATGTCATAGAACAAACATTTTTCAAAATAAAATTCTGCATCTCTTGGTATAAAGGTTATAAACATTGAACAAATATTAAACATTTTATAAACTTTATGGAATTTTATCCATTTTTTAAACTTTTTATTTTTGATACGAAACAGAAAATGAAACTAAACACACAGCTGCATTAATAAAATATGTAATTTTTTTGATCTAATTTATTTTTTAAAAGACGCCTAAGCATTAAATTTTTTTTAAATTAAGCAGCCCGGTTTTTATTATTTATATTAAACATTGTAATTAATTATTCATTTAAATTTATATTTCAGTATTTGTTTTATTTTTTGTCTGTTGGTTTTTATAAATTTCAAATGAATATTTAAGCTTTTAAAATCCCTCTTTAAATTTATTTTATGAAAACTTTATTTTAATAGTTTTTTTAATTCTTATAGAAATCAGTACCCTTAATTACACTATTAAATTTGAGATATGTAATGTTTGTTTTTGCGCTAAAGATTTTTTGCTATTAAAAGTGTTTATAAAGGTAATCATAGAAAAAGTTTGAAAAGATTTTTCAAAAAAATTCATATAAATATAATTACATATAATACTCTTTGATAACTTAAATAAAATGAGTTTGTTGTTAACAACCATCAGAATTAATTTGTTAATTTATCTAAAAGTAAAATTATCTTTTAAATTTTCTTTTGATTTTCAGCGCATTTTTGAAATGCCTTAAGTTGTCAAAACAAACTGCAGTGGTCAAGTTGAAAAAATAAAATATTTTAAGTGAGGTCAGGAATGGCATTTGATCTCATTTCTTTAGGTTTTATCAAACATATCACCCTAACTTGAGTATTTATCTGACAGAATTTAATTTTTAAAAAAACCACATTAACTTTTGAATGACGATTATGTAAAAATATTTCTTCCAAAAGTTTCAATAAAAATTATGTTAAATATAACCGTTATTTACTAATGAAAAAACCTCAAATAAAATTGAAAATTGATTTTTATTTTGTTTTCATTTTATTGTAACAACTGATTTTTTTGCTTAAAAAATGCTAATACTTTAAGCTTGCAGCAAAGATTAGAATAAAATGATTTAACTCTGATAAAAAAAATATAATTTAATTTAAAACTAATTTAATAAAAATATATAATTTGATTCTGATAAAAAATATATATATATATCATTTGATTTAGATTTAAAAAATATATAATTTAATTTTGATTTAAAATATATATATTTAAGTTAATTAAAATTAAAGTTAATGCTTGTGTTTAACTTAGCATTCAAACTTATTTAAAAATATTACTAAATATTGTTCAATATATAAGTTTTATTTATTCTTAAAAAAAAATTAGCTCATTTTTATTGCAATTGTTTTTTCGGTTTTCCTTCCTATACATTTTTTTTAAAACTCAAAACCAACTTTTAAATAAACGACTGCATCAAAAATTTGCACATAACGTAAGTTAAACTTTTTTATATAAAGCAAGTTAAATCGCAGAGATTATTTTTTAATAAATAATATATACAGCAATATAATTTTAATAAATTATGTTTAGAAAAAAACCTATGCTTTCACAACAAAATTGTTAATAAAAAACAAACTTTTAATAAATAAAGTAAATAAATTAATGCAATTTTCTTAATTGTTACTCACTAATTTTTTTTTTCAATAAAAAAATCTGTTGTAGTTGCAAAACCACAATTAGAAATTCATTTAAAAATTCAAAAATTTAACTTATTTTATTTCATTTATGCAAATGTAAGAGAAAAGAAAGAAATTTGTAAATATCAAAAATTGAACTATTTAATATTTTAAAAAATAAAGAAAATAAACATACCCTTATAGAAAAAATAAAAAAAAAGTTAAATAACATTCAACTCATTTTGCAGTAACTAATATTATTGCAGTAATTTTAAAAAGTTAATGCCTTTAATAAACAAAAAATAAAGAGAATTTTATGACGCCAAATTTACATTTTTTATTTAAAACAAGGCCTGTATATATATATATATATATATATATATATATATATATATATATATATATATATATATATATATATATATAGAAAAGAAATATATATATATATATATATATATATATATATATATATATATTATAGAGAAAAGAAAAATATATATATATATATATATATTGAAAAGGCCGATACTGATTGTACAAAATGTGGCCGATTAAGCCGATGCAAATTAATCGGCCGATTAAGCCGATGCAAATTAATCACTAATATATATATATATATATATATATATTTTTTTTTTTTTTTTTTTTAACATCTTCACTTCCAACAAGGCTGCAAGCAACCACTATAAGAGTTGGAAGTTACTGGAAGAGAAAAGACTAAATCTGTAGAGCAAGATAACGATTGACTGATGACTTAAAAGATTGCAAATTATATGAATCAGGAAAGCAAGATGAAGGAAGCGAATTCCAAAGAACTGATGTTCGAGGAAAAAAACTAGAAGAATAAGAGTTTTTGAAGCACTTAGGAACAGTCACAGAAAAAGGATGAGACTTAATTGAATGGCGAGTAACACGAGAATGAATTTTAGTAGGTGGCACAAGGGACGCTAGCTCTTTAGAGCAGTGCCCATTATAGTATTTGTAGGAAAGAGAAAGAGAAGTAACATTACAACGATGTGACAAAGGTTGGAGATTGGCTGCCAGAGCAGGTCCAACTATGTTTACAATTCGTTTTTGCACCTTGTCTAAAAGAGAAAGAGCATCATTAGAAGATCCGCCCCAGATGTGGCAACAGTATTCCATACAGGGACGGATTTGAGATTTATAGAGATAGAGAATAGAATCTGGAGTAAGAAAGTGTCGAGCTCGATAAAGAGATGCAACCTTAGCAGATGCTAATTTTGCAATGGATTTGATATACGGTTTAAAAGAAAGATCAGAAGTAAGAGTTAATCCTAGAAGATGAATGGTAGATCATCTAGTACATTACCATTCATAAATATAGGAAGATCTAAATTATTACGATAACGATTGGCCGAATAAAATTGAGTTTTATCTGAATTAAAGTTCACCAGCCACTGTGAGCCCCATGCTGTAGCAGAAGTGAGATCCTTTTCAAGCTCAGATACCCCCTCCAAGCAATCAGAGAGTGTAGGCTTCTTATCATGACAAGAGTAAATGGTAGTGTCGTCAGCGAATAATGCCACCTTATATGTGAGAATATCTGGAAGATCGTTAATGTAAATTAAAAAGAGTATAGGGCCAAGGATTGAACCTTGAGGAACCCCTGAAGTTACAGGATGTGAAGAAGAGTGTTGTCCATCGAGGACAACTTTTATACTACGATTGGAAAGAAAGGACTCAATAATCTTAAAGACGTTACCAGCTACACCATAAGAAGAAAGCTTATGGAGAAGACCAGCATGCCAAACTTTATCAAAAGCTTTAGAAATGTCAAGTGCGATAGCCTTAACCTCTCCACCTCTATCTAATGCACGGTAAAACCTATCGGTTATTACTGTTAGCACATCAGCTGTAGAACGAGAAGACCGAAATCCATATTGATGATCAGAAAGTAAGTTATTTGATTCAAGATGAGAGATTAAGTGTTTGTTAATTAAAGATTCAAAAACCTTGCTTATGACAGGAAGAAGACTAATGGGACGGTAGTTAGATGAATCAGATCGCTCTCCGGAATTTTTGAAAATAGGGATAACAGATGCTGCTTTCCAGCATGATGGAAAACAAGACTCTGATAAGCACTTGTTAAATAGTTTAGAAAGTATGGATGAAAGCTCCGGAGAACACCTCTGCAAGACTACAACAGGAATGTTGTCAGGACCACAAGCTGTTGAATAGTCTAAGCAGGAAATTACTTTAGATACAGAAGCTGAAGTGATGCGAATGTCAA
>NC_061156.1:397500-625000 GCF_022113875.1 Hydra vulgaris
GATATGGTAAAATAATCCCTATATTATTAAATGATATCCAATATATTTGGTATGTTAAAGAAACTATATTTATAGTTTAAAGTTCAATATTTAAAATCTAATACTTTAAAGTTTATATTAAAAAATACTTTGATACTATATATTTATAAATTAGGTTATTCCTACATAGTTAGTATACTTCATAAACATGCAAAAATATTTAATGTAATAACTTTTAAAAACATAAAAAATCAATTAACAAACTCAGTAAAGTTACCTTTATAAATGTACAAAAGCAATTCACAAATCCAATAAAAGCCAAAAAAGTAAACATTTAAGTGTAGTAAAATTTGAAGTGGAAGTGATGATAACTTATTTTTTAAAGAACTTAAAATGAAAAATCATAAATAGTATATGAAATACTAAATCAAAAACCACAATATGTTCATCTCATTCATTTACTTTTTATATTTCAATCGCACTTCTTTAAAATTATTTTATGTTTTAATTTAATACCTTTATCTTCATTTTATACTTAAAGGAGTAATTACTAATACATTTCAGAAAAATGTTTTGATAACTTGTTAATCATAATTTTAGCATAAATATTCATTACAACAAACAGAAATTTTAATAGGCTTGAAAAATAAGATACTTGCTTCACCCATTTGCGATAATTAAGGTGTAGGGAGCCACTTGTGTTGTATAAACGTTTTTAAAAATAAACCCTACCAGATGATCTAAAGTAAAAGACTTAAATATGCAGTATAAAATTTATACTATTTATGTAGTATTGATATAGTGGTCATAATTGCTTTGTAAGCAAAGGTACACAACTCAAATCATATTGCAATCATAATATTGCACTCAAAAAATTGTCAAGATTTACGACTTTAGGGTTATTGGCTTGAGAGAGGGAAGAAAAAAAAAAAGTAGACTCAAACTTTAGCTATAGTAGCCTATTTAGCTTTAAGGAGGTAAACGTATATTTAACATTAAAAGTAAAATTTTTATCAAAGACTGTATATTTAAACTTAAAAAAGCTGATGGAATGAAATTGAAATAAACTGATAAGTTTTCTCAACTCCAAATCCAGTTCAACCTTTGTAACTAATAAGACCTTTTTTTTTAATTATCTATTCATTTATAATAATAACAAAATCAATATTACTGTTACTATTTATAACAATTTTTTAATGAAAAGATACATCTACAACTAACTTTCTTTTACCTAAAAAACAAATTTTAAATACGGAATAAGGTAAAAAGTTTAACTTAGAAAAGATTATAATATATAGCTGGAACTGCACAATTAAACGAGCAAGCTGCCCTAGTGTGTGTGTGTGTGTGTGTGTGTGTGTGTGTGTGTGTTTGCGTGTGTAAAAAATATATATATAAAAATAAAAAACAAATAAAATATACATAACTATATATAAATGTAAAATATATCATTATACTATATAATATCTTGCCTGCATTAAGTGATTGTGGTAAAAGAGTATTTGGTCTTTTAGAATCAGGAGGATTATTTACAGACGAAGTAGGAACACTTTGTTCCCCTGAATTCATATTATTATATAATTTAAATTTGTAATTTTTATTCTACATAAACTATTATCAATATAATTTATATAGATTCAATTTAATTTTTTACGCACTGGTTTTTTTACGTAAGGAATAAAAATAAAACCCGCTTTAAATATTTAATTTCTGATTTGTTATCGTTTAATGGATTAAGTTATGTCCAAGATTTTCGTCACGCAATTCACGCACGAGGTTGAGAGGTGTGAGGGGTGGAACAAATGGTTTGTTGTAAGGGAAGGGTTAACTGATTTTGGACGCAGCTATTGGTTAAATTAAAATTTTATATAATTTAAATCTAGAAAAACTTTTTTTTTTTGATTAAAAGAGTGCCAGGCTAAACACAAATCCTCAGTCGATGGATGAACAATTTACTGCACCTATCCTTATTTAAGTCAGTCGATGAACGTAAACTCTGCGCCCTGCGTTTATATCTATATATAAATTTCTTTTTAAAAGTTTAGTTTTGAAAAGCTTAAAAAGAAATAAAAAAATAAAAACCTGTACTTAAATAATTTAACATATTTAAATGACTAATATTTTTAAATCACTATAGGGTGTATATATTATAAATGAATATATACGATAGTATGAATTATAGGAAACTATATATTACAATAAAAGAATACTATTTATGATTCTGAAGGTATTTATTATTATAATTGTTATATTTACACGTGCAAAAGTTTCCGGCCGCATAAGCGGCCGTCCATAAAGTACGTTCACTTTCATCTCGACCCTCTCCCCCCCCACCCTCTCCCTGCATTTTACTTTACGTTTTTTTAAGTACCCTCCACCTCCCTAAAAATACCTACGCTTTTAACCTACCCACTCAAAATTTCATGTTATTTTTTTAATTTAGTGTCTCCTTACTTTTATAATTGACCACCTGCCCCCATCTCATATACGCCATTAGCAGACCCCCTCTCCCCCATCATTTAATTGAGTCAATGTCACATCGCTGTGCAGCTATTATCACTGCAAAGGCTATTAATACAAAATATTAAAATGAATGTACAATTTAATTATATTATAGACCCAGTAGGAACTGGACGTAAAAAAAAGTTTTTTAAACGTGTTTTGAACGCTTTGGACATCTTTTGAACGTTTAAAAGATGTCCAAAATGTTCAAAAACGTTTTTCAGGTCCCGTGTCCACTGGGGAAGTGTAGTTTAATAATTTTTCTAATAACACAAATTGCTGGAACCTTTTACACATGTAAGTATAACAATTATAGTAATAAATATATTCTCAAACATAATTAATAAAAAACCATTGGACTTTTTTAAAAATAAATTAGAGTAAAAAATGTCACTGGCCCGGAAACTTTTGCACGCCACTGTATATTAGGCACCAGCGATATTCAACTTTTATCAAAAAAATCATCGTCTGAAGCGTAAGTACCATAAAACTATAATGCACAAAATTTGAAAGATTCAAGTCTTCCCGATTCGATCTTATTTTAATTTAATTGTTTTTACGCATAATAGTGAAACATAAACTAGAATGAATTATAATTAATGAATTTTTAAAACGAGTGCAGTGAAACATTTCCCCTTGTATTTCCATATATAATGAAACTTAAGTATATATATATACTTAAGTTCAAAATATTTTTGTTTTAAAGTTAGAAAAAAGAAAACACTCAATTTTTTAGCTTAAAAACTTTAGTTTTGTTTACGTTTACTTATTTTAATGACGCATTTCTCTGTATTTCTACAAAAAATGACGTCTTTAAAGCTGTTTATTTATGTTCAAACCTTTTTTCAAATAATAACTTTAGTTAACTTTAGATATTTTTTGTTTTTGAGTTACCTCTTATTTTCTTAAAATCTACTTCAGCTTGAAGCAACTTAATACAAAAAATTACTGGTACTAATTGTATTCAAAGAGTGTATATACACTCTTTGTATATATATGTATATATATATATATATATATATATATATATATATATATATATATATATATATATATATATATATATATATATATATATATTTATATATATATATATATATATATATATATATATATATATATATATATATATATATATATATATTGTAGGAATTATGTTAATATATATATATATATATATATATATATATATATATATATATATATATATATATATATATATATATATATATATATATATATCATGGACATTAGGCAAGTGGGGCTTGGGGGCTATAATCCCCCTCCCTCCTCACTTTTTGTCTTTGTTCGACCACTAATTAAATATATTTATAAACACCTAAAAAAATATTTTTGGTCTGCGGGGTAATTTTCTCTCGTTATCTCGAACTTTTCAACAATTTTTTTAAGAAATGTTTTAAAAACATTTAATTTTTTAAAATTCTAATTTTTGAAAAAGATTGCCATGAATTTTTTTAAATTTCGATTTTTAAAATTGATTTTTTTTTATGAATCGAATTTCTAAAAAGTATTACTTTAACGGATTAATTTATTGACTTTGTCAAACGCAATAACATGCCGCTCGTTAAACGAAATTAAAACTTACAAACAAATCTATAATAGAAAAATGCAAGGCATTAAAAAACTTTGAGAAAGGGATGAGGTTGCCGAAAAGTATAGTGTCCCAAAAAACACAATATCAACCTTGGTAAAAAAAAAAAAATATTTGGTTTATAATTTTTTTAGCAGACGCAATTCCCCTAATCAATCATACAACTAAAGTAACTGCCACCATTATTGTTAAATATTTTTCTACAGACATCTTTAATAACTCTTTGCAAAAAGGTATCATTAAAGCTGACATATCGGACCATTTCCCTATTTTCCTAACTCTTAACACAATATCATTTAATAAAGTTAAACAAAATTAAACTTTAAAAAAACGTATTTACGACGTTAAATAAAATTAATGAATTTAAACATCAACTATTATTACTCCATTGGGGGTACAACTTTAATGACAATGCAAGTAACATTTATAATAAATTCTTCAAATTATTCTACTTAGTATATGGTGCGAACTTTAAACTGAACTGAAAAACTCGAACTTTAAACGCAAACTGAAAAACTTATAAAAAGTCATAAAACCTTTAATAGTCCTTGGATTATAAAAGGCTTTAAAAAAATCTTCAAAATAAAGCAAAAGTTGTGTATAAAATATTTTAAGACAAAATCTTCTGCAAATAATGTATAAAAATTATAAACATAGATTTGAAAAATTTCGTTAAAATTAAAAAAAAAATAGTTAAACTAATCTGATCAACTAGCAAAAGTTATACCAATTTACAAACAAGACGATAAAACAAGCATTAAAAACTATCGCCAAATTTCGATTCTTTCAACTTTTTCAAAGTTATTAGAAAGAATTGTATACAATAGAACATATAAATATCTTGACCAAAATAATATACTATATACCAAACAGTTTGGCTTTAAATAAATATTTCAACTGAGCACGCAATTATTCAATTTGTTAGGGAAATCTCAGAACTTTTTGAAAAAAAAACAATGTACGTTAGCAAGTGGATTTTCTTTATTGATGTTTCGAATGCTTTTCACACCGTTGACCATAAAATATTGCTTAGAAAGCTCAAATACTATGGAATCAATAATAATATGCTAAAATAATTTACTTATCAAAAAAAAAACAGTTACTTATCAAATAAAAAGCAGTTTGTTACCTCTAACGATGGCCTTCCCCAGCAGGCACACAACGTTGTGTTAACGTTTTATTTACGTTAGATTTTATGTTAGTATAACGTTGCATATTCGGCAAAATGGAAAGGTTTTGTAACGTAAAATTTTTACGTTGCATTTACGTTAGATATTAACGTTATATTAACGTAAAATTCTAAAGTTAGATTAACGTTAAACTAATGTAAATACAAGTTGGAAAAACATTGGCGTTTTATTTTAACGTAAAATAATGATTGTAATTGTGTAATATTTAATGTTAATATAGCTATTGTTATATTCATATAACCCTGAGCCAAAGCCCTTTATACGCGGCTTCGTGTCATGTTTATTATATGAATATAACCGTATATATTAACATTAAATGTTAAACACAATTACAATCAATATTCAAAGTTAATATAAAGGTTTTTAACCCCTTTAAAAGGGTTAGAAAAATAGTTTTGGGGATATTCAAACTAAAAATACAATAAATGTTTTAAAAGATTTTTTTAAAGATGTATTATATATTCTTTTGTATTATAAATTTACAAAAAAAACTCAAAAATAAATAATTGTTTAATGGAGAGAACTTTAAAATGCTTCCTATTTGATCTTTTGTTTGCTTCCGTCGAACTCTCGTGCGTTAGCTGGATGACTTCTAAAATACAAAACGGGATATTGTAAACGGGATAACAGTTAAAAATTTATTTTGTTTATAATTGACTATTTGTTTGATTTTTAATGCTAACATTCAAGGTTTAAGACTTATATATATCTCAGAATAAAAAACATATGTAAGGAAGAAAGGATAGATAGAACAATAATTGAGCTATTATTAACGTACCAAAATTATTGCTTTACCCAACTTTTTATTTTCGAATGATAACTTCTTTATATCACACGAATTTTGCTTTTCATATTGAACTTGGGCTTAACATGATGCTTCATAATTCTATAAAAACGCAACAACAAATAATAAATGGAAAATAACTACTTTGTTATATTACATTAAGTGATCCAGCGAACTTATCTTAATAATTGTAAATACACATTGGAGTAATAATTCAAAAAGTATAATTTGGAAAGGTTCTTTATTTTTTTATAAACTTATAAATTCAAAGTTTCGACATAGGGGAGAACCTAAATAAATAAGGCAGTTTTTGTAAAATGCTTTTTAAAAGTTGATAAAGTTGCTTAATTTATACATTGAAAATTATTTGTTAACCATTTACTCTCACACTATGTGAGAGTTAATGGTTAAATTTACAAAAAAGCTCAAAAATAAATTAAACTTAACTTCTCGCACCAAAACAAAAAAAATGTTTCCACCATTCCAAATGTGCTATTAGTTCCCATTAATGCAACATTTCTAATATTATGTTTGGCCCATCATATTTAGACCATGATAGGAATAATGATTTGGTCTGTTAAATTGTTGTGTTTAACATTTCTTACCACAGGAGTTTGGATATCTATAAATGTAAATTTGATTTTGTCTTATTCAATAAGCGTTAAGGTTCTCCCCAAACAATAATATTAAAATTGTTTGTTTTTCTAAATGACTTTCCTTGGGCTAGATTTTTCTATAAAATTTACTCACAATTTAAACAGTTTGATTATTCAGAGTTAAACAAAAATACATACCTGACCTTAACATTTTTTGTATTTTCTTTAACATTTTCCCACCTGCTTTTATGAGGTGACAAAGCTAAAACATAAATAAAAGTTTAGAGAAAATTTCATGTTGGAATAACACAGGATTAGATTTATTTGGTTGTTTTTCACAGTTATTCTATCAATGCAACGAAATAATAATTGCTCAACCAAATATAAGACAAAATAGTTTAACAAAAATACAAGACTGTAAAAAACTCTACAGAATGTAAATGGTTATCAGGTCACTAAGTTAATTCTTGATTTATAGCAAGGGAATGCTATCTACATTGACAACTAAAGAAATGTATTTGACTCAAATCTGTAATGCTGGTTGATTGCTAAAGTTCTTGATTTGTCATTTGAAATACCAAGGTAAACATATTTACCCCCACATTTTAACTTGCTTGGAATATTCCTAGGAGTATTTAAAATTTTCCTGTACATTTTGGTAAATCAACATTATAACTATACTGGTGTAAATGGTTAACAACTCGCCACTTGCATTTCTAGTTATTCTGTGTTTTAAAATCCATTTGGCAATCTCTGTAACAAGTACTCATACGTTATGTAACAAGTACGTCATGAAGATCTTCATTATCATCAAACACAGGAACCTCAGAGTCTAGAATAGAACTCTCAGTTCCAGAAGTATATTTATGATCAGAGACAAAATAAAAGTCACTATAGTTCTTAATTTCAATATTTTTGAAATCAATTCAACTCTTGACTCTATTAATATTATTAATAGAGTCGACATGTGATGTGAGTCAATTTCTTCATTTACAAGTACATTGTTTAAGGCTTGATTACTTTGGCGCCATTCCCTCAAGTATTGATTTTTCTCTTGTTTATTCATTTCTATTATTCTGAAATAAACATAAATTTTAGTAGTTTTAACAATAACAAGACAATAATGAAAATTAAATACAATGAAAAATAATAATGATAAGAAAAATTAATTTTTATTAATAAAAAAACAGGATAAAACTTATTTAGAAAAGGTAATATTCTTATATTTCCTAAACTTTAAAGAGTTAATATTCTTATCCTCTCATCAAACTACATTTGTTGTATGTAAGTTTTTTTACTTGCTAGCTCATTAATCTCATATAGTTGAATGTTTGTATATAATTGTCATAATTAAAATCATACAGTTGAATGTTTGTATTATAATTAAAATCTTAAAGTTAAAAGTCTTATTAAATAGTAATAATTAATAGTCATAATTGTGCTAGAAAATAAGCTAAAAACAATTTTTTGAAAAACAGTAAGAGCATTTGCTGGCCTTTATTAGCTATGGTTATTTAGACTAAAATAAAAAGTAGCTTAAAATAAAACCTGAAAATAAAAATTAGGTATAACAGGGTTTTTAACAACAAAATGTAAACGTTAAACTTTAGTTTGCAAAACAATGTCAATTGTATTTTTTTTTTCAGTTCATTAGTTTAACATTAAATTATTAAGTTAAATAGATTATGTTAACTAAAACATAACTAAATAAATATACAAATTAATACTAAAAATGTGAATATACAAGAAGATTACAGGTATAGTAAATACTATAAATATATAAAAAGAACTGCTTAACAATTGCTTGCATTCTCTATACAAATTGTTTGACATTTATTTACCAATGGAGAGCCCTTTTCAATATTTGCAATATGATCTTTACTTGAGTTTTTGTTGAAGACTCTCTATGCTTTCTATGAATGAAATTTTTCAAATACATTTTATTTTACTTACTTTACAAGTTGATTTTTTTAAACACTTAATGCATAGCTGATGCTTGGTAAAGACATTTGAAAAATTAACATTTTTCGGTTTCAAATTAATAATATACTTACGTTGTTTGTCAAAATATAAGCAAAGCAACCAGTTTATTGAAATTCATTTCCGCAGTTAATTTGATTTAAAATATTATACTTTATTGCTCAGAGTGAATAACTATCAGATTCAAAGGGTTGCCATGGCACCTTTATTTGCATGAGCATTAGGTTCTAACCGACTTGATATTCGTTTGTAAAATATTCGACATATTACTTCTTATTAATATTAAAAAATATAAACTTAGTTATAAATTTTGGTTCTGTTAAAGCAATATAAAATAGTTGCACAACCCTGCACAACCCACAAGCCTAAAATGAGATTAAAAGAAGAAAAATTACAATAATAATTAACCAAATACAAATGTTTTACTCCACCACTGATAATAATATGAAAATAATTTTTTGTGTAATTATCTTAGAATTAATTATCATATTTGTGTTATCAAAATTCAAAAAATTAAAACTTGAACACATTTAAATGGTATCGAGATTGGTATTTATGGTTAATCTGAAAAGAACTGTACGTAAACACTGTTATAAAATATTTATTCAGAAATGCAATACTTACTGTTAAAAATTTATTCAATAAGCAGGATAAAATAAATATATTACTATAATAATTATAATAATATATTTATTTTCCTAAAATAAACCTTTTTAATCAAACATTTATTAAATCTTTTATCAGCAATTCAAAGTTTTAAATAATTGTGCGCTGTTTATTTTCAAATATTTTTTGAAAATTCCACGAATGTCTTTTAAAAGTCAATGCAAACCTTCAAACTTAGCTAATTATCTTTTAACTAAACTTATTTTCTATCTTTAAATACGCCATCTTTTAAAAAAAAAAAATAATTATCTACGGCAGATTTTTTTATAGTTAGCAGAACTACTTACGTTAATATTTCTTTATTTTTTTACGTTGTCCGTATGTTAGCTCAACGTTAGAATGTTAGGTTAATACTTTAATGTTTTTTAAGGTTGTGTCAACGTTAGCTTAACGTAAGAATATTACGTTAAAAAGATTACGCTGACTCAACATTGAATTAACGTAAAGTAACGTAAAACGCAATTTTAACATAAATACAACGTTAGTACAACGTTGTGTGCCGGCTGGGTCAGAGTGATTATGTTGAAATAACAAATTGACCTTAAACTTTGAGAAAACAAAATACATTCTGTTTCAACCTATATCAAAAAAGCGTTTTTTAACAACAGCCCTGCCAAAATTCTTATTGACGAATTTGAAAATGAAAAAGGAAGTTTACTTGGGATTTTTCTTGATGAGAATGTTGCATGTTGATGAGAATGTTGCATGTTGATGAGAATGTTGCATGGAAACTTCATATTGATTACACTTGCACTAAAGTCTCTAAAAATATAGAAGTCCTATATAAGTCAAAAAATTATTTATTTATACATGGTTATGTTAACTATTCAAATATTGGTTGGGGAAGTACAATCAAAGGTAAGTTGCGTACTTATTATCATCACCAGAAAACCGCAATACGCTTAGTTTGTTTTGAAAATCGTCTTTCGCGTACAAAGTTTTTATTTAAAAATATTAAAGTATTTAATATTTATGAAGAGAATGTACATAAAATATTATGTTTAATATTCAGTTTAAAATCAATCCGTCATTACACATTTTTAAAGATTTTCTTACCTTAAAAACAAAAAATAAGTTAACACTACGAAATAATAAGTTATTCTATGAACCTTTTTGTCAAACAAAGTTCAATCAGTTCTGTATAGATTATCATGCACCTGAAAGAAAAGGCATTACATTTTACAGAAGCATTAGGAGAGCTGGGTTTTAAAGTATCTGATTATTGATTTTATAACTGGAAAAAAAAGTTAATTAAATTTTGTCAAATCTAGTTCAATTTATATGTATACAAACGAATGATTAAAATTCCATTATTCTGCACCATTTATTAGAAACGGCATCATCTTTAAAATAATCGTAGGCCTCCGCTACCAATGATATGCTTCATGTAATGAAGTCGGACTAATAGGCATGGCAGCAGAGAGTGCAACGGGAAAAAAACAACCTTCTTGCACACATAAGAATCAACTAAAAAGATGGATTACCGGAGAACTTTTTTACAGAATAGATAAAGAAGCTTGACTCATCTTTTTATGATAACTGTTCTGCCCATCCATACATTAAAGGGCTAAGCAACATCAACCTGATATTTTTACCCCTAACACCAAATTTGTCCTTTAGCCCATGGATTAAAACGCAACTCGAAGTCTTAAAGCTCACTATTGTCACAAAATTGTGCTTTTGTGTATCAAAGCTATCCTTCAAATAATGAAAGATTTCTATCTTTCAAGTAATAAAAGATTTTGTTTCTTCTCAAAAGGTTATGTCAAAAGAGACTATCATCATAAAAGTTCTTTTTAAAAATTGGTATCAGCAAAATAAACAAGCATATTGCTGAAGGTGGTGATGATCATCCTTTTAAATCTTTAACAGAAGAACTTGATTGTTTTTGAGAGTTAGATTCTAGTGCCATCCAATATAACCTGTCAACAGAATCTTACATTGGTATAAACTGCAATGTAGTAACAGTTCATCAGCTACTATTGCTGAAATTATTGCTCAGATTTTAGGCCCTAGTTTTGAAAACAATGATGATGGAGTTACAAATAGCGTTGACGAAGATATTGACATTGAAGCCCCGCCACGCCCATCTGATGTTAGTAGATGATTTTGAAACGCTTTAAAATGCTTTGCTATGATCAAAATACAAACACGACCCCTAGCACTAAAAATTGAGAATTTAATGAAGACAGAAAAGATAAATAATTTGAAGCAATGTCAGATGACAGATTTTTCAAAATTTTGTATTTGTAAAACTTGTCAGATGACAAAAATTTTAAAAATCGTATTTTTTGTTGTTTATGATTTTTGTCAGAAAAATAAACTTGTTTTATGTGAAAGTCTAGTGATTTTGTTTATTTTTAACCTCTTCCATGATATCTCGAACTTTAGATATCTCGAACTTTTTTACCGATCCACTTGATGTTTGAGATATCAAGAGTTGACTGTAAACGCACCAATTCTACGCTTATCAAATCTTTTATTTAAAAAAAAATCGAACTCGTTGTAAAAAAGTCATTGAAATATTGTTTTTTTTTTAATTTTGTTTTACTGCTTATATAAACTACAATTCCCTTTCACAAAAAATAAATATATAATTACAAATATATAAATAATAAACAGACAGGGGCTCAAAGAAGATAGAGGCCGTACAGATCATAAAAATAATAGTAAAGTATGGTCAATAAATCAAGTTAAAAATTAGCAAAAAAAATATAGTAAAAAAGAAGATATAATATTTAATAATGAAAATAGAGAAAAAAAGAAGATATATTAGTTAAAAGTACAAATACCCTCAATTAGTCGAAAAAGAATATATAGTATTTAAAAATTTTAGCTAGTCGCCAATAGTCAAAAAAAGAGAAAATATTTAAAAATACAAACCTGTCAGGAAAAAAAAAAAATTTAAAAATATTATCTTTGAAGGCCATGATTTACTTCATACTAAAAAAATGTTGAAATAATAAATTACTTCAGAAACCTTACGCAAATTCGCAAGAAATTACTTAAAAAAATAGAAACTGGTATTATAAATCTAAATAAAAATATAGTTATATATAAATAATAACAAAAAAATAATATTAAATATCTAATGGACATGGAAAAATCCGATTAACTTTAAATTAAGATTTCTATATAACCATAAAACCTATTTTAAACTTAAATGCGCGCACAGTAATTAGCGTTTCAACTTAATTATAAGGAGCTTGATAGGTTGCTTTGTGAGTCATAAAATTTTTGATTTGGATGATACCATTACCTAATGAATGTTTTCTTCTTTCATTTTATTGTTTGTATTAATCCACTTTTTGAAATTTTTATAATTTGTTGCTACCTGTCTTAAGAAGAATTTCTTTAACTATTGCCCAAAAATATTTAATATTGCGCTCTTGTAGACGGTTGGGAGAATTCGCATTTTTAGGGACAATTTCCACATTATCATTGCACCATTGGAGAATCTTACTAAAATAGTGAGAATTAGCTAATTTGGACCAGAAAAGACATCAGCATTCTCAGATAATAAAAATAAAATGATTCAAGTAACAAATAATTTAATAATAAATAATTTAATAATTAATAACCTTAAAAATAAAAATTATAGAATTAAAGCATTAAGGAATGGGCACAATGTGCTTTGCTTTATAGAGTGATAATATGAAGATACCCCCTGTGGAGTATACATACACAGAGCCATACCATGAAATTTTTAAGGAAGGGGGGTGTCGTTTTTGAAAAAAAAAGGCAGTTTTAAATCACCAAACAAATATCTTACTAAATTTACTTGAAATTTTCGTGAAACATAGCTATATTTGTGTAAACAATGTTTACATGAACGAATTTATTGTTCTCCGAATTTTTTTTCTAATTTTGTACAGCATAGGAGTATAAGCAAGCTCCTTGTTAGAAAATGGGTATCAATACAAAGATTAATAATACTTTGATAAATGGTTTAAATTTTTATTCAAAAACTAAATTTTTTTAATACAATTTTCTAGGATGTAAAGTAAAAAATTATTTTGAGACTTGTTTATAATCAACAATTTCATTGTAGTGGATATTCATGATGGCTAATGAACCAAGTCTATCTGCAGTCATACCAATGTTCTTAATCTTTGCATTGCTGGAAAGCTGCGTTCACTGCGTTCACAGATTAGGATATTGATTTTCATCGCAGATTTTAATGGCTTTAGCTAGAGTATTAGGCCTATCTTCACGTTTAATAACAGACTATTTTCTTTTACAAAACATGAATTCTTGATCTACTGCTTCTAAGTTTGGAAGATCACTTTTATACATTTCTACTAACTCCTTGAAAGTAGTTATCTCCTCACTGCATATTATCGAGGGAACCAAGCATAACCCCTTAGAAGCAATGCATTTTGTGTTTTGGAATCGTATTTTGATTTCGTAATGATAGTGTCGATAAAAGGTATTATCATGGCCCGTTTATAATATTTATAGGGACTCTCTGCAGGTACGTTATTTTTGTAGGCCTGTCTCATAGTGATTCTGGGAATCGTTGGTTCTACAAATAATTTACTTGCTATACGAGTAGCTTGTTGGTAAATTGCGTAAGTTTCCTTTTTAACATTTTTCTGTAGATGGTTTAAATCTTTCGATTATGAATTTGAACTTAGTGGTTGCATAAGGAGTGAGTTAGCCTCTCTTTTTCCTTGTGCGTCTCAATCCATACTAAACTCTATATTCAACTGTTCTATATTAGAATGTATTCCTAAAATAATCTCTAATGCCTCTGCCATAAATGGTATTGCTAAATAAAAGTGTTCATATGCGGCATCTCTTTCTGACCATCTTGTTTTGAACATCCCTATCAAAATCTTTTTTCTTTCAGTTGATTTACAACGGATCTCTGCAACATGCTCCAGCAAGCGCTTTCTTTTGATGATCCTTATAAAATATAGCTGACAACAGCTTTTTTTTACAGAATGCATGTTTGGTGCGCCATCGTAACACTAGCCTCTACAAGAACTAAGATCAATTTTACTTTCGCTATAAAATTTTATCAAGCTTTCCCCAATATGTTTGCCTGTTATCCTGTCAAGATTCAAAAAGTCAAAAAATACTTCTCTAATTTCTTATTCTCCGTTTATCTATCTCATACATACTGATAGAATTTGTAGGTTTGCAGTTGTTACCTCGTCTGCTGAAATTGAATGGTAATTTGCGGCTTTGATTTCATTAATTAGCCGCTCTTGTATACATTTCTTTCCAATTATATCAATTATATAATTTTGACTCTTGGGGCCAAGGTAGCTGACATCTTTGCATAATGGTGTTTGTATATGTGCATTAAGTTCAGCGCTATGGCAACCTATTTTTTGCACAATTGCAAGAAAATTATCTTTTTGGTCTGAGTTTTCCATACACTTTTCATAAGTTCCACGAAATGCAAATCCTTGTTTTCCCATCAAATGCACTATTCTACCAAATGTTTCAACAATCTACGGGTACCTTTGTAGTCGGTTTTTAAAAGTGCTATCGCTTTGTAATGGAATGGTTTGTCTTGAATCTTTAAAACAACAAATACCATTAGCTTGTTCGATAGCTTCTTTATGGTATCTATTGCCTATATATAGTTTTTGTTCCTCTAAAACATTGTGCCATTCCTTATATCCACGGTTATCAAAAACTCCCAAAGATTTTTTTTTATACCGCTTTAGAAATAAAGTGCAGTATATGCAATAGGCTACGTCTTCACTTTTGCTGTAGACAAATCCATTTTGTAAATACTCTTCTTTACAAGCGCGTTTACAACCACGTTAAAATGTTTTGGGAAATTGAAAATGTATCTTCTATTTTAATTTATTCGTAAACATTTTTTATATTTCATATGGTGATAATTCTTAATTTCCTAGCAAGAGTTCGTCAATATCATATCGTTCTTCTTCTTCTTTAAAATCACATTCTTTATAATTTATTTGGTCTACTTCGCATGACAAGCTTTTGTTAACATTATTATCATCTTTAATGACTTCCTCTTTTTCTTCTACTTCGGGTAATGTTTTACCGGTTACATTTTGAGAACTGTTGATAATAAAAAGCACTTAAAACGTAAGTAATTAATAATAAACTTTCAGATCTTAAACTATTATAAAATTAAAAAAACTCACGTAAACATTACAATAAAAAACAAATAATAACAAAAGTACTATCATAAAAAAACTTAACGTGTAGATAATATCTATATCTAGTTAATATCTATATCTACTAAATATCAAACTAATCAAACTAATTATTATAAAAAAGAAGATCAAAATAACTTTTTTACGTAAAATATCCAGCTAACGATTTGCATTTCTTTGCAGCATTTTGAAACTCTTTTCTATCAGCTGCTCGTTTCCTAATTTGGTTAGGCATGTTAACTCTATCGTTTTAAAAGTGAACTTGTATTAGTAGAGAATTGTAATTGCTGCATAAACTCTGGAGAGACTATTTTTCATTTTTCGTTTACAAAAGATTTCACAATGTAATGACTTGTAATCACACCTTACGTTTGTGAAACAATAAAGTAAAAATTGCTTCATGAGAATGATTCATAAAAATCAAAAAATTATCATAAAAATTTTGATTAAATTTTTTGACATCGAAAAGAGTCTAGAAATATTTTTAAACTAACGATTCCCCGCCCTCCCCCCCCCCCCCCTCGACCACCACCACGTACTGGCCTGATACACCAGCTGAACTAATGAGCACAGTTCAGTACTTAAATCGACTAAATGGTTTGTTTAAGACAAACAGTCTTTTAGCGATAAAAAAAATACAGAAGAAAAAAGACTGTCAAACTTTGTTTGTTTAAAACTTGTTAATATAGGTGGGAGTTTACCGAGTGAACATTTCAAGCAAGAAGTTTCCGGCTAAAGCATGTTCCAAATGTGAATTTCTTATATAATATAAAAACCTGGAATTTTCCAGGTTTATATAATAAAATATAAGAACCTGAAATTTTCCAGGTTTTTATATTTATATACTTTTTAATACATATTTTTATCTCAAAACGTGTTTTTTTATTAAATTTTGATTTTTAAATTTGTTGAGAAATATAAATGATACAATTATTATTTACTACGTTTTGAAAATTTTTAAAAACTGTCAGCTGTTTCTCACTCAGTCTTTTGTCTCTAATTATAATTATAAGCGCAAGAAAATTTAAGTTTTTAATAAAGAACATGTTTGTGTAAATAATAACAATTAAAAAATATATATGTAAAAAAAATAAATATGTTATTTTGTAAAAGCCTTGAAAGTTCGTAAAGCTATTTCATTTTGAATTTATTTCAGCTATATTATAATTATATTCACCGCTGAATATAATTATAATATAGCTGAAATAAATTCAAAGCTATATTATAATTATATTCAGCTATACTATAATTATATTCACCGCTGACCCTTATTAAGTCCATTCTACTCTGTAGAATGGACTTAATAAGGGTCAGCGGTGATACAGTGGTTATTCAATAGTTTAAGAACGAAAAGGTCCGATGCTCTACGCCTGCTTTGGCTGAGGCGAACTTTTTTTTTAGATTTGGTTATCAAAGCAAGCAAAAAACATAAACATAACTCAGAAATAGTTCTTGTATATCAACCCATCTGTATTTAAGCTAACTTCAAAAAGTGTACTGTATGTTTAACAATTTTTAAATTTAGAAATCTTTACAAAAAATTTTTTATACGAAACATGTTGCTAGTTTTGGTGAAAATTTTATTTTATATATATATATATATATATATATATATATATATATATATATATATATATATATATATATATATATATATATATATATATATATATATACGCAGTCAAATACTCAAAAGTACAATAAATAAATTAAACTTATGGTTAAAGTTTATTAAACACGTTGAACATATGAATCACTAACTTGAAAAAGAGGACATGTCCTGCAAAAATTCACACAACATGTCCACTTTTTCAAGTAAGCGATTCATATTTTAACAACTGTTTATAATATATTTTCTCTCTATTTTTCTTACCAGGATGTTTTATCGCAATATCATCAACAAATGGGTAAAATGTCTTAAAATTACATGTTCCACTAATGAGAAAAAATGACACATTTATTTTTTTTAACTTTATTTTATTTTATTAAATTTATTTTATTTAACTGAATTATGTTATGCCTCTTTTGCACTTGTCATTTTTTTTTTTTCAATTTACAGCTTAAAAATTATAATAATTACATTGTTCATTAGTTTTTAATTAACTTAATTGTAGCATATTTATGGTTTATTTTATTTAAATAAGTCTTAAAGATTTTGGGGAAGAGCCTATATATTTTTTTGCGTTTTAATATTTTTTGTGTGTTTTAATATTTTTATGAGAACAATAAAGACTGTAGTCTCCTACAAACAAAACTTAACAAGTTTGATGTTAAAGATAAATCATTAATTTTTTTTTTTTTTGGTTATTTAGGGGCCCCAAGAAGTCATTACGGTCTTGTCACAGAGCATCGCGGAAGTGCATTTAACCAGGAATTTCACGCTTTCCTTACCGTGAATATGCCCAAAGCTCGTTTTGAACCTGGATCTACTGCTTATAGAGCAAGCGCTCTAACCACTGCGCCACGGCCGCACAAGTTGAATCTATACTTTCACAGTGTACCCTTACGTACAGGAAACGCTTATATTGCTGACAAAATCGTCCAAGAAAAAGTTCATAAGAATCACGTGATTGAAAAACAAAATCCCAATTAACGCAGTTGATAAGAAAGTTGCGATTTTGCTGTGTGAGTTTTCATTAATCTGTCGTTTAAAATTATACGTTTTGAGGAAATATTATTAAGTGTTATGCCGTTTGTATTAAAAAATGACAATGCTCAGTCAAATCAAGGACGTAAAATAAGATTTTATTTTACGTCCTTGGTCAAATCATTCTTTATTATACCTGTACTAAAGCAGTTATTGATAAAATTATTAGTAATTATGTTATCGAGTAGAACAACTTTTTTTGATCCTTGATGGTTTGGTTATTGTTTGAATGAGATTATTTGTAAAAGAGTATTTACACTTAACACTTTGACTGCATGGTTAAAAAGATCATTAATGAGGTCACTGAAAAAATATTCTTTTGTATTTTACTAGCTTTAAAGTGCGTGTTTTATTAATTTAAATAAAGGGATTGTCCATAAATTTTAATCGTCCATAAATCTAAAACAACGCTAAATTTATTTAAAAAACAGAAGTAGGAGATTTTAAGTTTTTTTATGCAGTGATTTTCATTAAACTTAATGGGCTGTTTTTTTTTTTATTTAACTAAAGGCTTTGCAAAGAAAAAACTTCTTTTTTCTTGTGCTTATTTATAAAAATCAGCGTTGCATAATTTATTAATAAAAATCAGCGTTGCGTAATTTTTGGACAATCCCAAAGTGCGTAAGCTGGTTCTCGATAAATAGTATTAACAACTGTGATTATAAATTATGATTTATAATTTCAACTCATAATGACTCACAATTTTTTTTCATTAGCACTGACATCATTTTTTTTTGAGTTGATGAATTGATACTTTGTTTGTTTCAAGTTAAAAATTTTGATTAAAAATTTTTGAGTCGGTGAATTGATACATTGTTTGTTTCAAGTTAAAAATTTTGTTCGTCCCAGGTCTCTGTAAGAAAGATAATTTTCGTGACTTAATTCAGGCAATATAATGTTAATTTTAAATTTAGTTTAAATATGGTATGATATTGTGTTTTACTTTGTTGCAGATAACGCTTAGAATCAGAAATATAATGGAATTTGCTTTCTGAGATTTTAGGTTAAAATATTTACTGGCTCTGTCATTATCACATTGGGGTCACATTTTCTTCATAAAGTTTAATTAATCCATTTTAAAATTAATCCATTCTAAAATTCAAATCAAGGAAAAACTAGATAAAGTAAAAATATATTGCAAATATAGTTTTAGTGAAGACATGATCTCGTTTCTGCCAATCGCGTATCAACACATTTAAATTTTTTGATAAAGTATCAGTCTGTGTTTTTGATAAAATATACCGGTCTATGTTTTTGATAAAACATATATCGGTCTGTGTTTGGGCTATACAAATGTTTATGCAACAGTGCTATGAATGTTGGATGTGATTTAATGATGGAAAACTTTTTCAGATATATAATGCTGCTGAATTTGTTGGTAATGTTTTTAAAAGAGCATTTAAACAAAAGAAATATTGAAAAAGAAATCCTGTAAAACATCCAAAAAAGATATACTTCTATTAAAGACATTATTTTTTCTATATAACAGATCGTGATTAGAGACAATTTTAGGTGTGTGTGTGTGTGTATGTATGGGGGAGGGGGTGTTTTGGGGAGGGGTGTATGTTTGGGGGAGGAGGTTTTAAGGAGAGGGGTGATTCACCCCCTCTCATTTTATTCGTAGAATTGCCTCTGATTATAATTAAGTCCAGAAAAATAAAAACACTACAGACAATGATAAGGTTCGATAACTAACAAATAAAGTCACACCAAATTCATTAGCTCTCCACTAACAAATAAAGTCACACCAAATTCATTAGCATTTTACAGCTATGACTCCAAAAATAAATTCCCATTTCAGAAACAAATTTCTTGAAGTCATATTTATATATATATATATATATATATATATATATATATATATATATATATATATATATATATATATATATATATATATATATATATATATATATATATATATATATATATATATATATATATATGAAAAATTTCTTGAAGTCATATATATATATATATATATATATATATATATATATATATATATATATATATATATATATATATATATTTTTTTTTTTTTTTTTTTTGCCAAATAATTTTTTTAATAATACAAATTTTAACATATTACAAATTTAGCGGCAGGACTTCTAGAAGATCATGAGGATCTTATCATGAAGCCCTTTACAATGCTTTTTAGTATCGAGTATAATATAATATAAATACGTAATATTATAATGAAGTTATAAAAATTCGTAAAATAACAAAGATAATATGAAGTTTAACAAAACACAGTAATAAAAAGTAATAAAATACAAACCATTAAATACATAAGTTTGCAAAGAACTCATGGAAATATTCGTAAATAGTAAAACATGATACAATAAAGTATAATATATCAACAATAAATTGATAAAAACTCAAAAATAGATAAAGATGTTTTCAATTGAAAAGATAATTTCTTTTTGGTTTTGAATGAGGAGTAGTTTAGTTTGATTGAAAAGTCAAAATTAGGTAAAACTATTTTGTTACAAAGAAGAGGTCCACGATAGGACATACAAAATTCGTCGTATTTAGTTTTGCAAAAAGGAGCATTAAGATTGTTGTCAATTCGTAAATTATATTTGTTTTTCGGTTTTAAAGAATAAAGATATTGAAATACCTGTGGAGATAAATTTTCTTTACACTTGAACATAAAGCATAAAATATTAAAAATATTAAGTTAATAAACATTCAAAGCTTTCATATCTTTAAGAAGTGGCGCAGAGTGAGTAAGACGATTTTTAAAATTAATTGCGCGAGCTGCGTGTTTCTGATGATTAAAAAGAGTTTTAAGTATAATATTTGCATAGTTTATATGACAGTGAACAAATGAATAGTACAGTTGAGTCAGCTGCCGTTTATTTAGTATGTTTCTAGCTTTATAAAGAATACCGATGCATTTGGAAACTCTAGAAGAGATAATGTTAATGTGATGTTTCCAAGTTAAATTTTCATCAATATAGATTCCTAGAAACTTTGTTACTTTTTCTCTTTTTATCATTACATTGTCAATATATAGTTCAGGTAACAAATGTGGTATTCTATGTTTTTTATAGAGTGGATAAAAAAGTGTCCATTTAGTTTTAGCTGTGTTGAGAGATAACCTATTTATTTTAAACCAATCAGAAACTTTTTTTAATTCATTTGTCATGTTGTTGAAAAGAATATTAATATTTTCATGAGATAGAAATAAATTTGTGTCGTCTGCAAAGATTATTTTTGTTAGGCTTGAAGTTTTATGTAGATCATTTAGATATATTATAAAGAGAAGAGGTCCAAGTATGGAGCCTTGTGGAACACCACACGTTACATTCATTAACACTTGTATATATATATATATATATATATATATATATATATATATATATATATATATATATATATATATATATATATATATATATATATATATATATATATATATATATATATATATATATATAGCTAAATACGAAATAAAACCTTAACAGGTTTGAACTATTTCGACTTTTTTTTGTTTTAATTGGAAGTCTTTTAAAAGTTTCAATTGATATATATATATATATATATATATATATATATATATATATATATATATATATATATATATATATATATATATATATATATATATATATATATATATATATATATATATATATATATATATATATATATATATATATATATATATATATATATATATACATATTACAATTTTACAATTAAAACTTTTAACAAGTTGAAATATAGGTGTATTAGCTTCATAAAGTTTTTTTCTAATAAATTCAATCACAATTTCAAAATACAAAAGATCAGCATCTCATTTTGACGAATGAGTAACTTTAATGATTTTAAAGTTTTAATGGTTTTAAAGTAACACAAAGTTTATTAATGACAACAAGCTCATTTTTAAGTTTAATTTTTTAGCTTCTATATCACCATCAACAAGGTTATAATCAGAACCATTTGCATTAACTTTGATTTTTGTAAACAGCATATCAATCACACTTAAATGAGTTGTGTGGTTGTAACACATTTGATATTTAAGGGTAACGTTTTAACCTTTTTTTTTCATTAAGCTAGCTCAATCAGTAACATAAGCTACAATGAATTGTACAAATTTAGATCAAATGAGTTAAGCCAGGTATGTGACATGAAATTTTTAACTAATAATAGACTAAATTGGCATATACCATTAGAAAGGACTTCAATACAGTATGTGAAAAAATTATCAAAATCCAACAACTCTACCTAAAGTTCTGGCGTTTTAAGTACCGATTTTTCGATAAAAGGATTTGTTGAAGAAACTGTGGTCAAAATCTAATTTTTTTTCAGTAAAATTGTTATACCTTTTTCAATACTTATCTAAAAATATGTCTTGGTATCAAAAGGTAGTATAAGAGAGGGCTAAATTGATCACTAGTCAACGGACGCGTCCAGGAAGTTAGAAGGTGCACCAAACCACCTTCTTTACTATCTAGTAATTGCAAATATCATTTAAAAAAAAGTGTATTCAAATAAAATCAGTAGTTTTTATATACAAAAATTTGTTATTATTTCATTTTACATCTCAAGATAATAATAGAGGTGTATCTAACAGTTGGAATGGATATGGCGGTGATGGTTTAAAACACGTTAGTATTGAAAAAAAATAAATTCTTATAAATATTTTTTTAAATTAAAACTATTATAAAAATAAAAACAAATAAAGTTTATATATTATTTGATTAAAAAATATATCAATGATGTATAGATTGACATAGAGGTGGAGGGGCATATAGTCAGTCTTTGGTCTAAAACACAAAACTTTTTTTTTAATTACTATTATTGTGCGCTAAAGTTACCAAAACAAAATTGTTTTGGTAACTTTAATGTCACTTAGTATAACCTGAGTGGGAGCTGCTCAGCCATCTTTACAGTCCAAAAATACATATTTCTTTCTAATTTTTTGTTTTGAAAAAAAATACATATTTCTTTCTAATTTTTTGTTTTAAAAAAAATACATATTTCTTTCTAATGTTTTTAATAATCTTTTGAAAAAATTATTCAAAACATGTTTAAAAAAACCCTATTTACCTGCGTTGTATCTATTCTTTAGGGAATGGGGCATTTGCCCTTCCTTGAAAAAATTGTAAAAAATTGTAAAAAATATATACAACCCAACATTATAAGGTAATATTATACAACTGCTATTGAGGGACTACTTTGACATCATATGTCGATAGAAGTAGAATTAGGAATTAAAATTACTGTTTTAAAATGAACAATTAATAAAAATCTAATCAACAAGAAATATTTTTTAATTACACTGAAGATGTATTTAGTTACTTAGTTTTGACATGGCTTTTAGTAAGTAATAAAAAATTAAAGTTGCAATAATGAATCCGTTTCATCTTTTCGCCATTAAGAAATAATGTAAATTCTGTCTTGCAATCTTTTTTTTTACTTTTTCTACTTTGCTATCACACATGACAGACTTGTTTTGATTGTTTAGTATCATAACATTCATGGCTATGATCATACCATTCATCGCATAATTTTCTACCAACATTTCTTTCAGACATAACATCATCTAAGTCATCAAGTTGTTTTGTAGTCTGATTGAATTATTCGGATCGAAGTTCTGTAGTTTTATTGAAAATTTTTCTACACATCAACATTCAATATAATATACAATTTCTATATAGGTTATTTAAAAAAGGATACTTAAGGAAAAAATATACTTAATGTATAATGTAAATAATTACTAATTTAATAAATTTATTGTTGGTTATAACATTATCATTAATAAAAATAATATTATAACTATTAAATCTAATAAAATTTAATAACTTGTTTTTATACAAACAACGTTACAATTGTAAATTATAATTATAACGTTGTTTAATGCTATAATGTAATGTTGATATTAATACTACTACTAATAATAACATTAAATTATTACTAATAATAAAATGTTGTTATTAATATTATTAGTAATATTATTAATAACAGTATTATTAGTAATAGTGAACAATTTTTAGATTTATTAATTACAATGTTAGATAATATTAAATACAATTATAATATATTGGGAGTTAAGTAAATAATATTGCATTTAGTCTAAACTAGTCAATGATTGACTAATCTAGACTAATGAGATTCTCAATCTAATAAACCTCTCCATTTCCTATTACAGAAATCGGAAAAAGAGATTATACGTACCAAAAGAGCTTCACTTTGTAAAGTACCTGCGTCAGAATATTTTTTTCTAAAATTTGGCAGGTGCTCAGATAATGTGTACAAAGAAATATTTAAATAGTTTTAAAAACTTGAACTTTTCATTAATTTGAAATAAAAACGACAACTAAATTTTGAGAATAAATAAAGTCAAATCAAAATGCGTCAACCATACATAAAAACCACATAATAATCAAGCTTTACTTTTTTATTTTTCAAAAACAATTTAAGTTTATATACATTTTTAAAAAGAAATACTACAAAAAAACCTTTTTTTGGCACTAGTTAAAAAAATGTTCAAAAAATGTGACACAGAATTTTAGCACTTTTTTTGGATCCGTAAAACGCAATGTTCACGCACCTAGTTAAGCACACCACTGATGAATTTAATAGCTTTTGTTGCTGACATTGTAACTTGGATTCTAAACATTCCAAGCGATTGAAATCTTTCATTGTGATGTAGATTAATGTCCGTATACCTTCCGTTTTTTACTGAAGTATACTCGTCAAATATAAGACTAAATTTACCTTTATATCCAAGTTTTGTTTTCAAAAAACTTGTTTGATAAATAACTTGAAGTATTTAATGACAAGATTGCAAACGCTTTGAACTTTGAGGGATTTGGTATTCCTGGTCACGTAATGCTGATCGCAAATTTTCACTTTTAGCAATGGTGTGAAAGCTGATTCATTCAATAGCTGTTAGTCGACTTATGTCAGGCAAATGTCATTAAAAAGTTTTGTTGTTGTTCTTAAAAAAAATTTCAATTCGTGGTATTTTGACAGCAGGAATGTTTCTTGTAGTTTAGAGCGCAGAGTTATTGCATTTAAGAATTTCAATTTCATGTTTTGTTTTTAAATGCCTTGCAATAGCTGTTGTTGTTGATCCAGGTGTTTTAAAAATAATTTTTCAGTTCACTTAGAGCTCTTTACTTATAACTCTTCGAAAAATTCAAAATAGACCCAGGCCCCAGATTTTCTAATTGTACATACATCTTTAAACTTATCCATGTTTATTATTTCATACAACTAAAATTTTTATAAGCTCGGAGTTATATTAACTCGTCTTCTTTTAACTCAGTTAAGTTTAGGGTTAGGGTTAAACCCAAACAATCTTTTTTATGAGTCCATGAACCACCATGGGATTTCTTAAACAATTAAAAATACATAACGCAGGTAACTAGTTTTGTTTTAAAATTTAAAAGTAACGAGCAATTGTTCTAAATTGTTTGTTAACATATTTCATTGGTTATTTAAACTTTAAAATTCTGACAAGCTAAATAAACATAAGTTGTTTTATGTTTATTTAGCTTTAAATGATTTTTGAAAATAATTATCTTATTTACATTAATCAAAAATAAGAATTTAGATAAAAAAATTTATTCTAGGCTTAGTTATGACTATATTCTAGGCTCAGGCTTTATGATCTTATTCTAGGCTCAGGTATGACTATATTCTAGGCTCAAATGAGCAAATCATTGTCTTAATCATTAGAAGCATTAGTTTTGAAAAACATAAAAAATCAACCTGACGTGACTAATCTCTGCTTTTTTTTTTTAAATAGGAATGTTTTTGTCAATGTGGGTTCTTTAACTCGTATAATAAATCTCTTTTTATTATTTCCAAGAATACTAATTTTAAAAACAGCATCTGGTTTAACTAGTGATCTAAATATTTACCGCTAAGTAAACCGTTCATTCCCGATAACTTAAAAAATAATTTGTTAATATGTAATGCACAACTTGGTTTCTGTAAAAAGTGTTCAACAGAACTTGACCAAGGATGTTGATGCCCAGCGCAATTCTAGGCGGTAATGGCCAGCATAGTCTCCGATTAGCATTTAACTATTTTTTATAATTTAATTAATTAATTATTATTTTGAACACTTTGTAAATATTTGTTTTTATACTTATCGTAAAAAAAAATACTGTCCAACACTTTTGTTTACTTCCATATATCATTTTTAATCTTTATTTAAAAAAAAAAACGTTTTTGTTACAAAATATTTTTGTCTTCATCAACACCTCATTGATGAAAAAAAGTTTTAGGAGTTGTAAATCTCAATATTTTAATTCAATAATTAGGTCATACTGAAAAAAAAAAAATTTTATAAAATAATTTTACAAATTTTTACAAACGTTGCGGCAGATTTTTTTGGTGTTATAGATTCAAAAAAACTAAGGTATGTTTATGTCAAATAAAATTGGTTTCCGAAAAACAGTAGTAAATGAAGCCAGGGAACAAAAACGGCAAAAATAAGCTTGGGAACTTAAGTCTCATTTTTGATATATTAATATATAGATATATTAATATATTATTGATATATTATTACCTATATATTAATATAGGCGATATATTAATATATTATTGATATATTATTACCTATATATTAATATAGGCGATATATTATTAATATAGGAGATAAATTCAACACTTGAGAGCAATTAAGAAAATTTGGCCCATCCTTATCCTTACCTTTGTTGCCGTATTTGTTTAAATCGTAATGTGAACAAGTACGACTGTAATTTTGTGTTTTCGCTCAAAATTAGTATAAATATATAATTCTAATAAAAGTAGCAATTTGTACTTTTTTAAATAAGAGTAATTTTCTAGACGGTTTAGAAATAAAACTAAATCAAATAGACGAAAAAATTACGCTTGCAGAAAATCTTCTAAGGTCGTCACGGTCAATTAGTGAGATGGTAAACCTTATTGTTATGAGCAAACTTAATTTGTTTGTCGGTTTATTTCAATTTAGTCCGTCTCCGTTTCCGCTATTGTCCCGTTATTTAAAAAACTTTCAGTATAAGTGATAAATTGGTCATTTTAATTAGAAACTTGTATGTTTATGTTTTGTTGCACGTAAGATCTTGAATTATTCTAGCATTGGTAGGACATCTTTTAAAAAATGAAATTTTATTTTATTTGATTAGCAGCTATAAATTGTTCACTTATAACAAGAAACGTTTAAAAGCAAATTAATCTGTTGTGCCTTTCCTCATGTTCAATTTGAAATGTAATGTTATCATATTAGGCCTGCTTAATAACTGCATAAAAGTTAATAGTGATCGACTTCATTAAACATAATTATATAGTGCTAGTCTGACAATTATATAGTGCTAGCCTGATATTTTATCTATCAAAGTCAGTTATTAGATTTATCAAAGTCAGTTATTAGACACGCATTAATTATATTACGTTACAATTTTTATATTATTTCTTAAAATTATAACTTAAAATGGTTTGCATTTTTATATAATATAAAAATTATAAAATTATTTTGATTTTTTTTTTTATAAAATGCAATAAAATACTTTTTTAATGCACCATTAAATGAAACTTAGTTTCAAACAGTATTTACTAGGCCACTAAATCCAAAGTTTCAAATATTTTAATATATTCATGTGAAACATAAGTTTAATATTAAAAAAATTATAAATGTATATTACAAAGTACTAAATCTAGTATTTTTACTTTTTTGTTGTCATTTTTGTAGTTCATTGCAAGTAAAGTTTGTTGTCTATAGTCTGTTGCAAGTAAAGTTTGTTGTCTATAGTCCGTTGCAAGTAAAATTTGTTGTCTATAGTCCGTTGCAAGTAAAATTTGCAATAGCAAAAGATTAAAAAAGGAAAAGTTCAGAGAAATGATCATTACTATGTAATTTTTATCGTATATTTAAAAAAGGGTTTGAGGTAAGCAACCAATGTCTATATATGCTATTTAAAAAAAAAAAGTTGATTTAAAATGACTTTTTTATTTGTTAAATTTTAACAGGGTTAAAAAAAAAGATCTTTTTTTTAATTTTTAATTCTATGATTAATAACAAAATAGAGAGTATAATGTATTATTTTGAAGTTAAAACTCAATACAAATTCTAATTGTTACTGCAATATTTTCTCTAAGTTGGTAGTTATTTGATATTGGTACTATCAAACTACTGGTTATAAATGGTGTAACTTGTACTAAATTGTTTCAATAATAAAATATGTACCTAAAACAATGATTGTCCGTATATAAATTTGCAATGCAGTTTTATGAGAATCTGATTTTATGAGTTGGAGAAATTTAGAGCTGATAATAAAAAAAAAATTGTGAACCAAAAAAAAGTAGTTTAATTAAATTAAGTTTAATTTCTTTAGCTTAAAACTAATTTAAAATAAATAACTTAAGTGAATAACAAATAGCACTAGTACTCCTACTCATCTGTATTACTGTTGTTAGCCTTATTATTAACTTTTTTTTCAATTATACTTTTTCACTACCAATAAGGCTGCAGATAATGATGCAGACAAGGCTGCAGACAACCACTATTGAGTTGGGATTTTCATAGAACTATTTTTTATAATTTTTTAAGAGCAACAAAAAGCTGAAAAAGAGGCTTCAAAAGAAAAGAGGCTTCATAATTTTATTATGTTGTTTATTATTTTTGATAATCATATACTTGTTAATAAAATTTTAAAATTTATAACCTTTTTTTATAAAAAAATAGTATAAAAAAATTGCTACTAAATTTCATAAAAGAATGGCTGTATCATATTTGCTTTAAAAGTGTTAAGTAATATATTTTTATTTAAAAACTAGATAAAATATAAATAATGTAGATAAAATCTATGACTTTTAAATCAATTTTTTTTTCTTAGAATTTAAGGTCTAGTTGCAAAATTCAGTTGATTTGCCCCCTAAACCCAAATAGGTTTTTAAAAAAAATTAACAGACTAGCTTGTGAGAACCAACAAAAAGTTTAAAAAATAGAGCCACATCGTTTTTTTAAAACTAGGCAGCATTTAATGCACCCTAATGTTTGTATGTATTTGTATTTAACATTTTCATTAATTGCTTTTAGAATCATCTCTTAAACCAAACATTTACAAATTACCTTGGAAATGTTATGATATTTCTATATCATAACAGTTCCAAGTTAATTTTTATGTCATTTTTATAAACCAATAAATAAAAATTAAATACTAATAAATATTTCAAATACATCATTTTTATATTTTCATAAAAGTTTTTGCTTGTTTGTTTTAAATGTATAATTCTGGTTTTGTTTGTTTCTGAAATATATAATTTTTTTGAAGTTTTGTTGGTTGTGCACTTGCCTGTGTAATATTCAGAGATGTAGGTCTTGAGACTTAAGTCTTGGTCTCACAACGTCTCGAGACTTGTATTTAACTATCTTGGTCTTGAAGCTTGGAGTCTTGGTCTTTACTGCCTTGCACTTTATTGATCCTTAAAAAAACTGTCAACATATTGGATGGATTAGTAATTAGTAATAAATTGTTACTACAAGGATTAATATGTTATTTAAGTTATGAAATTAAGTGATACATAGAAGTCTAGAATAGTTTATATAAACTTTACTTTGAATTTTTTTTGTTGGTAACTTAAAAAATAAAAAAGAGTCTTGTCAGCTTTTGTTAGGGTTAGAGTTATGTGCTATTGTTAACTTCAGTGATGATCTTGTGCCATTTTTTCAATGCTAGGTTTCTGTTGTTATTAAAGATATCTTTAACAATAACAGAAACCTGTTAGTTTTCTGTTGCTATTAAAGATATCTTAGTAGACTGGAACAGTTTACAATTTGCAATATGCATAATAATATAATTCTATTACACATGCATAAATATGGTTTATTAGACTAAGACCAAGACTTTTGTGTATCAAAAGTCTTGGTCTTGGGTTGACTTTTTGATGTCTTGGTCTTGATATTGGTCTTGAAGTTTTAAGTCTTGGTCTTGGTTTCAAGTCATCATGTCTTGGTCTTAATTTTGGTCTTTATTGTCTTGACTACCTCTCTGGTAATATTTGCATAGTTGATGAAGCAATGAGTAGGGAAATTACATTAAATTAGGACTTTGTATATTGATAGAACTGCTAACTTTTATACATCACACCATGGTTTAGTAATTTTTAACTGGATATATTTTATTTGGAAAAACTAGGATAAATTTTTATCAACTTTTTAGAGTTTTATACTGATTTGCTTTTTAATTAGTTTATTATTTGACAAAAGTCAGGCATATTACTAAATCCGACTTGAAATCCTTCAATGAAATTTTTTTACTGGTGTTTTTTGATATAAGAATATGATTCAATCTCTCAACATTAGGTGAAATTTTTAAATCTTTAACCAATTGTTTTAGTTGCTTAATCGTTGGAAAGGAATAGATTTGAAAAAAAATCAATTCTTGGGTAACACTGGGCATTCAAGTTTTGAAAAACATAAATATATTTATACATTATAAATATATTGCTTACTATCAGTATGATCGCTTTTTTTCCAATGAGCCATATTAATTATTCTGTAATGCTTTATTTTTAAGAGAAGAAAGCATTCAACTGTGTGAAATGCTTTGAATAAATACTTATAAGCTTCTAATTCAATTCAATTCTAATTCAATCTTTCTAAACTTTTAAACAGAAAACCTTTATGCAAAGTAAATCTTTATCATTTAACTATATTAAAATAAAAGGTCTAAGGACTATCATATAAATACAGCTATTTATTTAGCTTATTATTATTTTTATTATTATTGCTATTATTATTATTATTATTATTATTATTATTATTATTATTATTATTGTTATTATTATTATTATTATTATTATTATTATTATTATTATTATTATTATTATTATTATTATTATTATTATTATTATTATTATTATTACATTATATTTGGCTAACTGCAAATGAAAGTTTAAAAAAAATTTGACTCATAATGATTGATAATAAACTTTTGGTTTATTTAAGTCAACTTTTAAAAGTTAATATTTAATGTTTAATCTTTAAAAAGATAACAGAAAAAAACTTAATAATAATAATTAAAAAAAAAAAAAAAAAACACTTGATGGAAAAAAACATGAGAAATCCAAACATTGCTTTTAATACACTATGATTTGTTTATTTGTAAACCATAAGTTTTTTAGTTGGCATATGTTTTTAATTTTTATTTTATGTTTATCTTTTCATTGATTGCTATTTTTCACAAGGTTTTGAATTTTTATTTTTTTAAAGTTAAATTTTTTAATTGTAAATTTTTTTAAACATTGGTTTAATATTTATAATTTTTTAAAAATAACTTAATCAGTTATCACTTTGTGTTATTTAGATTATGAATGACTTTTCTTTTAAATGAGATTTACCACTTCTATGAAATGATAAATATTTACATAAATCTGATATAATTTTCAACTTTTTTATTATTATTGATTTTTTAAAATTTTTTTGTTATAGAATATTTTTAAAATAAAATGCTTGTAAGGAAACACATGAAGATATTTGAATTATTGTTATTTATGATTTTAATAGGTTTGTTTTTAATTAATATTACTTTTTTTAATTGCATTCTATTTTTTATAGAATAAAAAACAAAACTTTTTTTAATGCTATAATTTTTTTTTAGAAATAATTTCCTCTGAAGATGAAGTTCCACCAAAAGAATGCTATGAAAATAAAGAGATTCAGGATGTAACACGACTTTTTTCAAAGCAAGATATTCCAACTTCTAGTGCTAGTGATATTAATTTAGAAATGGGCTGGTACCGAATAATGGGTGATGCTGGAAATAGTTTGAAACAAGGTTTTGATAAATTTTTAGCAACAGGAAGCTCACCACCAAATTTTTGTGGCACTGAGTTAGCAGGCACATTGATGGAGGAGCACCCTACAAAAGAGGAAGGAATCGTAGAAATGACAGTATGTTTTAGAGCAAGATATTGTTTTTTTAGTAACATACAATTTTGTTTATGCCAAGGAAAGCAAATAATATATGTGCGTAATTGTGGAAAGCATTTTGTGTATTGGTTATTTCCAACGGGTGAAAAAATGAGATATTGTACTGGAAGTATGGGAATGATGGGTGCACCAAGTATGTATTATTTTAATTATTTATGTTAATATAAGTATTAAATTTCTTTTTGAAGATCTATACTTTTAATTGCAAACTGTAATAAAAAAAAAATAAAATATACTAACAGGGTGCTTGATAATAACAGTAGTTTTTTGCTGTTATTTTAACAGTAGTTTTTTTACTGTATTGGGGAGGTGCAATGTTCGCTATTGGGGAGGTGCAATGTTTGCCTGTATGTATTATATTCACTAAGTATGTTTATTATATGGATTATATTTTTGGATTATATTTTATGAATTATATTTTATGGATTATATTTTATAGATTATATTATTTGGATTATATATGTTTATTATATGGATTATTTTTTTGGATTATATTTTATGAATTATATTTTATAGATTATATTATATGGATTATATATGTTAGTTATATGGATTATATGTTTATTATATGGATTCACTTCCCCAATGTTACAGGGACCACTACTTTTTTTTTTTGAATTGTTGATGCGTCCTTTTCCTAACCCTTTTACTTCAAAACACAATTTGTGATGAAGACAAACACCACATGGAGAAACAAGTAGAATGTTGTACCAGGATGTGGTGGGTATCAACCATGCAACATCACTTATACTTTTTATTGAAATAAACAGTTTATATTGAAATACATCTTTGACAAATGACAAAATAATGTTTTTAAATTAAATTATCTTTGATGATTAATGTTAGATATTCTTTATATTTTTCATTGTTAAATATAAAAAATATAAATAAAAATAAATTTTAAAAAGTAAAAAAATATAAATGGTAGTTTATAAAATTTAAAGTTTAAATAAATAAAATAAATAATAGTTTACAAAACAGAAGCTTAGAAAACATTAAACATTAAAAACAATAAAGAGTTAAAAAGCAATAAAGTTTGTAAAAAAAAACCCGATCATTAGAAACAGAAACTTATTTAATTCCTTGAAAACAATAAAGATTATAAAAAAATAAAGTAGGACATTTTTATTCAAAAATTAATTTGCTTTGTTATTAATCTCTTTAAATACAACAAAAAGATTAATATGTACTTTTTAGACACATTTAACAAGGTTCTGCAACAATTGAAGGATATCTTGATTTTTGCATGGATCTGTTGCCTATATCTCATTTCCAACCTTTGCAATTATTGAATCAAGGATGTCTAAGTCTTTGTAACAAATCTTTTGACTTAAATATGATTTTATACAAATTACTGCACCCAACACCTGGTTTGACATTCTGTTTCTCGGCTTGTCAAATCTTGAATGACTGGAGTAAGGAAAACAGCATATAGATAAAGGGTGTCTTAGAACCTTTGGATATTAAGAGATTTTGTAGCTGACTTCAGAGTTTGCATTATTTCAGCACAAACAAAGAATGCTTTTAGTTTTGCAGAAGAAAGTCAACTTGAGATATAATTACATGAAAAGCATTTTGTACCACAATAATTAGAAAATGACAAATGCACCTCATTATAAATACAGTTTGCCAATTTAGTTAATGGAATTGGTGAAGTGAATGAGCGAAATGAAGTTGATGAAATGGCATTTTTGATTTTTTTAGTATGGTAGAGTTTCAGATGTTCCCGGGCCCTGCCTAAACCATACTTAGAAATAATTTGACACAAATGGTCAGCAGTTTAAAATTGGTGAGTTACAACAGATTCGCAGCAAGTTAAATTTCTGCTTTTTTGTTTACATCTGCAATTGTTAATTGACCCAAAAAATTCTTCTTTTGAAACAGATTCAAAGTTTTTTCTCTTTTTATGTGGGAAACTGTTTTTGATGTTGCTCTAAGCTACTTTTGTGTTGGCCTAGATTAATGCAACAGATGCGACAAAACGCTTGTTCAGATGCATTACGGCTTCTTTTTACCCAGGTAAAATTTTTTTTCCCACTCACTTTTATAATTAAAAGAGTTTTTATATGATTTTTTGTTTGGCTTTCTCATTTTGAAGATGCTAATCTGAAATAATCAAATGACTAATAAATTTAGTAAACAATAGGTCTGATCAATTTTTTAAACTAGTGGTTTTAAGAAGAAAGCAAAGATTATTTAGTTGTTAATTGACGACCGTAAGTTTTAAATATAAGCAGAAACATTTTAAGTATTCTTTTCACTTTAAAATGTCTTTTTGAAGTTTGGAATTACAAATATACTTTACAATTGATTTAATTGAAAAAAAACTTTATATATGCTCATAAACAATGTCACGCTAAATTTAATTTTTGAATAGAAGTAGGAGATCATTTTCTCTTTTGCACTAAATTGAATTTCAAAAGTACTGTAAAGTCAATTTTCTGAGTTTGCTGCTGATAGGGTTTTTTCTTGCTTTTTTTTATGTTCAAGTGACAAGGTTGAATAGACGTTATATTATATATTAGAAATTAAACTAAGATTTTTTCTATAAATGTTAATTTTTAACCCTTTTAAATACATTCAAAATTAAAAATTATCACCCAACAAATTATTCAACTTCTTTTATTTAGAATTAGCATGATTTTATCAGCGTATTATGTTTAAAAAAGAGCTTTAAATGTTATAATTTTATTTTGCTTTATGTTTTTTTAATATTTAAAGAAACTTTTCTTTACCCCTAATATTTTAATCTTTTTTTATTACTTGTAATAGTTAATCTAAAGAACACCATTTTGGAGTTTTTAGACCACTTTCGCTCATAGGCATTAACATGAACTTAGTTAAAATCTTTTGAAAAAGTACCTTAACCCACTATAGATCCTAGTTCTAATCAATTCTGATGTATGTTAACTATACATAGTTGTCAAAATACTATATTTCTATCGATTTTCACATAAAATGCTAGAATTTTGTCTAAGAAGCTTATAATTTAGGAGCATCTAAAAAAAATGCCAATAAACGATCAGAACAGATCATATTATTAAACTATAATGTTCGAATAAGCTGTTTGATAGAACGTTAGAACAATAGATTATGTGTACACTCATTGAAATGGGTACCTGCGGTTTACATACCATCAATAGATCTATTGATACTATGTATACCACACTATTACAGATTAGAACTTGAAGAAGTTATTGTTTTTAATCTACCAAATACTTCATGAAAGTCTATGAAAGAGAAAGCAAAAATGAAAGAATACTTAAGGCAACAAGTTTATTTTCCCATTTTTTGTGGTACTTTTTGGGCTTAAAACCAAAGCATTGCCAAGGAAGCAATAGAGTTTTGGTCAAAAGTAGTGATTGTTGACTACTAGAAGTCTTTAACTATGAGTAAGCAATCTGGATATGTTAAATCAGGCTATAATAAAAGCTTCAAACAGTTAAGTGCTCAAACAAAAAAGCGTTTGGTTTCCTTAAAGAAGTTATTTCAGGAGAGGTCTCTTGTCTAATATGACCACACATATCTTCTTCTTTTTTTTTTTTCTTTTTTTTTTTGACAACTTGGCCATGATTTTTTTATATTTTGTGCATTTTTTTAAATTAGTTTTGTCTTTAAAAATTTTTTAAAGACAAAACTAATTTAAAGAGTAAATTAAAAGTAAACAAACCATAAACTGAGAAGATTTAAATAAAATAAATAAATGATAAACCAGAGAAAACGAAAGCATAGAAATAATACACTTTTAAATTTAAAAGCATCTCAATTAATTCAAATCTAATTAATTTAATTTTAAAGCAATTAATACTTGAATGTTAATAATTTTTCCTATATCTCTGTGTTAGTGTAGCGCCTAGGTTAATTTATTTTTACATTTATAAGTTCAAATCTTTTTAACTGATAATTATTTTTTTTAATGTTATATTTGCTTAGTAGACAGAAAATATTAAAGTTTCAAATTAGTGAATAATTAAGTTTTGAAGTAATTAACCTTGGATTAAATAACTCCGAAACTTCAACCTTTTCTAAATTCTAAGAAGTGCAAAATACTATATGTGGTCATATGTGAGACCGCACGCATTTCCTGAGAAGACTTCCTTAAATTTAAAGTTTTTTCATCAGTGACAATCTAAATGCATTCCTTGATATTTATAATTCAATCTTGATTCAATTTTACTATGAAAGTATAAAAATATTCTGAAACAAACTCTTTTTATATTATTTTTTAATATTAGGAAAAAAAACTAAATGTTATTATTTAAATGATAACACCTTTTAATGTTTTTATCTATCATATGTAAATTGTACAATAGAAAAGTTTAATATTAACTAATCGTAATTCCCTGAGGGACAGATACATATAAGGTATTAATTATATATACAAGTAATAAAACAACGCAACTTCCCAAGGGATAAGATAAAAATCTTGATTTTTATTTAATTTTATACTGTAACATTTTTTTTCTTTTAAAACTAAAATACCAATGACTGTTTGATACTTGGAGAAATATAAAGAACTACTGTGCATCTTCTATGCAGAGTTCATTTGATTCTTGCAAATGCTAACACTACAACATCTTTAAAAGTAGATTTATCTAATTGTACAAACAGCAAGATAGATTTGGTTTTAATCAGCAAGATAGATTTGGTTTTGAGTATGATTTCAAGTTAGTCAAAAGTTTGAAAGAGAGTTCAAGCTCAAAAGACTACAAGAAAACTACAAGAAACTACAAAAATTATAAGTGGTAGACACCCAAGAGTTGTAGAGAAAGTAACAAGAAATTACAAATGCTTAAATTTACAAGTTCAAATTTGCAAGAGTGAAGTTTGTAATTTGCTTGTTTCAGTATATTTTCATATGATTGAGTAGAGTATTTTTTTTTTTTTACTGGTTGCTTGCTATCTAATTTTTAAATCCCCATCATTTATAGTTAGATTCCCGAGAAAAGTACTTCTTTGACAAATTGTTGAAGGTTCTTACTTGCAAAAAAGTTAGAACTTCTGTTGGTGATTTAGCTAAGAAAGAATCCTTCAGATCCTGTAAAGTTGCTGTGGTCGATAACAAAAAGGTGTTTTTGACTTTTAATAAAGAAAAGGTTTGTTTGGACTTTTTTCAGACAAACTCAGGTTGAATGAAGCAGCAACTGAAGTCTAATTAATGACAAAATGTCTGCTAACACAGACATCTCTTTATATTCTATTCAAGGTTACTTCATAATTTACTGTGTCATGGCACATGACAATAAATAATACTTATAGAGAATTCTAAAAGTATTATTTTAGAATTCTCTGCCTAGAAAATGACATTTTTAAACTAAAAACTTAAAATATGCATTTTTAATCAATTTTTTTTATTATAATTTTTTTTTCCAAATTTTTTTTATAAAATGATTGTTTTCAAGTTTTTGTTTAATTTTGCTTTTTTTGAGACCCAACATGATATACATTTAAAAAACTATTTTTTTGATCATATTAGGGGCCTGTTTTTTTCCTGGATCAAACACTTAACACCACCAATCACATATTGATTTTCTGTAACTAGTTTAAAATATCCATTCAGCAGCCATCTAGAAATCTTTTTTATGGTGGCCTAGATTTAAAAAATTTTGATAATTTTTATAATTAGCAGAACATTCATCAGAGATATAATAAATTTTATTCACTAAATAAATTTTATTGGTATTCACTAAATATTATTTACAGTTGCTCTGCAATTTTCTTTTGGAACTTCCACCCAAAACACATATCCTGATCATTTTCATCACTTAAAAACAGTACAACTTATGATAAATAATTGGTTTAGAAATTTTATTAAAATAAATAACAACTGGGTGAAATGTTGTTTATTTCAGTTGTAACCTTGTATTTCATCCTGTATTATATACAGAATGAAAATAATAAAATACATAATTTTTTTTTTAATTTCTAATACATTATCGTTCTCTACAAAATCTGTCTACTAATCTGTCTTTTCTACAAAATCTATAATGCATTCATTGTAACCTAAACTATTTTTAAGGCCTTTTAGATGGTGAGTTTGTTATTTATCAATATATGAATGAGAAGTAAATTTGAGTAATGTTAGAATTAAATAAAATAATGTTATTGTAAACTCTCAGTATTTTCCTATTGATTCCATTGAATTTCTTTTTTATTATCAATATCACTTAATTCCTCGTTTAAAAAGTCTTTAAGCTATTGAAAGAGAAATTCTAGATATAGAAGACTTGTTTTTAGAAATAGATAGTTGTGCCTCCACTTCGAAACCTGTGTCGTTCGCCATGAATATACCAGTTTTATTTTCAACTTTTATTTTTTTTATTCAAATAATATATTCATAATTTAAATAATATATTCACAATTCTTCTTAGTAAGATAAACAAATGAAATTAAATTACTATAGAAATTAAATTTACTAGATAGAAATCAACTAAAAAAGTTAAAAATACTTTCATGACGAGGAAGCGAAACTGCTTCATAATATCGCTAATGATGTTTAGTGAGTGGGCTTTTTAATTTTAATTAGTATTTAAAACAGAAAGTAGTATAACGAGTTTTTAAGAATGGCAACTTAAGCGAAAATAATTAGATTTAGTGAACCAATATCTAGAAACTTTTCTTTATATCTAATAACTTGCTATATATATTTATGTTCTGCTTGTTCATCCGCGAGTTATTTGTATGCATAGTTTGTGTTTAGTAACCAGAAACTTCTTACATGTTTGCTACATAATTAGTTTTATTAACTTTAATGATTATTAATAATTTCATTGAAAACGCAACTTTTTTTGTAAGTCTTTGTTTACAAATTAAATCGATAAAAAACAGATACACAAAATTACATTTACATAAAAAATACATACTCTTTAAATAAGTATATACTAATAAAATCTACAATTTATAATAAACTTTCAAAGTTTTGAAAATTCAAATAATATATTTAAAACATTTATTTATGTAAACAAATAATAATAGTTTATAATAATAGATTTATGGCTATGCAGATGTGGCTCCAAGAATGAGCCATAGAATTGATAATATATTCTTAAAACAATCTATGCTAGAAATCTCATAACGTAACAAATCGTGAATAATACAATTTCTAAAACATTTCAACAGAATACTCAAGAACTTTATTTTGCTTAGTCAGCATATTTTTTGAACCAATAGAATTAGTTTGTTCATTAGTTTGGCTGGTTTTTAGAGTTCGCGAATATTCTTTTTATTCTTCCACACCAAGATGTTTTGAGAATATTTAAGTTTTTTATGTTTCCATGTATGTCTGTAAAACCAAAATTTTTTGTTTTGTACATAAACTTAAATGTTCTCAAAACGACTAAAAAACCTGGTCAGTTTTTTGCAACTAAATATAATTTCCGTGGTCAGTATTCGAGAGCGATCGCTCCCGCTTCCCGACCAAGCCTTAAGGTGTCCATATACCATACGTACACTTTTGTTTTGACCCTCCTTGACCCTCTCCCCCTAATGCATTTTGCTATATGCTTTTTTGAGTACCTCTCACCTCCCTAAAAGTACTTACGCCTTTTAACCTACCTTTTATACCTACCTTTTAACCTACCTACCAAACATTTTATGATTTTTTTTTTTTTCAATTTAGTCTCCTTGCATTTAAAATTGACCCACTGCCCTCCATCTTATATTTGCAGTCCCCCTCTTTTCATCTGACTACATGCTTTATGGACGATCCCTATATATAACTCTTGTTACAGCAGGATTTTATTAACAATTCCGGCAAATCCGGTTCTGGCTGGAATTCAATATTTCCAATCCGGTACACCCCTATTAATTACTTTTTTCAGTTATGTACTTTATTATTAAACTTAAAAGTAACGCTATTGAAGAAAATATTAGCGTGGTTTCTTTTAAAGTTGTTGAAAATACATTTTAAATTTTAGTAAATTATTGTTTTTTTATAATAAATAAAAAAACTATCAATCGCATAGTTATTTTGAAAAAAAAATGCTGTAGTTATGCATTTGTTTTTAAGAATTTTAAGCAAACGCTAACGTTTGCTATAGTAATAGTAAGGAAACGCAACATTTTTTTTAACAAACATTTGCACATTTGTCGATTTATCGCGCCCTGATCACATACTAATTTTGATATTAAATCTTTTTAAATAACATTCCATTGAATAACATTTACAAGCAATTAGTTTTTTTTTTTTTTTTTTTAATTCATTTTCTCAAGACCATGAAAGCCACTACCGTCTAGGAAGTTACTTTAGTTGTGGTTTAACACTCTCTCAACTCTATAACTCCAAAACATGAACCTTGACAAATATGGCTGCTATGTGGAGAAATAAGTTTTGATGATGTTGGAGAAAAACCTTATGAAATGGGACAGTTTTCGTTAAATTTTTTTAAAGAATTGATATAGTTGTTTAATTTATGCATTAAAAATAGTATGATAACCATTAACTCTTGCAACATGGTGTACAAAAACAAAAAATCGTTTCTGCATATCTATTGGTGAAAAGAGTTTTTTATTGAACCAGGTTTTTTGTCCTTTTTATTGAGAACTACTTATTGAATGGGACAAAAAAGAAAAATTAAAAAAAAAAAGTCACTTGTAAGTTTTAAGCCAGTCAACGATAAAGTTTTTACCAATGTGCTGAAAACGTATATTATATATATATATATATATATATATATATATATATATATATATATATATATATATATATATATATATATATATATATATATATAATAGGAGTGCTGTGAAAATTTTTTATTTTATGGAGACATATCTATGTTTGTTTATTGAGAAACCAACAACACATTGTATTTTAAAAACTAAAAATTAGTCAATAAATTTTATTTAAAATAGAATAATTTATGGTTTTTTTTCTTTAATAAAACAAAAATATTGTAGTGTAAGAGCTTGGATATGATTCCCGTTAACCAATGAAAACAAGCTGTTCGCTGCAGCATTTCTTAGTTAATTATTACTCTGCTAAGTTAATAATTATGTTATGTAAGTATCTAATTTGCATTAAAAAACTCAAAAGCAAAGCAACTTATATATAAAAACTTATATCACATTTTAGAAACCCTTTGCAAACATTCTTTATTGTGAATGACATGCTGTGCTTTATTTTTATAAACTTAACGATATCCTCTTTTATTACCGTTAAAAATACCAAAATAATAAGGATTTTAGTCAATGAATTTTTTTTTTTTTAATTTGCGAAGGAAAAAATTAAAGCTAATAATTTGCTTTTTTTTAAATTTAAAAAAAAAAAAATAACAAAAAGAATCTCACATTAGATCTCTAAAATTACTGATTGATATAACTTTTAATATATACCACAATATCAACTAATACATGTTTTCCTATATGCAGTATATGATTTAAATAAATAAATAAAAATATTCGCTCCTCTAGGGAGGGGATATTTTTACACTCATGTTATAAAACTGAAAAAACTTTTTTTCTAAATTTGCTAGTATTATACTAGTAACTTAATAGGGTTTATTTGCATCACTTCATCTTCTGTGTTTATATAGATTATAATTGATATATTGCATGTAACTCTATATTTTTAGTAAAATCAGGCAAATCTACAGCTGTGGAGTGCACAGAGTATAAGTTAGAAGAATCCTCTTCTCGCATATGGGATAAAGTTTCAGATGTTGTTTGTGATACCGAGGTTGGTTGGGTAAGATTTAGTGCTGAATCTGGAGCAGAGATTGCATCTAAATGCACAAAGAACACCAATCCTATAACACGATTTGGGCAATCATGTGGAGCAGAATTTCGTGGTTGGATTATGGATCGACATCCTTCATTAGAAGAAGGACGTGTGCAACGAAGAGTATGTTTTTCATATGCAGACCAGTGCTCTTGTGAATTCTTTTCAAATATTTATGTTAGAAATTGTGGTGGTTTTTATGTTTATCGCTTTAATAAAGTGCCTATATGTAATGCAAGATATTGTGGTGCTCCTTCTAATTCACTTTCAAATGGTATACATCTATAGTTTATTCATTATTGTTACTTTAAAATTGAATCAATTATTTATATTATTTATATTACTTTTAGTTAATGATCCATCTAAGCCAGTCATTATTAAAAGCAAAGATTTGTGCTCAGTTCGCTACAATATATTACATGATCCAGATCGTTTGTGGTCGTTTACAAGTCCAACTGTTTCTAAATGTGATGCACATTTGTACGGAAAATATAGGTTTGGCTCTAAGTATACACCTTGGACAATTATAGAAGGTTGTAACTCTTCAGACTCGGCAATAGTGACCCATAGATGTGGATCAGAATACCAAGGTTATATGATAGGAAAACATCCCACTAGAAAAGGAGAGCTAGTGCAGCGAGTTATATGTTTTCAAACACCTAAAATTGCTTGTCAATGCCAGCATACTGTTTCAATAGATGTACAAAATTGTGGGGATTTTTTTGTATATGATTTTAAAAGTGTTCCATATTGCAACTCTAGATTTTGCATGGTTGCTAACAAATCAAAAGGTAACGATAATGGCTGTTTTTATTTATTGCAGATAGTATTATTATCATAAATATTTTTTTATTGCAACAAGTCTTAAATAGTTGTTGATAAATTTTGTTAGAGAACATAAATTTTTTTTATTGTTTCAATGTTTGAAGTTCATTACATTCTCTATTTAGCAATTACAATTGACGTTGATCGTCCTCCGTTATATGAAATTCCACCTCATGGCTACAATCCTGTTGCCATAAAACAAGAACAAAAAAAAGGTGCAAAAATTTATGTTTTTATATGAAATCTTAAATAAAATTAAAAAAAATTCAAATTATGTTTTGGATAATGTTATCATGTATTACGTTTTTTAGTGAATTGGATACTAATTTGCTAAGTGAAAAATTAATTGGCTGTAATTTATAATCGAACATTTTTTTATTTAGATAACAGTTTGGCAAGCACAACGACAGTATTATCGATAATTATATTCATTATTATTATTCTACTAATTCTACTTGTATTATTTATACTTTACATGATTTGGCCTGTATACAAAAGAAGGCGCGATGAAAAATTTTACAGTACTGCTGAAGAGCCTAAACCTTCGAGTAGTAATGGTGTTTTTTTTCGTGATTCAAAAGATAAAAAAGATAAAACCGTAGTTAATTCAATACCACCCTTTCCAAATGAACCTCCTCCACGGAAACCAGTTTCTGATCATGATTCAGAGATTGAAATGGTTCGTGGACCAGATGATGACTTGCAGACAATACCGGAAGGAAAGGAGCTGGATGATTCTACTGATGAATACCACATGCTAATGAAGAAAGAAGATTATAAGAAGCCAAGTTCTTACAATAATTTTGATACAGAAATCTAAACTTCTATAAATAATAAAAGACATCTTTTATTTCATCAAAAGACTTTGGTCTGAATCTTACGTGTAACAACAAATATTGTATACAAACTAATTTTATTTTTATAACATTGTTGATATAAATGTTTTTTCCTATATATAAGGGATTTTTTATTTGGTCTGTAAATTTGTACAGTGGACTTACCATTAAAAGAAATAAACCTTTGTTACTAAATTTTATTTTTGATCGTTCTTATGCTCGATACATTTATTATCAAAAATAATTTGCATTTAATAAAGTTAAAAGATTACAATTAAAAAAATTAAAAAAGCCAAAATTAACGTTTCAAATTTCATCTATGCGTGCATTTTATTTATTTTTTCGAATATCACTCTAGTTTTTTTTTTAAAAGTAATTCAGCTCTGAAAATTATAATATTAATTATAATAATAAGTTATTGTTATTTATGTTACAAGCCCGTTCTTAGTTTTTCTGTATGTTTACATATTGTAATCTACTCTCAAACGCTAGCTTTATAATTATTGACAGGTTTTAAATTTTCTGCTATAAATTTTTAGTTTTTGAAAGTCATGTAATGTTTCTAAGTTTTTATATTGAATAATCCTTGAAAATAATATGCTCTCGTTTCAGCATTTTTGTTTATTAAACATTTTGATACTTTAATTACAATTGTCTACACCGTTTAATTTTGGATATTATTATTTTAATTTTTAGTGTGTTTTTTAAATAGTTTTATAAATTATAGGTTTTATAATAAATGTTATTATTTTTTTATTATTTTATTACTCTTGTTTTATTATTGGAGCTAAAAAACATCTTCAAAACATCTTCATATAAAACATCTTCATATAAAACATCTTCATATAAAACATCTTCATATAAAACATCTTCATATAAAACATCTTCATATAAAACATCTTCATATAAAACATCTTCATATAAAACATCTTCATATAAAACATCTTCATATAAAACATCTTCATATAAAACATCTTCATATAAAACATCTTCATATAAAACATCTTCATATAATTGTTTACGTTATACGAAGTAGTAAAAGGTTTTTGCTATAAATTTGTTATACAACCATCGCAGAATCAGCGGTGTAATTTTTTGTAAGTACTGTGTAAAAATGAACATTAAACAAAAAGATAAATTACAGTACAGTTTAAACCTTGCACTTTTATTGACAAAGTATTGGATGATAAAAAATTTATACATTATTATATAATATTTAAATAAAATATTAGTTTAATATTTATTGGTTATTATAACAATATATTAAAGGCGTATTTTGTAAAACCACTTTTATTTGCAATAACCTCGTCAATGTGTAGTAGTAAACTTGCGATTAATTTTTTCTTTATATAGTTTTCTGTCAACTCGGCGTGTCTCTGTCAACTCTCCGTTATTTTGACAGATCTTAATCTTTTCTATAAGAAGTTTCTTGTTAGTTATAATTTATTTTCCAATACCTCGCTTTAGTCCCTTAGCTCAGCTCCCAAACGTTTTCAATGAGGTTAAAATCAGATGAGTTACCTGTCCTAAGGCAAATAATCCGTTAGGGTTAGGGTTGGGGTCTAGGCAAATTTTTTCTGTTTTAAATAAGTGATAACATTTTTTGTTGTGTGGCAAGTTGCACCATCAAAGTTGCACCATCTTGCATAAATATAATATATTTGGCCAATCTGCTATTTGGGGTAGCAACTGATTTCAGAAGTTCTTTACTCTGGCCCTGCCTCTTTGTCCCAACCACTTTGCACAGATGTTCTGCTCCTTGCCAAAAAATGACAGACCAGACTATTACTGAGGGTAGATACTTAACTGTTTTGAACAATGCAGCTGGAAGTAAATCTAGAAAAATACTTATTTAAAGTGACAAGGACATATTTTTGAAAAATTTATGAATAATTTAAAAATGTGAATAAAAATATCTTTTCGCTCAACAGACTAATGACGATGAATTCAATCCTTAACAGACCAATGACGATAAATTCAAGCCAATTCAGTACAAACTCTTCTCCAGCATCAATTTTATTTTTCTTACTCGTATTAAGTTTTAGTGAGAAATCTAAACAAAGTGTACAATGCTGAGATTATTCTCTAATTTAAGTTCTTTCTCATTGCTGAAAATTTAAATTTAAAACATTAGAAAATAGATAAAATTCGCTATCTTTCATCAATATATATGTAAATAAAAAGTCTTTTATGTAAAGATAATAACTTACTCATTATCTTTAAGTTCACAAAAAAAGTTAATGAAACATAACAGCTTTGAACTAAATCACATTAAAACTTCAATCAAACTTGCAAATAAAATAACCTCAAATGTTTAAATGCAACCGATTGACTGAAAGGTGCTTGCTAGTCAGAATTGCCAATTGATAAAATTTACTTAATCTTTATCAATGGGTAACAAAAATATATTAAACTTTACTTAATATGAAACAAAAAACTAACATCAAAAAACAATTTAAAAAAATCGTTACACAAGTAATAATTAAGAGAAGAAACAAATATAAAAGTATAAAAATAATGAACGCGGATACTTTGCAGAACACCAATCAGGTCTTGTCATCGAGAATACTTGCAGAACACCAATCAGGTCTTGTCATCGAGAATCGCACATAAATTAAAAACCTAATTAAATTTAAATAAATACATAAATTCTATTAAAAAAAAACATCAAATAAAAATATATCGTATTACATTTGAGCTGATAAATAGAGGTAAATTAAGACGATAAACATTGGGCTGATAAATTTTAATTTTTAATAAAAGAGGCTTGGCATAAATAAATCTTTCAAATAAGTCTTTAAAACTGATAAGACGAACAACATTTGTTCGTCTTATCAGTTTTAAAGACTTATTTTAAAGTCTTTAAAACTGATAAGAAAAATTTTATTGGCCAATGACAATGAGAAATATAATTGAGTTAGACAACGTTTGTTTAAAGCTATTCTAGCTTTACACAATATTCCAATACCTTTAGCAATCTTATTATTTATATACTTTTAGCAATTTTATTCAATTCCTATACTTTTAGCAATTTTATTCAATTCCTATATTTTTAGCAATTTTATTACACTAAAATTCAATGTGATTTTTACAACTTAGGTTTTCATCAACTTAGGTTTTCATCAACTTGGAAAAAATGTTTATAAATGTACTAGTTACTCTTTTTATTTAAATAAAAATAAAATAGTAATAAAAATATAACAATAAAAATAAATTAGTAATAAAAATATAACAATAAAAATAAAATAGTAATAAAAATATAACAATAAAAAGTATCAATAAAGAGGTAACTGTTTTGTTTTAAAAGTTGGATGAAAAAGGGATCATTTTTTCTATCAAAGTTGCGTTTGGTATCTTATCTAAAAGAACTTTTCACTAAGCACTAGAAAGCATATTAGGTTTCATGGAGTGTCACCTGGAATTATACTGGTAAAGATCTGGTAAATGCCAAAGTACTTTTAAATGAAATTTAAAATATATTAATTATTTTTGATTTAGTTTACGTCTGTATAAAAATTTTTCTTGTAAACACATTTAACAAAGGTGGGCATGAGTTGTCTAAATTTTTGGGTTTTATCTTTCCCCTTGAAAAAAAATTTGCTTCAATCCTTTTATTTTTCTAAGGCAACTTATTTAACAATGTAATAAAACTGAAAAACATTTACAAAGTATAATTTCTATATAAAATCAAGCATTATAATCTTTTAATTGCAAAATCAAACAACAGCAACTTTTAATCTTCACAATTTTTATGATTTATACTGTTTTTAAATCGTTGCCATTTAGCCTAAAATTTTGTATGAACCCCTTCACCACACTGTTCTGCATACTTTGACAAGCTGCATCCTGCATGCTTTACAAAAGGAAAAACATAGCAACATATAATGTGGATTTTCCATAAAACTATTAGTGTCTTTCCAAGTGGCGAAGTTGTTTCTTGTAGGCATAAAAAAGCATCTCAAAATAATGATACTTTGTGTTCTTAGTGAGAATCAAGATTTTTTCCAAAGCTTCTTTTAAAGATTTAAAGGTTCTTAAGCTTTGGACTACAGGTAGTAGATAGGTAGACTACAGGTAGTAGATAGGTAGACTACAGGTAGTAGATAGGTAGACATGTATTTTGTACACAGGTAGTAGATAAAATACTTTATGTTACACTTTAAGTTGAAGTGAATGAAGCAATTTTAAAATTTAACCTGCATTATCACCACCTCATACAACTCCATAATATCCTCCTTTAATTATATAATGTTTTTTTAACCACAACTCAAAACCATTCCACTTAGTTAAGATAATCCTGCTATCTTATCCACAACTCCAACAAGAAGATGTAGCTCAGGCGGAACATCTAAATTTTCTAGCAAAGTATTTTTATCCATGTTAAGATATACTAGATGTTTGTTCACAAATTTAGGCTTATTCATTCATGGTCGAAAATAAATTTACAAATTTTTTTTTGACAAAAAGCGGCACACCAGGCCTCTCTCTTATGAAAATACAGTTTTTTTAACTTCAGCTTAAGTGAAAATGCCGTAGCAGTGTTTGAAATTGTTCAAGTTCTTTGCGTTCACCGCATTTTGGGTTAAAGAATTCCATAATCTTACAACACGGTTGGTGAAGAAGTTGATTCTTTTAGCGCAGTTTCGGACAAGTTGTGTTCTTAGTTCTTTAGTGTGTCCACGCGGCCGAAAACTGTATTTTGAAGATTCTGTGTTAGGTTGAAGTTGTGGGACGTGAAAGTTAACTTTATCAATTTTGCTCATGATTTTATATTGTTTGATAAGGTCTCCTTTTTCTCGTCGTTCAGTTAGAGTTGTCAGGTTAAGGCTTGATAGTCTTTGAGTATACAAAAGGTGTTTAAAGGGGCAATATGTTTTGTGGCTTGGTGTTAAACTTGCTCAAGTTTGGCAATGCCATGAGCTAAAAACGAGTTAAAAACTGCGAATTCTAAGTGTAGGCGAACGTACAAAATATACAGTGTGCGTGTATATATAATGTAGAACTTCGACCTCGAAAAGCCTTCTTGAGCCTGCCAAGCATAGATTGCTCGTCATAAAAACGCCTAGGTCTCGTTCAAATGACGTGCATGATAGCTGGTGCAGTTGGCCGTCCAGGTTAATTGTTGTATAAATTACAGTCAATTTTTTTTTATAGCTGCGCCCAGTGTGCATGATTTTGCACTTGTCGACATCAAATGACATGAGCCATGTATGCGACCACTTCACTGTTTCGTTGATATTGGCTTGGAGTTTTATAATGTTATGGTTTGATTCTATAATTTCAATTATTTTACAGTCATCTGCATACATTTTAAAGTGGTGTTGTATTTTGTCTGGCAAATCGTTAATGTAGATAAGGAACAGAAGTGGTCCAAGAACAGATCCTTGTGGCACACCACTAAAGACTGTTTTCTAATTAGATTTATTGTTAACAATGGTTACGCGCTAAATATGATATCGGTTGGGTACCTTTGCGGGCAGCTTTTTCATGGAAAAAGTGAGCTCATGCTAGAGTTGGAAATAAGGCACACATCAAGAAGTGACGTGTTTAGAGTTAAAGAGCTAGCAGGGTCAGTGCTACTAGAGTCAAGTCACTCAGTGTGTTGAGCATTGAAGTCGCCAATAACAACAATATTGCCTGAGGGATAATCAGAAAGGGCTTGGTCAGAAATATAGAGCAGCCGTGGCGCAGTGGTTAGAGTTCTGGCTCAGAACCCAGAGGTCCAAGGTTCGACGCCGGCTCCAGCCCAATAAGTGACATTGGTAAGAAAGGAGCCCTTTTATCATTGGTAAGATAAAGTAGTTATTTATTTTGTATGTAAGGAGGCATGAACTTCTAGTTAAATGCTCTTCCGCGGTGCTCCGTGATAAGACCGTAAGGACTTCTGGGAGCACCTAAATAACAAAACATAAAAAAAAAAAAAAAGCTTCAGTTATGATGTCGCAAGTTTCAAGTAAGTTTGTGACGCAAACTTTTCCTTTTAGTAACCCGTGTTGAGCAGAGCTGATGAGTTAACTTTTGTTTAAGTGGTCAGTAATGTGTTAGTGTAAAAAGCTTTCCATTACCTTGCAAGGGACAGAAGTGCATGAGATATCTTGATAGTTTGAGGGGTTCAACTTGCAGCCTTTTTTGAAGATAGAAGTAATTTCGGCTTTTTTCCATTGAGACGGTACTTCTCCAGCTTTAAGCGATTCAAAGAAGATAATGCTCAGTGGGATATCAACACCTGCAGTACAGTATTTTAGGAAGCGTGGGTGAATACCGTCGAAGCCCATTGATTTGGATTTGTTTAGGTCCGAAAGTTTTTCTTTAACGGATTCGTATGATGCGAGTATGATGGTCGGCTGGTTTATGCTAGTAGAACGAGTGTTGAATGTTGGTATAGACCCAATCGATTTGATTTCGAAAACTGATTGGAAATATTCGTTAAGAGCGATGAAGATTACTTTAGGATCTGTTGTAGATTGATTATTAGTTGTTTCAAGTTGACGGGTGCGGTCGTGTGTTTCGTGTTTGCTTTTGACGTACGAATGGATTATTTTTGGGTCATATCTGCTATTATTTACCAGTTCCATTTTGTATTGTTTTAACTAATTTTTTTACTGCTTTGGTTGCTTTTTTATGCTGATTGCTTAGAGTTGGCTTGTTTGTTCGGCTGGCTGCAATAAATTTGCCCTAGAGTTCGCTTTTCAATTTGATAGCATTTGCAACATCTTTTCTCTCCCATATTTTGTTTTTGTTAGTATAAGGGGTGGTCATTGATGAGACGTGTAAAGAGGTTGCTTTGTTGAATTTGTTGATAAATATTTTTTTTATTTTTTTTTAACATTTGTTGGTCGTATTACAATTATATATTGCCAAAAAAAATAATAATAATAAACTTTCAAAAATATAAAACAAGGTATCTGAAAGAAGATCAAAGGATCTTGTCGTCAGAACCTTAAATAATTTCAAACAAGCATTAACAAAGGTAACAACAGAATTAAATTTCTACAAATTTCCTTAGTATATATTATCCAAAGAGAGATCACACGGATTTACTCACCAATATTTTATATATATATATATATATATATATATATATATATATATATATATATATATATATTTAGCTCGTATATATTTAAAATTCTCATTTCAATAAAATAATGTTTTGCGTGAGCAAAGCGATTTGCAAAGCAGATTAAACGGATTGCATGTTTCTGATATATTTGATATTTTTCGGAAATGTTCAAACTGTCGAAAGCCGAATGCAGTCGAATATTTCGATATGCGTAGAGATTTTTTTTTTTTTTTTTTTTTGGTTTACATTTGTTAATCGTCGTACAGCTTTAAATAACCCATAATAAAAATAATAATATAACCTTACAATGACATAAAACATAACAAACATAAACAAGGTATCTGAAAGAAAATCGCAAGGATCTTGTCGTCAGAACCTTAAAAAAGCATTTAACAAAGATAAGATAAAAAAAAAATTAATAATCTTTTACAAAATTGCAAGTCAAACAATCTGTGTCTGAAGAAAGATCAAGAGGATCTTCTCATCAGATTTTTATACAAGAGTAAACAAACATATAAAAAGTAAAAAGTATAAGAACAATAAATAAAATAAGTAGAAATAAACTTCTATAAACATAAAACTTCTATAAACAAAAAAAAAAAAAAAATAGACCAAAATATATTTTTAACTTTTACTACTAATAATAATTTTTTTTTTTTTTTTTTTTTTTTTTTTTTTTTTAATTTTTTTATTCTTTATTACAATCATTACTACAATTTCTATTATAACTTGTGAATAAAACGTAAGACATAAAAAAAAAAGAAATAAATAATATTTACAATAAAGATTTCGTTAACAATAGAAATATGACAATAAATATAACAATAAAAATTAGGAATAAAGAATGCGGAAACTCGAAGAAGTCCTTGAGGTCTTGTCGTAGAGAACCGCTGGAATCAAAACGCTTTAAATGAATTCATTTTTATTGGTTTTTTGTAAATGTTTATTAGCTTTTGGATTGGATCTGTTCCGATAAATAATTATATAAACCGTTGCATAGAATAGTTAAAAATAATATACTTCAGTATAATTATCGATGTGTTTGATGACGTCATAGTGTGTTGGTGATGTTAATATCGAATAGATTAAAAAAAATAATAATTGAATTGAACATTTCTTGCATTAAAATTGTAGAAAATAAAATCAGAGTGGGGTTCTTGAATTCTTGTTGATAATTAGCTCTTGTTCTAATATAGTTTTTTTTTTTTGAGTATATATTGTGTTTGCATCTTTATCATACAAGCGATCATAGGTGGTATCACCGAATCCCAATCCAGCCCAACGATTGCCAAGCAGTTATAGTTGGGTGTTCCTACGCCAGAGGTTATGATGCACTATTCTTTATTTATTTATTTTATTTTTTTTTAATATACATAGACTGCAAGCACACACACACCCATACTAACAGCACAAATACACCCATACACCCATATATATACCAATATACATACATAAATACATACATACACAGATACACATACGCATTTATACATAATTTATTGATTTTATTTTATTTTTTTTTTATTTTATTTTTCTTAATTTAATATATTTTTTTATTTTATTTTCTTAATTTAATATATTATCTAATGAAAGAATGAGGTTTTTCATTTTTTTAAAAAAAAGACAAAAAGTAATAGGTACTTCAAAATTAAAATTTGCCAAAACAATTTTATTCCAAAGGTGTGGCGCTCAATAGGTAATACAAAATTGATTAAAGTTTGTTTGACAGAAAGGCTCATTTAAAAAGTTATTATTTCTCAAAGTATATTTACTGACTGGTTTAAAAGAGAAAAGGTTTTTGAATACGGCTAGGGATAAGTTATTTATCCACATATACACAAAAAATAAAATATTAAATACATTTAACTCATAAATATTCAGAATTCTCATTTCAATAAAATAATGCTTCGAATGAGAGAAGCGATTTGCAAAATAGAATATACGGATTGCGCGTTTCTGACGGAGATAAAGACGTTGCAACTTTTTTCTGTACTTCCCCAAGCTATATTAGCATAATTTAAATAACTATGGATAAATGAATAATGAAATTGGATTAAGACTATATAGGATGCCCATGTTTTTAGAAAATTTTGTGCTTATATAATCAATATGGTGATTCCAAGTAATGTTTTCATCAAGATAAACACCTAAAAATTTTGTAACAAAATCTCTTTTTATTTCCTTTTGATCAATAAAGATTTGAGGTAATTTTGATGGGAGAAATCGCTTTTTTGTAATCGAATGAAATAAAACCCATTTTGTTTTATTAATATTCAAGGTTAACTTATTACACTTGAACCAATTAGATATATGTCTGAGTTCTTTGTTTACTGTTTTAAAAAGTTCATCGATATCATAGTTAGAAAGGAATAAATTTGCATCATCTGCATACAAAATGCTTGTTAGTTTTGAAGCTTTATTTAAGTCATTTATATAAATTAAAAAAAGAAGAGGTCCAAGAATTTAATCTTGTGGGACTCCACAAGTTATATTAAGAAAAGAGGGTTTGTAATCATTATTAAATGGTACAAATTGCTTTCGGCTAGATAACTTTTAAACCATTTTAAAATTTTATTTTTTATTCCGTAGTATTTGAGTTTATAAGTTAAAAATGGTGATCGACCGTATCAAAAGCTTTTGATAGGTGAATAAAAATTCCAGTGTATATTGTGATTTTTCGAATGACTTTGAGATTTCACGTAAAAATTGGATAATTGCATGTTCAGTTGATTTAATTTTTTTGAAACCAAATTGATTGATGTAAAGTAGATTATTATCATAAAAATATTTGTATATTCTGTTAAACATAATTTTTTCTAAAATTAAATAAAATAAGATTAAGTTGTAGTCGGCTTTGCTCCAGATCAGACGCTTCTTGTTGAGGTTCTGTAGACGCTTCTTGTTAGAGGAATCAGTTGTTCCGGTTTCTTTAGTTTTTAGATCAATGAGAGCTATACTTCCCTCAATAAGACAGTGTGCCTGACCTTTGGCTGTGTGGCCGAGAGAACTAGCTTCTTTTATGTTTATTATTTGGTCTGGTTTGTTAATCAGGATCAGGTCAAAAGTATTTTTGAAGGTTCCTCGCGAGTACTGCAATATGTTGGAAAAGTTATTAGTGAAAGAACAATCGAGGCTTTCCTTTGTGTAGATGGCCACTCCTCCTTCTCTTCTAATTCTATTTTCTTCAAACAGTTGGTACCCAGCTATTTTTGTGTTGGAGTTGTCGGTGAACTAAGTTTCGGCAATCAAAATTATGTGTGGTTGAAGTAAAGTGTCTGTTGAGGTAATTTTGGCTCTTAGTTCGTCAATTTTATGGCCATTAAGTGAGCAAGGGCTATTGGCCCAGTAGATGAGTAGTTCTGGTTCCTTTGCTTATGGTTGCGTTGGCTGTTGTAATTTTGGTTTTTGGCTTATCGGAAGAGATTTTTGGCTTATTAAAGTTGCCGTACGTAGTCGATTCTGGTCGTTTAATGTTGAGTTGGTCAGCCATTTACTGTTTGTTGAATTGGGTACAGGAGTGTATTGGGTATTGAAAGATGGTTTGCAGTTGAGTACTAGGTCGTTTATGGAGTGGTCAGTTGGAGACATTGGTTGATTAGTGGCTATCTGGTTTTGAAAATTTCTTTGATCTTGTTGCCTCGTATTACGAACAATATTGTTGATTTTGCAGGTTGTGATGCTTTTTGTTTTTTACATTCAGTGCGTAGTTGCCATGTTATATTCTTTTCGACTGCAGTTAGGTCAGGGTTGACGAAGAGTGTGGCATAATTAGCTCGATTCGCTGGAACTTGAAAAAACAAGCTGGACAGTTTTAGTACATGGTTATGGTCGCTTTCATTAGAAAGTGTGATGATGTGTGACATTATTAAAATCATTCATGGAAGATCTGATGGTTCCATTAAATACGCTTCATAACAGGAATCAAGATTGCCAACAGTTTTTAGAGTTCCTATATAAAGTTTACATTTGCCACTACACCACAAGCAAGCTTTTTTACCTGCGTGTGATGAAAGACCAAATAATTAGCACATTTAAGATCAAATGCAATATAATAATTTAAATCTTCAAAATTAAGTTTCTCAAGCAAAATTTTTCATAACAATTTTTAGGAAGCTTTCTTTACTATGAAACTTATGCAATGAAGTTCATCTGTACCGTAAAGTTATCTAGTTTTTGAACAATAGTTTTTTTCACAGAGTCTGTTCCATTTAATACATTTATTATGGTAGAACAAAGTTTTTTTTGTCAGAAAGTTCAAAAAAGAATTGCAATTCCATGACTTTTTGACAAGGAAGTTGTTTACTACATCTGTTACTCTTTATATCGGGATCTCCAACTCTAATAGAGATAGCTTGTACAGCTTTAAATAACCAAGATAGGTATTCTTCGTGTTTTTGGTTTGAAAACTCTTTTTCTTTATCTTCCCTCTCCATCTTTTTTTAAATTATAGTACTTGCTATTTGTTCTGCATATTTTCCTAATTGTAAACAGTGAGCAATCAAGTTGTCTACAGAAGCAGCTTGCATACACTGACGAGAAATGCCTCTTCCAGTAACAAAAAAACAAGTACTAGATACATTTTTAGATACTTTTAGTTCAGTAAATCTTGGAACACTGATACCTAAACATAGATCTGAAGATTTTTGTTGGCTCAATCAATCTAAAGCATTTCAGCAAATTAACAAATTTCGACTACAACTCAACAAATAATTATGCAAAGATATTTGTTTTTAATAATTTGCTTTAGTATTGTTATATATCTTAATATATATTATATATAATCATTTGTTGTATTTACTGCCACCAGCTACAGGAGCAGAAATATAGGACCACTCATGTTGTCTGTAATAATGTTTAAATGTATAATATTTCAATGTTATGTAAAAAAGTTTATATTTTTTTGTGGATGTATATTATAAATGTATATACATAAAGACTTTATGTTTAAATGTATACCAATTCAATGTTATATAAAACAGTTTAAATTTTTTGCGGATGTTTTCTATGGGTGGTCCTTTATTACTTATACTTTATTAAAGTATAAACAATAAATGACCATTATTAGTTAATTAGAAAAAGTCATAATAGTTTTTGCTATAACCATATATGTAGAGTTTGATGATATCATTTATACGGCTGGTACTTCTCATAGCGTTTTGCACTTTTTTCAACCCACACACTGCACAAACCGAATCACGTAAGAAACTGTTTCTAGACAATATATTTAAATCGGTGAATGTTTAAAGGGCGGAAGTCCAATAATGTAAACTTTCAGTAAATTAAAAAAAAATATGCGTTTTTCCCCCGTAGTAAATTTTTGTTAATGGTTCAATAACTTTCTTTTTTGAAGGTAAAAAAGACTATCTTCTTCAAAAAAAAATATTAAGCCATTAACATAAACTTACTATGCGGGAAAATTTACTACGCAGTTTTTTTTAATTTTCTCAAATGTTTACATAGTTGGACTTCCGCCCATTTAACATTTACCAATTCATTTGGTATATTTGTTTAATGATGTTATTATATTAGGCAAATAGTAACATCTAGACAACTTTCATTAACGAAGAATTGCTCTGGTGTTTTATTTTATTTAGATATTTCAATTTATATATAAAACTAAATTTGCAGATTAGACTTAATTTGCAACTAAAACTTTATTAAACGAGTTCAAAATTTAGTTAAAATGATTATCTATGTAAAATTTGGAACAACTTTTGGAATGTGAAATAATTTTACTCGTTTGCACATTTTATTCGAAAAATGATTTGACAATTTTGACAAGCAAAACTAATTTTAATTATGATTAACTATTTTAATTATGATTAAATCGTCGCTACAAAACAAACCTTAAGTCCATTTTTGGCAAAATTGACCTTTTTGGTTAAAAATACTCCTTAAGTGCACAAATTCATCTCACAAAGTATGGAACCAAAATTCAACTTTGCAATTATGAATAAAATTTAAACACCTTATGTCTTAAAAAAATAATTAAGAGACATCGTTGCCGCTAAACAAAACTATCTTAAGTCCATTTTTTGGTAAAAAAAAAACTTTTTTGGTTTAAAATACTTAACACATATAATAAATAACTGAAAACAAACAGATTTAATTAAAAAAATCGGAATCAGAATAAATGTAAAACTTTAAATGTCTTTTTCTCAGAACAGCAAAAATGGGCTTAAGTCTTGTTTTGCAGCAACAAAATCACTTACGTAAACAAAAATTGGTGGTTTTGTCACTGTTTTATTAGTATTTTTTTTCTTCTGCTGCTTAGGGCCGAAGAAATGGGTTTCAAAGTGGGGGGGGGACGGGGTCACAATCATCAGTTTATAAAAAAAGTCCTGCATATTTAGATTTTTCTTAAAAAAAAATCTAGTTATGGGACTGAAATTTTTTGACATTTGTTGACAAGGGGAGGGTGGGGAGGTTAAGACAAGTTGACGTCAACAATGCTACTTTTTGAATAAATTTAATTACTTAAAATAAGAAAAATTAGGCAGTGTTTGCAGTCCTGTGTTATATAATCGCCAAACCTTCAGTACTTTAATAAAGATATTTATTATCCTACTTTTTAACAACCGTGTTGTGTTTTAAAAGGACCCTATACGTACAGAACTAAATAAACACACACGGGATGTTTACTCCTAACACGTTAATACCAGGTTTGGGAAACCTGCGGTTGACGCGGTTCGTTAGCACAAATATTAATATAATATTGAAATAAAGATTTGGTAGATAATTTGAAAAAAAGATTTGAAATAAAGGTATTGGTAGCTCTTTAAAAATTCTGTTTTTAAAGTGTTACCAACATCTTTATTTCAATATTATATTAATATTTGTGCATGGAGCTAAAGAGGCGCATCTTGACATCGAAAGAACCACACAAGGTTTGCAAGCCGCAGGTTGCCGACCCCTGGTATAAACGTTTAAATAATATAACCGTGTACTTATATAAGTCTTTTTTGTTTGTACATAAAACTAAAACTTTGTAAATTTGTTTAATGCATTTTTTGCTATACTAAACTCTATTAGAAATAACTTTTACTGTGAAATTGAATTAGACCTAAAGTTAAAGTGGATTAGCAAATTGAAGTGTTGCATTAATTTGAAATATGTTCATAATTTAAACGTGTTAGCTGTATACATTTTTGTGAATACCCTTTAATTTTTATTTTTTTGTTCGGAGACAGTTTTTGTAGTTATAAACTGGAAATATATTCTTAAGCTAAAAGTTTAATAACTTTTTTTCGATGCCTTTTACTTTTATTCCTTTTTTGTTCAGAGCGTTTGTAATTTTAAATGGTTCTCAACATATTTTTATTTTTATCTTTTTTTTTTTTTACTTGTAAATTATTCTATTCAAAGTATTGTATTTTTTTGTTTGTTTTTTTTTTGGCAAGGAAGGGGGGGGGGGTGAAATTAAATGTTGACGTAATTTTTCAGGGGGTCTCTGGAAGTTTGACAAGTTATTGACAAGGGGGAGGAAGGGAGGTAAAAATTGTTGACGTAATTAATGGACAGCCCCTTTAGAAAAAAAGTGGGGGTGGGTACGTCCTCCTCAGTGGCATTTATGATTTTGTTTATTAAATGTGGTTGTACTTCAACTGTGGTTGTACTTCAACTGTGGTTGTACTTCAACTGTGGTTGTACTTCAACTGTGGTTGTACTTCAACTGTGGTTGTACTTTAACGATTAAATGACTCTTTGAAACATTGAATGCAAAAAAAATTGTGTTTAAGGAAAAAAGTAAAGTGAAGTCAATTTAGTATTATCAAAACGTTTCTTCATGTATGCTGTTACTTGTCATTGCAGTAATAACTGCAAACCCAAATTTGAAAGAGTTTATAAAAGTAACTACTAACATAAATCGAAATTGAAACTCGATTTTTTTTTTTTTTTTTTTTATTATACTTCACTTCCTCAAGGCCGAGAAGGCCACTACAGACGAGGAGGCTACTTATTTTGTGGCTATAACCCTCTCTCAACTCTATAACTCCGAAACACGAACCTTGACGAACAAGGCCGCTGCGCAGAGAAACAAGTTGAGCGCGGTACTACCAGGGACGTGGTGGGGATCGGGGATTGCTAATATTCAAGTAAAGGCAAACCCTATGACGTCAGTCATAAATCCTAAACTATTCCTTACAGAGCTCAAAACAATAAAAAACAAAAACTTTGTATTTTCGCAAAAAAACTTGCAAGTTCAGTATCCGCAAACGTTTTTGTTTTTAAAACTAATTCACTTACAACATGGCTCCAAGCAACCATGAATCTAAGCAACCATCGCTCCAAGCAACCACTATATAATTGGAGAACTAATAATTAAATAGTTAAAGAAACCACAAGTAGAGAGTAGTGAAAACATGGGGACGGGAGAGAGTTCCAAAGCCTTGACGACTATAACAGATGTCGAACTTTTAGGATTTTATTGGACGAAAAGTGAAGAAGCTGCTTTTTTTTTTTTTTAAATTTAACCAACCGTTTTTAAAAAAAGGAAAAATTATATAATTAAAGTTGTGGAAGTTATTTCTAATTAGGACAAAAGTGGTTTCACTTTTCGGATCGAAGTTAGACATCTAGTATATATTATGTATCAGTGGAGAAATGTATACAGTAGCGTGCTTTTGGCGTTTCTAAAAATTTAGAAACACCAACTTTTTTTCAGTTTTTACTACATAATTTTTCACTAACTTTCTTAAATAAGCTGAAATTTTTATCAAATGTGCTCTATATTATTTCATTTTAAATACAAACCACAAAAGTTGTAAAATTGAACGGTTAATTATCATTTATTTGTTTTTTTTTGAAAAAGCTTCCGTTCAAAAGTTTAGAAACAACTGAATTTGATTAATATTTATTTAAAAAAAGCTGAAACTTACTAAAATTAACAAAACAAAATTTTTTCAACAACAAAATAGTTTTAATAAAACACTTAGTATTTGGTGGCATATCCATTTGCCTTTAAAACAACATCACAGCAACGAGGCATTGAAACGAAACATCCTGAAGAATATTATGCCAACATTCTTTAACCAATGCAAATAAATGGTTTTTGTTGGTTATTTTTCTACCAACTAGTTGCCGATTGATGTACTCCTAAAGAATAGGATTGAAATTTCTACCAACCGGTTGCCTGTTGATGTACTCCTAAAGAATAGGATTGAAATTTCTACCAACCGGTTGCCGGTTGATGTACTCCTAAAGAATAGGATTGAAATTTCTACCAACCGGTTGCCGGTTGATGTACTCTTAAAGAATAGGATTGAAATCTGAGCTCTGAGAAGGCCATTCGAGAATTTTTTTGTGATTTAAAATATTTTTTAACAGATCTGGCACTTATTACTGTTACTGACCATTCTGCTACAATCATTGACAATATTTTTTCAAATGTAAGCATTAATAAAATTATTTCTTGTTTGTCCTAATTTCAACAAGTTATTTATACCACTCAATCATAATTTATACCGCAGGAACATTAAAAATTACAATAAAGAATTATTTAAATCTGAATTATTAAAAGTTGATTGGAATGACATTACCAATAAAAACGATGTTAACTCCAGTTTTGAAGCATTTATTTCTCAAACAACTTTGTTGTTAGATTGTCATGTGCCACTCAAAAAAATTATTATTAAAAGCTACAAGCGTCAATTTAAGCCATGAGTTACTGAAGGAATAATAAAATCAATTTAAATTCGAAATCTTATTCATGGAAAAATGTTAAAGACAAAAGATCCAACAAATATAATTAAACTAAAAACTATCTTTAAACGTTATAAATATACCATAGTTTTATAATCTAATAAAACTGAGTAAAAAAATACATTTCAAAAAATTATTTTCAGAAAATATAAAAAATCTTCGTGAGACCTGAAAAGGCATAAAAAGTCTAATAATAAATAAATGTCACAAATCTCAATAATATCTCCAAATTGCTTACAAGTTAACGAAATCCTCCAAATTGCTTACAAGTTAACGAAACATACATAACTGAACCTACTCTAATCTGCAAAGAATTCAATAACTTTTTTACAAATGTAGGTAGTGTTTTTATCGACTTACAAAAAGTGTTCAATACCGTTAATCATACCATCTGATGATACTAATATCTTGCATATTAATAAGTCTCATCGTTCCTTGTGTAAGAATATAAACTGAGACCTTATAGGTTTAGTTCATTGGCTAAATTATAATTAATAATAAACGTTTATATCCAACACACGTTGTTAAATATCTTAGTATTTTTATAGATTCGAACCTCTCATGGAATTTTCATATAGATGTACTCCGTAAAAAATTTAATCGGGCTAATGGAATGCTTTCAATAATTTGCCATTATGTTGATAAAACTACCCTTAAGAATCTGTATTTTGCAATTTTTCACTCTCATCTCATCTACTGTTGTCAAGTTTGGGGATAAATTGGCAACTGTAATATTAATAAATTGTTATCAGCTCAGCTCTAATCAGTCCGAATAATTAATTTTCAACTCCACAATACAGAAACTTCAAAATTCTTCAAAAAACTTAAAATTCCTACCTTGTCAGCACTAGTTAAATTTACTAATTTTCTTTTTGTTTTTGACTCCTTTAATAAAAATTTACTTTCCTCTATTAAAATCTTCACTGAAACTCGATTTATACATTCACATTTAACTAGAAACATCAATAATGGAAAACTAAATTGGCACCTTAACGCTATTTTTGATAAACATTTTTGTACAAAAATCGTACCGGTGAATGAAAATTTTTTAAATTTGGCACAATATTAGATAAATACCTTATAAATGACCTGTTGCAATTAATTTTTTATTTGCGCAAATATTCTAGAATATATTAACGTTATAAGTAAGTTGTTTCTCTGTCCCAGGTTATTGGTATTTTGACTCAATTTTGGCACGCGTGACTCAATTATTGGCATCAATTTTAATCCAGATCTAGAGAACCTAAACATCGAATATTTTTTTTACTTTAAAGGTTTTGTTCTTTGTTTGTACAAGAACTACTAAGATATAGTATATTGAATACATATGTATTATAAAAGTTGTAATTTATCAATAAAAACCACGAAATTAAAGAGAATTTAAAGAAATAAAATTATTTAAGTGCATTCTTGGCACACAAATGGAAAGTTTTTTTTTTTAATAAGTTTTTTTTTTTTGTTAGCTTTTTCTGCTCCTCAGATATACAGTTTAGGTGAACAGCACGATCATAATTCACCCACAACTTAATTCAAAAATCTTAATTCTTCATCAAAATTTGCCTTGTAAACATAACAAATTTCATCTTCTACTGATCTATTGACTTTATTTATTAGTATTTCTCTATGCTCTCGTGTAGATAGAGCATATACTAGACGCTTCTTTCTTTTATTTATAGGTTTACTGGAAACAGGAACTTTTAGTATTTTTTCCACTACCAACATTGTTGCTTTACCTTGATCTAAGGAAACTTGGAAATTATTAGAAACTTCATCCATATCTGATCCATAATCTACAAAGTATTAATCAAAAAATATATAACTAAAAAAATATTAAAAAGTAAATGAATTGTTGCTTTACATAAATAATTATTTTGTTGACTTATCTAATAAGCTATTATCGAAGCTAGTAGAAATGACAGAACTCTCTAAAATGACAGAAAACATAATATTCAAATTATTATTATCTCATAATAAAAATTATAATAATATTACCTTGTGCAAAATGAATTTCATTAATTTCGTTCTCAGTATTTAGTATTTACTGACTGTTTACAAATCCTGGATTCACAACAAAGTATATGCCTGATGAAGTTGCTAAAATAAAATTTCACTTAATTTTTTGCTTGAAAATCCATTTATCTTTAATACTTTATATAAATTAAATTAAAATAGCAACAAAAAAGAATAAATATAAAAATACATACCTGAGCTATCAGAGGTCTTTGATTACAGTCTTACTTCTGCACCCATATCTCTCCATATTTCATATAATCTGCACCAGTGTTGTGAACAGTTAGTACTGTCTTTGCTCCATACTTTAAATTCCTTGAGTTCAGCTTCTGAAAAGCTTTTCTCTAGGCCTTCTAATGCAAGTTTTTTAGCCACATCAAATGTGAAACTTGGCTGTGGAGCTTGTTGATAAGTTGATAGTAGCTTGTTAAAGTTAACTTTATCTGGGTTAAATGGGTATAAACCACAGCACTCAAATGCTTTTTTCATGATTGGAGCAGTTATTTAAATTATAGCTTTTATTACCATAGCAGGAAATTTTTCACTTGTAATGGCAGCTCCTGCGTGGCTCATTCTGTAAATCTGAACTTCACGCGCCCAGTAGCCTTAAAAAGAATTCATAACACCAACATCAGCATGTTGCTGCACATGTGTTGTATTTGGGTACAAGTAGTATAGTACAATTCCTGTATCTTCACAACACTTAGATACACCATAGCTCAGGTGACTGGAATGTTCATCAAATAAAAGTATAACTTTTTGATTATTGTCTTTTATGTTAAACAAGTCTTTACCAATCAAATACCTTTTGAACTCTTTTAAATAATAAAGGAAAGTTTCCCTCTTCATCCATCCACTAGAGCTTCTCTGAACTACTATTCCAAGTGGAGCACATTGCTGAAGATTTTTAGATACTTTCTGTCTCTTTAAAATTACTATAGGAGGAGTCATTTCTCCTGCAGTCGAAAAATTGATTGCAACTGTGACATTTTCTTTTTCAGTAGTAGTGCAAACCTGTTGCAGACACTCATGCTTTCTACCAATAAATTTACCTTTGTTTGAGTTTAAATAAAAAGCAGTTTCATCTAAATTAAAAACGCGTTCTAGCAACTGAATCACATGTTTTAACTTTTAATCTTCAATAAATTTTTCAAAATTTCTATACCATACCAATAAGAACTCTTGGGTGACACTAGACCGACCTAAAGAGTGATGTTCGGATGTTTTAGACTTTAAGTCATGGTGCCTGTTTAGATATCTGTATGCCCAAGTTCTAGAAGGGATTCTATTTTTAAAAACAGCATGATGCAAGCTTTTATGTATTATTTCTAAAACTATTAATAGTCATTTATTTTTAGAGGAAATCCTCTTCTTGTCATTTTCATAAGATACTTCTCACATGCATCTTCTATAAATAGTGGCAAAGTAGGTGCTGGTTCAGGTCTACACATAAGGTTGCTTAAACCAGATAATTTTGTTTGTAGAGTACTGCAAGGAACATTATGTTTTTTTGCAGCTGATTTGATAGACATATTTGATTTTTTAACTGAGTCAATCGCTCACTGCATGCTCCTATTGTCATACTGCTTTCTCTTAACTTGTCTGTTGTTACCAGACTTCTTTGATTTTTGTATTTTAGTCTGAAAAATAAATTAATAGAGCACAAAGTAACTCAGATTTACGGTTAGTAATAACTTAATTATAAATAATGTCAATATTGAAAACAAAAGCTATAAAAAAACACTTATTTTAAAAGTTATAAACATATCCATTTAAAAATATTGCTGTGCCAATGTTTGAGTTTTTGTCAATATTATTGACACACAAGTTTAAAAAAAGAATAACTCAGAAAGTTTTTATTGTAAAATAAAATTTTTTTTAAATTATTTTTAAATAACCTTTCATATTACCTTTAGGGCTGTTTATTAATTACGTCAACAAATTTTTTTCAAATTTTTACCTCCCCCCTCTCCCTTATCAACACTTTGTCAAATTTCCAGAGACCCCTACCCCTATAAAATTACGTCAATTATTGATTACCCCCCCCCCCTATACAAAGAAGCTACGCTACAAATTTTCCGTTATTTAAGCAATGAAACTCAAAAAAAAAACTTTAATCAACTTTAATTGACCTCTCTCCCTCCCCCTTGTCAACAATTGTCCACCTCCCCCTATTTTGTTGACGTAATTGATGGACAATCCCTTCGGTTCCATTTTAGACTTCTGATTATAATTAACAAATCTTGAAATCAAAATAATGTTTTTGATTTCTTCGGAAACGAAAACCGGATCGAAGTTAACATTGGCGCCAAATTATTGCGCTTTTTTTTTACTTATATTAAAATTGTTGTTAAAACAGCAAAAAATTTTTGCTCAAATAGTAGACGATAGATTACTTTGTTTATACGGTGATGATTTTTTACTTTGTTTATACGGTGATGATTTCAACTAGAAATAGCTATGCATTTTTTAAAACAAAATGAAATAAATTTTACAATAATTCCAATAATTGAGTCATGCCAATAACTGTGACACTATCATATATATATATATATATATATATATATATATATATATATATATATATATATATATATATATATATATATATATATATATATATATATATATATATATATATATATATATATATATATATATATATATATATATATATATATATACATATGAAATTAAATTAAAAAAGCTGTTCATTCTTTATTTAGTCATCAAATTGCAGTTCTTGAGATTAAAATGTTTTACTTATTATAATAAATAAAAAATCACAGTTACATTTATCTAACCTTATGAAAAGCTTTCACTTTTTACCTACCGTATTTTTTATCAAATATTTTTATAAAATCATTGCATATCAGCATAAATTTTAATACAAAATTAAAGTGCAGAAATATTTTGTTGTAATATCTAAAAATATATCTTGTAAACGTTTAGTTTCACTTTTATGGTGTCATCATGGATAACGGAAAAAACATTTAAATAACGGCAATTATGGCAAAACGACATTTGGCCAAAACTCTGTATCCACCGCATTCGAGCCAGTGCTTGCCCAAAATCAAATACCGTCGCAGTGGCTCACGACTACTCGTCAGAGTTCTGGCATTTCGTCGCACGCCGCTGCGACTCTTAGCGATGATTTACCAAACATGAAAAAGTTGCTTGAATCGCTTGCCAGACTCGCGCCAGTAATGGCCCATTACTAATATAGTCGCAATGGAGTGCGATGATTAGTCAGAGCTCTGGCCCGGAGTCGTGTGCTGTCTGGGTTCCTTAGCCTTTCCCATGCTTTTAAAATATTACTAAATAATTGAATTATAAAATTTTACAAATATTTTGGCAATTAGTTATACTTTACTGCCTTTGAATTATCTTAAAGTAATTAAATTATTAAATTTCACAAATATTTTGGCCTTAAATTTTGCTTTTGTTTTCAAAAACATGATTTAATTTAAAAATATGATACTGTTTCTAAACTTTTGCACAGAATTTTTTTCAAAAAAACAACTAAATGTTAATTGTCAATTTTACAACTTTTGTGGTTTGTATTTTAAATTGAAACAACATTGAGTAAAAATCTCAGCTTATTTAAGTTTATGAAAAGTTAAGCAGTAAAAACTGAATAAAAGTTGGTGTTTCTAAACTTTTGCACACTACTGTATAAAGGTGAGTTTCCACTCATCCGTTATTTCACGGAACGGGAAAGGGAAGGAAAAAAATAATCACGTGGGCATGCGTATTATAAGTTTTAATTTGTCCGAAGTAAAACTACGCATGCTCAAGTGATTATTTTTCCTATTCGGTTCCCGTAGAAAAACGGATGAGTGGAAACTCACCTTAAAAGTTTAAACTTTGCAAAGATGATATTTTTTCCTTTTTTGTTTGAAGCTTAAAATTTTACTTATTATCAAATAAACATATTTCTTAAAACTTTGAATTTAAGCGCCAAAAGCGAATTTTTGTGAAACATATTAGAGAAACTTTCGTAAGACATCTCCTTTTTTTTAAAAAAAAAAATTTCCTTAATTGTTTCTATAAGTAAAGCTAACAGTCTAATACAAAACTAACACAAAAATTTAATGTCATATTAAGGGATTTCCCGCGGAAATTTAAAAATCTCACGCGGATCCAACGGGATTACAAGTAAGACTTGTTTATTGGATATGGAAAAGCAAAATTTAACAAATGTTAATGACTAGATTTAATTTTTAAAATTTTACACTAAAAAAAAAAAAACAATGTACCACTGTCGCTCTAAGATCAAAGAAAGTAAATATTGTTTACAATCTCTTGAAAGTTTTGCAATATAATGAGATGTTATAATTTTCACTCTAATGTTATACCCTTATAATAAAATGTTAGATTTTGTAAGAAAGGTTTTTCAAACGGTTCAGAAAACTATGAAAACATTAACAAGACATTGATAAGTTAAAAAAAATTAATAAGTTTTTGATAATAAATTTTTAATTTTAATAACTTTATAATAATGAGAAAAATAAATAATGAAGTTTTTTTTGTTTGTAAATATTATTTTTCTTTTATATTGTTTGGTGATTTTTCTTTCTTTTCTTTGAGACATTTTTTTTTTCAACTTATCAAAAAAAGTTTATTTGATTTCTTTGTTTGGCTTTAATTTTTTTTTTCGTTTTCAACTCAATCAATTTTACAATTTGATTGAATGAAAAATATAAATATAAACTAAAATAAAAATATTCAGTATTGGACAAAACATTTGCAACCAACATCGATCAATGCTATAAAGTGTTCCTAATTTTACATGTCTTAAAAACGAAACGAACTATACTACCTCAGCAAGCAGTTCAGGAGTCAGGAGTCATAGCATGCCATGACATGAGCAATCAGCTGACAAGTGAAAGCACACCGAAAGAACTTCGTTGCAAAAAAGTTGCACTTGTTTCGTCCGTTGCAGCGGACGAAACAAGTGCAACTTTTTTGGTTTGTTTCATTTTTTTAAGTCTGGTCTATGTGAACGTCACGGTCAAGTCAAAACGTCAAAAAAAGTCAAAACGTCAAGTATTTTAATAATTAAAGGAAGTATCTAGATGTTGTGTCCCACAGAGCATTATTGTATGATTATAGGTAAATGTAACACGGTAATCCTTGAAGAGCGTGATTATTCATTTTTATTATTTTTATGACTTCAAGTGCAAAAATGGCTCCCGACAGTCTTGGATTGGAACTAAGAAATTATTGGCGATTACGTAAGTGGAATGTCACAAAAAAGTATTTGTGATAAATATCGCGTAAAAAATGGACCTATCAAGACTATCTTCCAAATATCGCTCTAGGGGAAAGTTGGTAGCAGATAACAAAGGTGGAAGACCGCGTTCCACCACTTCTAGAGAGGATTCTATGATCGTCAGATCAGTCAAGAAGGATCCCTGGATATCATCAGTCGAGATACAAAAGCAATTAAAGCTGCCTGTATCGGACCGAACAATCAGACGACGTGCTGTTGAAACCGGATTGTTTTCTCGACGCCCTGCAAAGAAACCGCTGATTTCACTAAAGAACCAGAAGAAACAACTCTTGTTTGCTACATCTCATATTGACTGGAATGTGCAGAAATGGCGAACTGTCCTGTTCAGTGATGAATCGAAGTTCAACATCATTGGGAGCGATGGCATTTGCCGTGTACGTCGACCGGCAGGAAAACGCCTTGATTTACGTTACTGCCATAAGACCGTGAAGCATGGTGGAGGCAATGTAATGGTCTGGGGGTGTTTTTCTGCTAACGGTCTAGGTCCAATACATCGAATCGATGGAATAATGGACCGTTTCATGTATAAAAATATCCTGAAAGATGTTATGTTACCTCATGCTGAATGGAATATGCCAATAAAATGGGTTTTTCAGCAAGACAACGATCCAAAATACACTGCAAAAGTAGTCAAGCAGTGGTGATGGATTAGCCGCCTCAATCTCCAGATCTCAACCCTGTCGAGAACCTGTGGGAGATCGTCAACCGCAGAATTAATCGTGAAGGTGTTTGTAATAAGGATCAACTGTTTGAACAAATCCAAAAGGCCTGGGCAGCGATTCCATAAAGTTTCATTGATCACCTGATCGAATCTATGCCTCGAAGATGCAAGGCTGTGATCGACAACAAAGGATTCGCCACGAAATATTGATAGCGAAATACAGCTTGGTCAATATTTTGTGGAGTTGCACTTGTTTTGTCCAGAAGGAAATCAACTTTTTTCAATACTTTTGGTTAATTTATTAATTTTCGTGTAAAATAATGAACTTTGTGATGTATAAAACTTTAAAAACGTTGTCTCTAAACAGCTACATAGTTATTTCTCTAAATTGAAAAAATGCAGCACTTTTATATAAAGAAACTAAATTAGCATTGTTTGGTTGCACTTGTTTTGTCCGATACTGTAAACTTTTGAAAAAGATACCATTTTAATACTTTTTTTTTCCGCTCATTAAAAAAACATTAATAAATTGTTGGCACATTTAAAAGGTTTAGAACATTCTTTAAAATTAAGTCTTATTAAAATTATTTAACTTACTTTTTTTTGACCTTAAAATAAAACTTTCCAAAAAAAAAAATCCGGTTCCACACGGGATAAATCTTGCCTGTTGTAAAACGGTGCAATTTTCATCAAAAAAATTGGTACTGTATTTTAAATAATTTAAGTCTTAAATAACTGAATTATTTATAAAAAAATATATATATATATATATATTTATTACCAATAAAAAATTAATTTATTCATATACTATCTTATCCATACATGTTATGTATATGTATACATGTTAAATCAAGCGATTCCTTTTATAAGATCAACTTATAAAGCTATATAAACCTCTGAATCAAACTTTTTGTTACATATTGATCTACCACTTTCTTCGTATTCTTGTTTCGTGACGCAATATTTTTGAACAAAATCTTCTTCCGCAGATAATACTGTACCACCATGCCACGCGTAAGTAACAGGACTAAAAATAAAATGAACTGTTAAATAAAGACATTAAAATATATATATATATATATATATATATATATATATATATATATATATATATATATATATATATATATATATATATATATATATATATATATATATAACTTAACAACAGTCTTGAAAGAAAAGCTTAGGGGCTAAAAATAAGTTACAGAACTAAAAATGAGCAATTTTTGTAGAAATTGGTCCGTTTTATATTTTATAAATGTACAAAAGTTTGCATGATTAAGATCCAAATCACTTTTAACTCCATGGAGTTAAAAGTTAACATAAATATGTTTCAAATAAAAATCATTTAAAGTTCAAAATAAAACTATCATTAAGTTACATAAGGTCATTAGTTCACCAAGTTCGCTAAACCTATCATTCACCAATATTCGTGGTCTTCGAAGTAACTTTTCTTCTGTTGAGTCTTATCTCTTGCAAAGTTCACCAGACCTACTTGCTCTTTGTGAGACTAATTTGAGTTCAGCTGTCTCATCTTGTGATCTTAGTGTTGATGGTTATCTCCCTTTAATTCGTAAAGACTCTAATAGTCGCATGCGTGACCTGGGCATTTACATTTGTAAGAATTCACCCATTTGTCGGGAAACTAGGTTTGAATCCACAAACTACTCTTTTATCTGCTTTTGCTTAGCACAACTTCACTTCATCACCTTTCTCTTTGTTCTATATCGCTCTCCTTCATCTCAAGACTGCACTCTTCTTGATGTTATTTCTGATTATATTGACCAAGCCCTCATTCTTTATCCATCAGCCAATATTGTTGTTGTTGGTGACTTTAATGTTCATCACACTGAATGGCTTGGCTCTAGTGTCAGTGACTCTGCAGGCATTAAGGCCCACAACTTTTGCCTTTCTCAATCCCTAACTCAAATAGTCAACTTTCCAACTTGCTTTCCAGACAACCCGAATCATTTACCTCCTCTACTCGACTTATGTCTTGTTTCTGATCCTAGTCAGTGCTCAGTTTCTTCACACTAACCCTTAGGTGCTTCTGATCATGGTTTGGTCTCTTTAAAACTATTACGTCATTCTTCTTTACTATCAGAATCCCCCTATCATCGTACATCTTACAACTACCTTAAAGCTGACTGGGACTCTTTCCGTGATTTTCTTCATGATGGCCCTTGGGTAGAAATTTTTCGTCTTCCTGTTGACAAATGTGCTTCTTACATAACTACGTGAATTCAGGAATCCTTTATTCCCTCTCGACGATTCCAGGTCAAGCCTCACTCTTCTCCATGGTTTTCCTCACATTGTGCTGCTGTAATTGCCAATCGAAACCATTACTTCCATATCTATCAGCAAAACAATTCTCCAGAAAACAGACGTCTGTTTATTACTGCTAGGAACCATTGTAAAAAGGTTTTGTCTAACGCAAAAGCCCGCTATTCTCAGATCATGAAATTTCGTATTTCATCACAAAAATTAGGCTCTCGTGACTTCTGGAGAATTTTTAATACTATCAATAATAAGGGCAAGTCTGTAATTCCACCTCTTTTGTATGGTTCAGACTTTGTCTCCTCACCTAAAGACAAAGGTGAATTGTTTGCCAAGAACTTTTCATCAATATCATCTCTTGATTCCACTAGTTGCGTTTTACCTGATATAGCCGTCAAACAGGTTGATCCATTGCTTGACATCCGTAGCACTCCAGCTTCTGTATCTAAAGTGATTTCCTGCTTAGATTCTTCTACAGCTTGCGACCCGGACAACATACCCGTTATAGTCTTGCAGAAGTGTTCTCCGGAGCTGTCGTCTATCCTTTCAAAACTATTTAACAAGTGCTTATCAGAGTCTTGTTTTCCAGCCTGCTGGAAAGCAGCATCTGTTATCCCCATTTTTAAAAATTCTGGAGAGCGATCCGATTCGTTCAACTACCATCCCATTAATCTTCTTTCTATCATAAGCAAGGTTTTTGAATCTTTAATTAACAAACACTTAATCTCTCATCTCGAATCTCATAACCTACTTTCTGATCATCAATATGGATTTCGATCTTCTCGTTCTGCGGCTGATTTGCTATCAGTAATAACCGATAGGTTTTATCGCACATTAAACAAAGGTGGAGAGGTTAAGGCCATCGCTCTTGACATTTCTAAAGCATTTGATAAAGTTTGGCATGCTGGTCTTCTCCATAAGCTTTCTTCTTACGGTGTATCTGGAAACATCTTTAAGATTATTGAATCCTTCCTTTCCAATTGTAGTATAAAAGTTGTCCTTGATGGACAGCACTCTTCTTCTTATTCTGTAACCTCAGGGGTTCCTCAAGGTTCAATCTTTGGCCCTATACTCTTTTTAATTTACATTAACGATCTTCCAAATATTCTCACATCTAAGGTGGCATTGTTCGCTGATGATACTACCATTTATTCTTGTCACGATAAGAAGCCAACTCCCTCTGATTGCTTGCAGGGGGCATTTGAGCTTTAAAAGGATCTCACTTCTGCTACAGCATGGGGCTTACAGTGGCTGGTGAACTTTAATTCAGATAAAACTCAATTTTTTTCAGCCAATCGTTATCGCAATAATTTAGACCTTCCTATATTTATGAACGGTAATGTACTCGTTGAGTCTCCTACCCTTCATCTTCTAGGATTAACTCTTACTTCTGATCTTTCTTGGAAACCTTATATCAAATCCGTTGCAAAATTAGCATCTGCTAAAGTTGCTTCTCTTTATCGAGCTGGACACTTTCTTACTCTGGATTCTCTGAAATCTCAAATCTGGCCTTGTATGGAATACTGTTGCCATATCTGGGGCGGATCTTCTAATGATGTCTTTTCTTTTTAAACAAGGTGCAAAAACGCATTGTTTTTGCACCTTCAACCTCTGTCACATCTCGTAATGTTCCTTCTCTTTCTCTTTTCTACAAATACTATAATGGGCACTGCTCTAAAGAGCTAGCGTCTCACTAATTAGTGGTTGCTTGCAGCCTTGTTGAAAGCAAAGATGTTTAAAAAAAAAGTTGCTTAAATTTGTCAGGATGTAACTTTGGTTGTACTATTATTAGTAATATTATTAAGGTAACTCAGGATAAAATTTTGGACATTTGGGGAACATAAACAAATGTAAGGTTAAATATTTTTACCGGTCACCGGTTAATTAATTTTAAATCATATTACCAGATGGTCGAATTAAAAATTACTATTACATCCCCATAATAGTACTAATTACTATTACAATCCCCAGTAACAATTACAATTATATCCCCATAAATGGTATATAAAAAGAACACACAACATGGCGGAAATAAATTAAACTTATTATTTAAAATATTACTGAAAAACAGAAGTAAAAAAAAATTCTTTTTTATAAATGCTAAGCGTTTCAAATTAACCTTTATTATCATTTTTTAAATGCATATTTTGGTTTTGGAATAACATTAACATGTTACCCCAATGAACTTCAAAGTTACTTGATGAACATGTTACCCTAAAGAATGTCAAAGTTACTTAACGGGTCAGTTAAAGTTTACTTACCATGTAAGTATGACCATGACCTTTTTATGTTATTAAGGTGCTCCAAGAAGTCCTAATGGTCACACAAGGGTTAACACAGGACCACACAGTAATCAAATATTTTTGTTATCACACAAGGGTCACACAAGACCATGGGGGAGCATTTAATGCATTGTTGATTAATGTCATAAATACATTTAAGTATTTAAGACCTTAATCAAGTTGAATGCATTATTTATTTACAAATAAATAACTGATTTTTTATTTTATTAGAGTTTTTTTGTTGATTAATGTCATAAATACTTTTAAGTATTTATGACATTAACTCAGGATAAACTGTTTGAAAAACTATTGCAATATAACACAATGCAAAAATGTAGCAACTTCTAAAAAGTTGCTAAAATGGGTTACAGAGAGTGGTTACATTTGATAGTGGTTACAGAGAGATGTTACATTTAGTAGTGGTTACAGAGAGTGGGACATTCAGTTGACGCAATGTAATTTTTGAAATTTTAAAAAAAAATTTCTATTAAGTTCTTTAAGTCTTTTGTCAACTATTTTCTTGGTTTTTAACTTTTTTGCTCTCTTCCAATTTAACTAGAGGTTGCTTGTAACCTTGTTGGGAGTTTGAATTGTAGAGAGAGAGAGAGAGAGAGAGAGAGAAAGAGAGAGGTAACATTGACAGCTGCACTTTAAAAACAAAATTAATGATAAATCAATAATATTATAAATATATATTTGATTTCAATTGTTAAACAATACCATTGGGATCAAACATGTAGAAATATTGCATACCAAATTTTTTTTGTTACAGTTAAAAAATATTTATATTTTTAAGATTTTTCAACACTACCTTACTTTCAACACCTTTACACTAACTTTCTTTCAACACCTACACTTTACTTTACACTACTTTACATGAGGAAAAAACTATATAAAAAAAGGTAAAATAAAAATACTTTGCAACCCCCCAACCCCCCTTTTAACTTTAAAACTCCTCCTCCGTCTGTTTTTTTAATATTAGATTTTTTTGACTTAAGTTGGCAATAGCTCATTTTTTAGTTCAAATATGAAATAACTTAATAAAATAGCACATAATAGATTAATTCTTTTCTAAGTAAATCACTACCAAATAATCTTTTAACTTTAAGGTCAGAGGGTAAAAAACGCAAGTGTTTAATAAAATATACAATTGAAATATACTAATTAGGGTCAAGCAATAGACAATACACATTTTTCAATATATAAGGGCCATCGTTACCATGGAAACTGCAGTAGGACTAATATGTCCCATCAGGCAATAAAAGCTTTTTAAAAAAATTCTAAATTAAATTAAAAAAAAAAAATGCTTGTTATTACATACACTTCTAAATGTTTTTTGATATTTCAAAAAAAAAAAAATTTTAATGTACAAAAAAACATAAAACTGATGCATTTAAAATGCAGACTTCACTCAATATTTTCTTTTAAGCTAATTTCTCAACTTCCATAAGTTAGTTTCATTAAAAGGCCAATGAATGCCTTGATTTTCTTATCTAATTGCAAATGGTACTGAATAATTAGACTTGCAGCTTTTTATTGTTGATTAAGGTAATAACAAGTCTTATTATGGGTCAAGGTTGTCTGCCATTATTAATGATTGTGCAACTGATCTATTAAACAGCATTAATGTAATTTTTTCACCACCTTTTTGAAGAAGCATTACATAAAGTACTTTCAAGAACCCAAAAAATATCTGGTGCCACCATTTTTTTGATTTTTGGTTTAGACTATAAATCGAGCAATATGTCTGGCTTGTCGACGACCATATATGAATTGAACATAGTTATGCAGAAAGCAGCCAGCCGCAAAAATTCAAACTGAAATAAAAGCATTTTTGTCTAATTGTTGAATAATCAAATCTATACAACAAATTGACCTTTTTCTGTCAGGTGACATAATGTCTTAATTTGGCCAAAAATGTGGACTGGCTGCTTTCTGCATAACTACATTTAATTATAAAGTTTGACAAAGAAATAATCTGTACACTATAATCTGTACACATCTGTACATTTTTTGTTTTTACGGTTTATTGTAGTTGCATCAGTACCATGGAAATTAGATATGCACAGACCTGTTGTCATGCCAATTATATGATATGCACAGACCTGTTGTCATGCCAATTATATGATATGCACAGACCTGTTGTCATGCCAATTATAGATTACAATACCATATCAAGAAATTCTATAATCAAAATCTCCTCTTTTCAGATCTTTGTCTCTTTTTAAATTATTTGGAAAAGACTCAAAACCTATCATCAGTACTATCATCAGTACTGATTTTTTAGGAAATGTTATATAATGTTTGTCTAAAAGTTTGAACAATTTATCACAGAAAAGACTCATACTATCATCAGTACTGATTTTTTAGGAAATGTTATATAATGCTACAAATTTTTAGTTAAGTTTGTCTAAAAGTGGTCTTAGTTTGAACAATTTATCACAATTGTTATTTGGCATAGCGCTGTTATCATTGACATGGAGGTATAATAATATTTGTGAGAACCTGTCATAAGATATTGCAGAAGAAACAAATGGTACTTCCAAATTATGCTCTGAATTCCAATAGTTTTTCAATGATGGTAGTTTGTGATATTCCATTACAAAGTTTATTTCAATAAATGCAAATAATTCAATTGCCAATGTAAATTACTACGGTATAAAAACAATGTTTTTATAAATTACGGTATAAAAACAATGTTTTTATAAATTACGGTATAAAATATTTGATTATAATTTTAGTTTAAATGTCTGTTTTGTAATTCAGAATATTTTTAAATTTTTTTTTACCATTTTTATTATTTAAGTTGAATTGTTTTTATTTAATTGTTTTTTCATTTTTATTTCTTCAAATGATTTATTTAGAGATAAGCACAGCAGACTGATTAGCATATATATACATATATGCATACATATATATACATATACGCGTACATATACACATGCACAGCCTTCATATACATATACACATACATAAGCATATACACATGCACAGCGTACATATCTATTAACTATTGTTAATGTTAAAACCATTAAAAATAATTAATAATTATTTCTGATTCTCTGATTGGATGATTAGTTTTTTAAACTGATCATCCAATCAGAGAATTAGGTAATCAGTGTGTTTTTAAAAACAAAACAACTTTTAAAGAGTTATAATAAACAAACTTTTTAGGTAGATGTACATCAACTTCAAATTCGATTGGAGCCATTGATCGCAAATCTGTGTAACTGAGGAAAAAAAATGTGTGAGTAATTGAGAAACAAAAATAAAAGTTTAAGCAACTGAGAAACAAAATAAAAAAATTTGTGTAACTAAGAAAAAAATTTGTGTAACAAGAAAAAAACAAAAAATCAAAAAAAGAAACATGAAAAAATATGTTTCATAATTATACTAGATTAATTTTAAAAATCAAATTACACTCGATTTTGAAAACCAGGCAACAGGGTATTTCCACCAGTCAATACAACATTTGCATAAAAGTGAGGATGCATTGCTAAAAATGAAAATAAAATCATAATTTTTAAACAAAACTTTATCTTTTATAAATTAACTTAAACTACTATTTTATCGTTTAAAATGGGAATTTTTAAATTAAAATTCTTTATTTTAGAAAAAAATTTGAAAAAGGTATTTTAAGTGCATAATAAAAATGAAAAAACTATGCGAATTTTCTGGTCTTAATTTTGCTTTCATAAAAAAATACTAAGCATGATTTATTTATAACAAATTTTTATATTTTTTGAATGATAAACTGAAACTTAACAATATCAACACAATGATTTAATTGAAAACAAAACAAAAAAAAATTTTCATGAAAGTAAAATACTTTTTTTTTAATTGCCATTAGGGATTGTCCACAAATTATGCAACACTAAATTATGCAACACTAAATTTCACATATAAACAAAACAAAAAAGATCAAAAGTTTTACCTCACAGAGCCTTAAGTTGAATAAAAAAATTAAGTTCAATAAAAGGTTTTTTTATATAAATTTAACGTTGCATAATTTATGGATTAGAGAAGAGAAAAAAGTGATAACTTAATTATTTAATATAAATTACTAATAAATTTAAAATAATCAATAGATGGCAGTTAAAAAAATGTTCCTATTCATCTATATATTTCAGAAGACATAATTTTGCATTATTTAAATTTCACCACTTTATTTTTTTTACAATTTTATCTGTCATTATTTAGATATTCTTTAGTTTACAGGGATATTTTGGAATAACCTATTTAATTATTTGTAAAAAATTGTAACATTACAATAAATTTTTAGCTAATATTTTTTGTAATAACCAGTTATTGGTTATAATCAGTCACTTACCAAAATCCCTATTAAAAATGCTATAATATTAGTGCATTTAAATGTTAACATCCAAAAAATGGCAGTGTAAAGACAATGTTTAATGCTTATAATGAATTTTGACAGTTAATTTTTAAATTATAATGAATTTTGACAGTTATTTTATTTCCCAGTAAGTCGAACACTTGTAAACTCAAACTTTTATTATTTTGAACTGTTTCATTTGGTCCCTTGAAATCATCTAACTGATAACTATTGAAATTCACCGGTTAAGTTGAACCTCAGATAACTCAAACTTTGTTAAGTCTAACAATTTTTTTTTGTCCCCTTTTAGTAAATTTCATCAGACAACTTGAACTTTTTGTATGGGAATTAAAGATATTTAAATCTTTTTTTAGAAAAAGTAGTCATTCCATATAAAAAAAAAATAACTGTAGCCTTATATTTTCTTTATATTTTCTTTATATTTTGTTGTACTTAGATCTTAATAGAATAGATTGTAAAATGCTATTATAAAACTGTTAAAAGATAAATTATAAAACTGTTTTAAAAAACAAAGATTTTATAGTTTAATGAATTTCTAAATAAAAGACCGCTACCATTTAGACCCAATTTTAATACAATATGTAACTTTTTTAATTGAAACATTAGTATAATGGCATAAAATTTATGTATACTTAAATTCTGACTAAAGAAAGCCTTAAGTCAAACTAATATCTTATATCAAAGTTTGACTTAAGACGAAATTCTCTTTAGTCAAACATTTGTTAAGTCAAACCATTTTCCTTGGTCCCCTGGAGATTCGAGTTATTGGGAATTAACTGTAAATAGATGAAATTTGACATAATTGGAAGATGAATCTGGAAAAATCATAATGTCAGGGAGTGATTCAAAAGAAAAAACAAGTAAAAAGCTAAGGTAAAGGCTTGGAAAGATTGTTACAATGCCCCAGGATGCAGAATGTTTGTGTAAAGCATAGCGTAAAGTGCAACCACAGGAAAAGTGAAGTTTTGTATAAAGTTAAAAATTGAGGATAATTAAGATCAAGCAATCAAAAATTGAAATCATCCAATAAAAAAAGAGAACTAAAATTTTTTCTCCATCTTTTTAAAGCAATGAAATAAGATTAGAAACTAAGTTGGATTTGATTTAACCAATCTTCAAATAATCATAAACCTCATTAAGTTGATTCCAGGTTTCTTTTTTTTAAAATACTATTGTGTTCTGAAGAACAGGTTTCTCTTTTTAAAAATAATATTGATAAATACCAAACATAAAAAGATTAATGCAGATAAGAAGGACTGGGACTTAGAATAGAATCTTTAACTATAATTCTGTTGGAAATAAAGAAATATATTGCATAAAAAATATATATTGTATAAAAAAAAAATATGTGTTTTATCAATAGCAATTTTAATGCTGCATTTGGAGAGGAAAAATTTGATAAATTCAAACATTTTTCTTGATACACCATAGTTATGAGGTAGAATGAGGTTATGAAGAAGGGCAGCATATCAGACTTAGTTAAACAGAATGCACTCTTAAAACTAGTTATATTAGTAGTAATTAATAAAAAGTAACTTGTTGCAGTACTATGATGCAGTTATATGTATAACTGAATCTTGTTTTACCACCAGCTAGAGAATGGCAACAAAATATATAACTGAATCTTGTTTTACGACCAGCTGTCACCACTAACTAAAAGCCAAGTCACAACTACATACAAACTAGCTATCACTAACTAGTGATTGCCAAGTCACAACTATTAGCAACTTTTCTAACTATCGCCCAGTCACAACAATTAGCAACGCCTCTTACTATCACCCAGTCACAACTATTAGCAACATCTCTAACTATCGCCAAACAGTCTTCTTACAACTATTAGCAATGTCTTTAAATGGTTAATTAACAAACTTTCTAGTTTACCTTTGTAGATTTATTGAAATTTACAGAACTGAGAATCAACCTATAAATTTGTTAATTTATGAAAGGTTTTCATTCTTCAACATTCTTTTGAGACTTTGTCTTAAACCTATTCATAATATGTATGACCATAGATTTTGGATGTATGACCATAGATCTTGGTACATATGTATGTTTAAAATAAAGTGATCAAGCAATATAAAGTTAATGGATTTTTAAACCTCTTTATGCAGTTTAGTATAAAACTATTTATAAATATTATAAATAGTTCTATACTGTTTTATATAAAATTAGTTATCAATTTTTCTAATATGTTCGTTTACTAAATTGAGCACAAAATTTAGTAGAAATTAAAAAAAAAAAGTTATTTTAAGAAGAATTCTATTTTCTAATTCTATGCAAATACAATAAAAGCTAATTCTATTTTTCTTTTTTTCCAAACTCATTTATCTCAAGCTTTTAATAATTTCAAATCTTTTTCAGAGTTTAAATTTTTCAGTTCATTTAACAGAAATATAAATATATCTTTTCTAGTTAATAAATTGGCATCACCAGAGATGCAAAGACAAATTTTCTTTGCATCTCTGTGACATGCTGGGTATTTTACAGAGATGCAAAAATTGACCTAGAATAGGAGTAACTTTAAAAAAAGGATTAATTTTATACATTTTAATTAATTTACTGATCTAAGAATTTTGTTGAAACTTTTATATATGCATGTATAAAATAAATTTTTATAATAATAATCATTATAGCAACAATTATTATAATTTATTTTTTTTATTATAAATTACTTATAATATTCCCTCTGGTTTTTTAAAAATAATTAAAAAAAAAAAATTATCAAAAAAATAATTATAAAAAAAAAAAATTATAAAAAATATAGTTATAAAAAAAAAAATAATTATAAAAAAAAATAATTATAAAAAATATAGTTATAAAAAAAAAATAATTATAAAAAAAAATAATTACAAAAAATATAGTTATAAAAAAAAAAAAATTATAAAAAAAAATAATTATAAAAAATATAGTTATAAAAAAAAAATAATTATAAAAAAAATAATTATAAAAAAAGTTAACAAGTGTTAGAGTATGAAGAGAGCTTTAACCCAATTCTCTCACGTAAAAGTGAATTCAGATAACATACAAATCTATATCAACATTTCAACCACATATTATCTATTAAAAGAAAATATTATTTAAATAAGGATGAGTTCAAACAAAGATAGGCTGTATGTGCATAAGGGTATATAGGTGTAATGTATAAGTCTGTGCTGTTTATGTCGTTCAGTAGAGTCTTGTATTGTTAGTAACCAGCGTAAAAGATTTGCCTCTGAACTAAACCAAGCCAGCCCAGCCATACTCCAGAAAACCATTAACGATGACCGTTACACTAACCCTTACGTGCTAGGCCCAATATTATTTAAAAACTTTGACATATAAAATTCGCCGAATGGTCACACACGAGCAGTGAACGCCTGAGGGAAGAAATGAAGTACATTAGAATAAAGGAGAATTATTTATTAGACAAAGCATATTTTGACAGTTGTCAAGACAAAAATAAAGATTAATAGAGGAATATTTAAAAATAAATAAGACAGGCTATACACCCACAACAATAATAACAATAAAAAATAAATTTAAAAAAAATTGTTTTCTAAACACCAATATGAACGAAGATATACATCACCAGACAAAAACTTATAAAACAAAAGACCGATCACAAAATAAAAAATATGATAATAACAATGAAAGGCATTTAATAATGGAAAAAAAACATTAATGCTAATGCGTAAACATAATTTGTGTAGTGATTAAGTAATAAACATCTCCTCAGAGTCGCGTCTATTATTACTGGCGTTTCGATGAGGATCAGCATTTATAACTAGTTTATCCCGTCAGACAAACGTCATCGCCACTTATGCTTTACCCCGCGACTTACGCCTATTCCATACTGCAGTAAAAAAGGACTCACTACAAATAGCCAAAACCCAACCAACCCCAAATTTGTAAAGCACCAATATTTTTTTAATGATATGATATAAAAAGTGTAGATTTACTGAACCAACAAAAAAAAATAATAATAAATAAATAAAAAATTTACCATACCACCAAAAGAAAACATGAAAACAAAATAAATTAAAATTCTAATAGAAACATAAAAAAAAAATTTCATAAATTTATTTTAAGAAATAAAACCAAATAGGTATTATTATCAGAAAGCAGTATACCTCATTAGAAAATTTTTTATATCAACAAATCAACAATAGCCTTAAATAAACTCTAACGCTGTCATAGATACCTCATTCGAAATACGACAACCAATCAAAAGTGTAAGAAAATTAGCAGCCAGCGAAACCCATAATCATAACAATAATTGAAAAATATATGATAGCGAAAAAGAACGATGCACAAAAACCTTAAAAATGTAAGCGGCATATATGTAAACAGACGCGATTTATAATTTATAACACTTTTATAACACTTTTATAATTATTTTTTTGATAATTATTTTTTTTATAATAATTTTTTTTTAATTATTTTTTTTTATAACTTTTTTTTTTATAATAATTTTTTTTTAATTATTTTTTTTTATAACTTTTTTTTTTATAACTTTTTTTTTTATAATTATTTTTTTTATAATTATTTTTTTTAATTTTGTAAAACTCTTTAAAAATATTTTTTTCAATAATACTTACGAAGAGGAAGAGATTCTATTGCATCTACAATTGCTTCTGGTATTCCCATTTGTTGAATCCCTAAAAAAAAAAAAAACTTTACAATTTTAAATTTTAAATTCGTAGTTTTAAAACATTCATAGTTTAAAATTTTATCTAATTCCCAAGAATATAACACCAATCAATAAAAACAATGTTTGACACCTAAATCACTTGGCCTAAAAAGCAACTCAGGAACAGTGAACCTTTCATTATTCATCCGTAGCAACTAAAAACAATGAATCCAAAATTTAAAAGCAAAAAATAATAAAGTATATTCATATAAAAAATTAATTTAAATCACCTGTGAAGTGCCAGTGTACTTGGTCCACATGTCTTCTTGTGACTACATTATAAAAAAATTTTCTAAATAAATTTAAATAATCCAAAGAAAATAAAGAAAATAAAAGATCAGTTGCAAAAACATACTCGAATGAAGCCACGTTTTACATCGGTATAATCAGGAAGCACATAGTCTTGTGCAATAGTATTTTCTTTTTTCTTTTTTCTAAAGAATAAATGTGTTAATAACACAGTAGTGAGCTAGTTATAGCTTTGCAAGCAGTAGGTTACATAGAGGTTACATAGGTTACATGGAGTTTACATAGAGGTTACAGAGGTTACTGAGTTCATATCTCACTATGTCCCTAGTAGCAACAGATTAGAAGTTTTTCGAGCAAAACATTGTTTATTGTTTTAGTCATTTTTTTTAACTATAAAAAAAGAAGAAAGAAATTTATAAAAAAAAAAGTAGAAGAAAAAGATTTTAAAATTTTAAAAAGATTAAAAAAGTTTCAACTAAAACAAACTTGAAAATTTCTTTTCAAATAAAAACTTTTTTTCTCTTCAAATCCATGTTATTTGTATTATATGTAATATTAAAAAATATAAAATTGTATAATAATATTTCAAACCCTAAAACTTTACTTCTAGATATTTAGCAATAGCTTGAACAAGTAAGGTAAATGATTAAGTAAGATAAATGAACAAGCAAGATAAATGAACAAGCAAGATAAATGAAAAAGCAAGATAAATGAACAAGCAAGATATATGATGTTCAGTTGTCAGAATCATGTCAGCAGCACAAGAATTAAGACATTGATGCTCTAAATAAGCTTTTATATCAATCAAATTATGAAGCATTAGATATTTCAAGAATTGTTATTAAACAATTTTGTATAGCTGTAGGAGACTCCTAGCTGTAAAAACTCTCCTTTTGTTTGTCTTTTATTAATTTAAAAACTTTAAAAAATTAAAAAAAAAAAATTTCTTTGAAGATGTTAAAGTTTTTATATGTGTTAGGTAAAGAAAGTTGTTATATATCCACGAAGCTCTTTTTTTTGATTTTTATATGTTTGTTTTTTTACTATGCAAGTGTTTACTGATGGTCAGAGTATTTGAGAGTATCAGAATTGAATATTAGAGTATCAAAATTTTATTTAATATCAGAGTATCAAAATCTAGTTATTAAATCAACAATCAAAATTAATCAACAATCAAAAAAATAATCATGAGTTAAATTTGAAGTCTAATCTAAAAAAACGTATGATATTTTCTAAATGTTTGCCCTAACTTTTGCTGAGGTTCGGTCAAAATTAATAAAGAAATGACCGAAATTAGCAAATTATTCAGTTTTAATAAAAATGTAATTTGTTAAAAATTTTTTTACAACATTTAATAAAATACACTCTGGTTTTTAAAGTAGTTGATATATACTTTCTTATTTTTTTCTGATTTTTCTGACACTTACAATCTTTCTGACACTTACAATCTTTCTGACACTTACAATCTTTCTGACACTTACAATCTTTCTGACACTTACTTAGTTTCATATGGTAAAAAATTATAGAATCAATTTAGTTACTCATTTTTGTAAATCTTTTTTATTATAAAGGTTCCATATTAAATAGTGCAAGTCCTAAAAGAGGACTTGAAAAGAGCAGCACAACATCCTTATATTGTTGTCTAGTAAATTAACTTTAACAAAAATAAGCTTAACTTTCAACTATCTATATATCTGTTTTAACTATATATATATGTAACTATCTATGGTATATACAAGATTCAACTCTCTATATAACTGTTTCAACTATATATATATATATATATATATATATAACTATCTATGGTCTATACAAGACAATATTTTCCAAACAAAATTTTGTATGAGACGAGATTTCAAACAAAACAGAGACTTTTCAAAAAAATAAAAAACAAAATAATGTGAAACTTTCAGAAAAATTTGTTTAATGACTTTTTATTATTAGCTATAAATCATAGATTATCTACATTTATCAAACTAATGTTGTTTCAAAAAACTACTAATGTTGTTTCAAGAGTCAACTAATGTTGTTTCAAGAGACAACTAATGTTGTTTCAAAAGACAACTAATGTTGTTTCAAAAGACAACTTATGTTTTTTCAAAAGACATAAGTCAATCAAAGTTGCAGCAGTCATTCTCTCCCACCTCTTACTACTACCTCTTACTACTATCTACATCAAATTGAAGTTTGACTAATTTTAACACATCTAATTGGAATAACTTTCCTGATTTGAATCCAGTTGTAACATAGCTGTTGTTAGCTCTTTCTCTGTTAGACAAGCCTGGATTTCTTTTAAAAGAACAACAAATTTTATTTACCACTGATATATTGTTAACGAACCTTATTAACACTGATTTTTTTAGTTCATTTGATGGAAGAAAAAAAAAGTCTTCTTATATTGTTTTCCAACAGTAGAACTTTAGTAGATTTTAAGACTGTAACTAAGATTTTAAGATAGAACAGTAGGAACTTTAGTAGATTTTAAGACTGTAGTCTTGTAGTTTGTAGTTTCATGTCAGATTTTCTCCACAAATGTGGAGAAAATCTGACATGGAACTACAAACTACAAGGCTACAGGAATTTTCAAATTGCTTAGATGACATTTTATTAGAATATGACTATATAATTTTTTTTTAATGTTTTTTGACAACTACTATCATTACTTGATTAAAATATTATCATTATTACTTAATGTTAGTAATTGAAAATGGTTTTTGTTTCTCTTTTTTTTTTCAATCTCATGCTTTAACCCTGCAATCTTGCCTGAATGTTGTCCAATCAAAAAAATTTTTAACTATTTTGAATGGTCTTGTCTACAAGAATTAAAATTAATTACAAGAAATAATTTTTTTTTGAAATGAGCTCTTGAATCATATATTGCCTTAATAAAGTTAATATTGAGCTCATAGGGAATACAGCTTAGTCTATACCAGGTCTAGTTGATAAAATCAAAAGGAATGGTTTAAGTAAAAATAACTGATTACATAGATAAAAACTAGAACAAAAATACTTTCTAAAACATTTTTCTTTTTTGTTTCACCTTATACCTTTTAAGATATTTTTCTTAATCCTAGTCTCATTTTTCAGTTGTCAGCCAATAGCCTGTTGGTTTTATGAATTCATAAAACCAACAAATTGAATGCACCTTGTGTGCATTCAACATGAGATTTGTCACTTTTTCAAAACTAGACATTAGTTTTGCCATTTTGAATAAGTTCCTTTTGCAATTTTTTTTTATTTTATTATTTAAATCAGTTCAAATTTAAAAATCATATAAGATGCAATTGTCAAATGTTGTAAATTAAATTAATTTCTTTTTTAGTTTATTACAGTACGTTTATTGTTATTTTAATTGTTTATTAATTTTTTATTTTCTTTATTTTTACACCTTTTTATGTGACATTATTAACATTATCAAAAATGAGTGAAAACATTGCATCACAATTGCAACATATACATTGCATTGCAATTGCAACTTATACTTTGCATTGCAATTGCAACTTTAAAAAATTTAAAAATTAAGATTATGAAAAATATTTTTGAAACCTTTAAAATTTTTTTTTTTATTCAATCAGAAAAATGTGAAAATGAATCTTTGTGAGACAATTTATGATGAGGACTCTTGTATAATCAAAAACATCGGAACTCTTCCCTCTTATTTAAAAACATTGGAACTCTTCTCTCTCATTCAAAAAAGAGCACCAACCAAAATTTTCAGATTGAAAAATGACTGAGATTTCCGAGATGAGCGAGATCTGAAAGTATATGGTAAATCAAACTTTTAGCTAATTTAACCATCATTATATAAGAACTTTTTCATCACCTTGCAAAAACTTTTCTATCATCTTGCAAGAACCTTTCCAACTTGTTATCAACAACTGCGATAACTTTATTCCATGGGTATACAAAGGAAACCAAGTCCAAAAACAGAAATAAAGTAAATAGGTTTCTACTGTAATATATATAATTGTTGAACTTGTGAAATGAAGTTGTAATAACTCTTCAGCTCACTTGAATGTGTTGCAAACTAAATGGTAAAGAACATGACTACAGAGTGATAAAGTTTTCTATATGATTTATAAGCAAAGTGAAAGTGGAAATAAAATAACAGAGTTGTTTGAAGTAATTTCTAAATACTGCTCCACACATCTGTATACACAAAGCATTGTTTGATTAAGGGTGATATAAAAAGTAAAATGGTTTATATCACAGAGATAAAGTTTGCATGTAATATGGTAATATAGAAAGGTAAATAAAAAGAATAATATGTCTAATAAACTCTATTTCAAACTTCTGTCCAATTTAAAATATTTTTTGCTTAACGGGTGACAACTAAAAAACGAGACTGGATTCAAAGACACATATCTCTTTAAAGAAGTTCAAAGACACATATCTCTTTAAAGATAAAACAAAAAGGAAAAATGTTCTAGAAAGTATTTTTATTCTAGTTTTTAAATATATAATCAGTTATTCTCAATTAAACCATTTCTTCTTACTTTATCAACTAGGCCTGGTATAGACTGAGCTAGTCTCCATTTGAGCTCAATATCAATTTTATTAAGGCCATACTTGATTCTAGAACGTAATTTTTTAAGATTTTCTGCATGCCAATTATTCTTGTAGACAATGCCTTTCAAAATACAACAAAAATTTTCGATAGGGCGACATTCTGATAATTTTCAGGGTTATCCACTTTCTCAACATAATGAACGTTTTCATTGTTTAGGTACATAATTACTGTTTTTGCATAATGAGATGATGCTAAATCTGGCCAGAAGACATATGCACCATCTGAATGATACTTATTGATGAATGGAATAAGTCTCTTCTTAATACATTTGTTTAAATAGATTTTTTGATTTACAGCCAGTCCACTTGGTACAAAATAAGGTTGAGAAATTCCATTTTCAGAAACAGCAATCCATAGAAGAAATTTCTTTAGAAACTTTTGTTTTGCTTGGTATTTAACTGTAGATGGAGTAGATTTTACATCACTAGTATAAAATATATCATTTCCATTGATACTGGAGTGATTTAACGTGAAATAAGACTCATTGTCAATGATTGGTTTATGATTTTGAATTTCTGACACAATTGACTGCACTTAGTTCTAGCTAATGCTTTTTGCTTGTCAGAGCATTTTGGAATCGTCTTTTTTTGTTCTTGATTTGATATTTGTTCTTTTTTTTTTTATGTTTTACTAATGTGTTGCTGAGTACAGTTGAACTTTTTAGGTGCCTGTCCTTGAGAAACTCCACCTTTATGGTCAAACAAGAGTTTGAGCCTTTCAATGTTTGTTTTGGTCATTTTTTTAGCTTTTACTACACTTCCTTGAATTCTTTAGTACCCAGATTCACTTTCAACACGTTTAATTATCTTGTAGATAATTAAACGTACTTTTAGGTATATTCTCAACTTTTAAGTGGTCATAAGTGAACTTTTTACTATGTTATTCTAAACTTTAAAAACTTCAAAAGTTAACAAAATGTCAATCAAATTAGTTTTTATGTAATAAAATTTTGAAACTATAATAGTTTGTAGTACAGAGACTCAAATGATAACTTTAAGTTTTACTAGTATATTACAACTATTAACTTTTAGTTATGAAAAAATCTTTTTTTTCAAACAATGAAAGTTTAAAAAGAACTAGTACAAAAGTAAAACTCAACAAAAAGAACAGAACTGGACAAAAAGTGGGTCAGAAAAATTATATCAAGTGACAATGTGTTAAAAATAAATTATATAATCTATTATTTAAAAATACATTTTAAAACAAAATCAACAAACTTTGTAATAATTAAATCTTCAAGAAATTGATTGGTAACATAGCAACAATCTTCTTTAACCTTGAAAAACAAAAAGATGTGACTAAAGACGTTCATACATTCTTTCTTAGCATCATCACAGTGTGATGAAACATCATCACACTGTGACGATGAAGCATTATCACAGTAATGATGGAACATTATCACAGTGTGACGATGCTAAGGAGTGTATGATCACCCTAGGTCTTGGATTCTTTAAATTTGTTAAGTTGCAGTTAGATTATTCAAAATTGCATTGAACTTGAAATAGATTTCTGGATTAAAACTATTTAAACTATATTGGAGAGATTGGTTCAGACATCTCTATTTGTAACTTACTGTAAGTAAGTTACAAATGGAGTAAGTTACAAATGGAGTAAGTTACAAATGGAGTAAGTTACAAATGGAGTTGTTCATAATGGAGTAAGTTACAAATGGAGTTGTTCATAATGGAGTAAGTTACAAATGGAGTTGTTCATAATGGAGTTAGGAAAGTTAGGTCTCTGAGAAAATAAAAGATTTCTTAAAAAAAATTCTTTATGTTAAATACATTAGAAATACGAAAAAATTTATCTTAAAAGTAGAACTACCTGGTTCATCACAAATGTTTCGTCTAATACATGCAGCTGTCTATAATAAAATCATTCTATATTTAAAAAGATTCTTTTATTTTAAATTTACAAAAATACATGCAGATGTTGCAATAATATGGATTTTCATGTTTTAATGTTTATAAATTAAAAAAAACAAAAAATGTATCACCTATATGATATTATTTCTTTTAGATGATTAGTTAACAACTTTCCCCCGACGTCTATCCTATAAAATAATATATCTATCCTATAAAATAATACATCTATCCTATAAAATAATACATCTACCCTATAAAATAATACATCTATCCTATAAAATAATACATCTACCCTATAAAATAATACATCTATCCTATACAATTATACACCTATCATATAAAATATTGCATTTACTATTAATTTTAAAGCAACATTAATTTTAAAAACATTAATTTTAAAGCAACAAAAAATATAAAGACACTAAATGGTATCCATGGTAATGCATAGTATGCATAAAAAATAAGAAGAAGAAAAAGAAAGACAACTCAATACAATTTTTATCCTCTCATCTTTTATGCTCTGCTTACCACATCTTACTTCTTACCTCCTTACTCCTTTCTTTAGTACTTGTCCTTTATATACTGGAACTATATGAGTGAATGAGAATCCAGAATCTACAACTAAACAGCACATATGATTTTCTGTTTTATCTTTTTTTTGTTGCCAACTTGATAACTGAGCAGCTTTAAAAAATTTTAGAATCATAATAAGGTAAACATAAATTAAACAAGGTAAACTTAAATAAATCAATAAAGTTAACTTGAATAAATTTGTAAAAAAACATATTTTCTATTTTACTTGATAAATCAAAAATCTATTATTTTTTATCTAAAAGAAATAATAAATAAAAAAAGCATTAAAAAAAAAAAAATCTTATAAAAATCCAAATTGTAACGATTCGCAATAAGTTGGATTTCTTGATTCTCTCTATTTATTTATTTAAGGCAAAAATTATTTATCAATATTAGAAAAAGTCTTAAAAGAATAACAATTAGAGTAAAATATTTAAAATAATTTTTAAGATTACTGCCAAAAAAAAACACAAAATCTAAGAAATTCTGTTACAAAAAAAAAATGTTGCGCTACATGTGGTTATAATATAATGTTGCGCCACGTATATTACATGGCCGACGACACTGGTTTTAAAGTAGATAGACACAATCCTAATTTCTAAAATAAGTCCTCTATAACTAGAATTTTCTAAAAAAATGAAAAAAAAGGTCCTAACCAGAAAATTCATGCCTCCTTTCTTTCTAATGTTGCTTTATTAGCCTGAGTCGGTATCAAACCTTGAACCTCTTGGTTATAAGCCTGAACTCTAACCAAGAGTTGGAGCCTGATAGACTGATAATAATAAAACATAACATTCATAACAAACATAACAGCAGCCCTCTGAATTAGGAAAAATTGAGAAAAATTGCAACCTAAAACTTTTTTTGGTCAAAATCAGGCGGGCACAAAATTTAGAAACAAGGTTCATCAAATCAAAAAACATGCAACATTCACCATAAAATTAATAGTAAAACTGATTTCACAGACTTCTCTTTCAAATATTTTCTTGAAAGTTAAAAAAAAAAAGCAGTATTTTACCATTTTTTTAGGATTTTAAATAAAACATTTTTAACTATTTTACCTTGTTTTATATAGAATTAATAAACTATTAGTTTTTCTGTTACTTGAACTATTTAGTTTACTATTTTATTAAGTATTTGAATTTTGTTTTTGTTTATTTTGTTTAAAATTTAATTATTTGGGTTTGTTTTATCTTTTTTGTTATAATCATTTTATTTAGATTTAAAAAATTTTTTTGTTTTTGCTTTTATAACAAAAACATTTTATGATAAGAATTTAAATAAAACGTTATTTTTTATTTTTTTATTTTGACTATTTTATTTAGAGTTTAAATAAAACATTTAATTTGGTGTTTTTTTGAAAATTTGTGTGTGTGTGTGGTTATTAAAGTGCTCCCAGAAGTCCTTACAGACTTACGGAGAGCAACAGACTTACGAACTTACCGAGAGCAACGCCGAAGAGCATTTAACTAGGAAGTTCACACCTCCTTCCCAACCTCCTTCTTTACCAATGATGCTTATTGCACTGAAGCCAGCGTCAAACCTCGTATATCTTGCTTCTGAGCCAGAACTTTAAACACTGTGCCACAGCTGCAGTGCTTAAATTTATTTATAAATAAAATTGTAGATTTTTTGTTTTTATTCTAGTACTTTTATTTAAATTTAAATTGAATGTCATTTTGCTGTTTTAATTTTGTTACTTCATTAAAAACTTAAATAAATTTTTTTTTGTCATTTTTAATTTACTTGAAATAGCGAATATTTAAAATTTAAAATTTTGAGGTTTGCAAAAACTGGCATTGCTGAATGTTGACCCTCGTTCCCAGGGTTGCTACAATCATAACAAACATAACAAACATAAAAAAAACATAAAGAGTATAAACTTTAGTCAAATATTTTTTATAAATATTTGCACTTTTAAACTTTAAAAATGAAATGATAAAAATTTAATATCTTACTTGTTATTCGACATATTGAATTAAACTTGTATTCTTCAAATAATATTTCTTCAAGACATTCCTTTAAAAAAGAAGAACTTTATCATGTTGTGTCTCACTTTATTTACTTCAATTATGCAGACAATTTTATTTTATTATTAAAAGGCTGAAAATCTTTCAATATTTTTTATTCTTTTTTTTTTTATTCTGTGTATCTCTATAGTTTCAGTCATAAGTAAAATTAAATTATATAAATAAATATAATTAAGCATGTAACTTAAAAAAATATGTCAACATTATACAACAGGTAAATTTCTACACCAGAAAAATTTATATACAAAAGTATTTTATGCACAAGAAAATTTTATATAAAATGATTATAAAAGAATATCTTCATACCTTGATAGAGGTAAAATTAAATTGTGGTTCTGTAATAATCAAGTTCGAATCTGAAACCTCTACCTAAAAACAAGTTATTTTACTGTAAAAATTACAGTAAGGTGCTTATTATGCAATGCAAAAACAGGCATTGTCATGGAAAAATAAATTTTATGATAAAAGTTTAAATTTGGAATTTATTTTGACAGTTGTTCAAGACCTAGCCACTGGCACTTTATGGTTTACAAAGAATACTTACTCCTTATCTCTGGTGATTACATGGTCAAGCCAGTTAAACATTTAGTGTAAAGACAAGAGGTTTTTGAAAGTGTCTATTGGTTAACCTAAATGCTTAGCAATCAGTTTGTTTGGTATAGAAACACCAAGTTTGTGTAAGTGGAATTATACAGTACCATAAACACAATCAAGTTTGCTTACTAAGTAACACATAGTTTATCTCAAATAGCTTTTGATTTGTTGCTTTGCGGGCTCCAAATCCAATTCCATTAGTTCCAGGATCTAGGATGATCTAGAAACATTGAAAAAGAGCTAAAGCCATTAGAGACGAGCTAAAGTCAATAAATTGTTGTTGCCTCAGTCACCGAACTCTGACATCTAATCACACATATTCTTTCTGGTTTCTGCTGTTGACATAGTTATGAACTAACATAGTTATAAACTAACATAGTTATGAACATATTGCTCCAAAAACCTAATTTACTATGAAAACTCACAAAATCTAATAACAAAGAGAGAAAAAATTAATATAAAATTATTCTTATCATTAAAAAATTTGTGTTCTACCTTTAAAAAATCTTTATTAAACATATAGTCAAATAACTGACGTTGGACATCCCAATTTACCAAATAACCCTAAAAAAAATTAAAAAATTAAATTACAAATAAATTTTTATTTAGTATGCATAATACATAAACTTATATTATATATTCAGTTTATATGTAATTACAATTATGACATTACAAATCTAAAAATGCACAAAAACTTGTTTTTAAGGCCAATACTATAGGGTAATTTTCAAACAAAAAGACAATCTTTATAACATAAAAAAAAATTTTAATTTTATTTTGTCAACCTTGTTACAAGATTGAGAGAAATAGATAGAAATAATAATTTATAAAAATTATAAAAACTGCCCAAAAAATTCTCAATTTTCTGTTAAAATCAACGATTAAACTATAACTTTTGTTTTTATAAAGATGAATCTTAACTTTTACAAAGATAATTTTAATTATAATTAAGATCGTTATCTTCGTAAAAGTTAAGATAAAGAAATGGTCTGATTAATAGAAATAATCTTGACAACTTTGCAGTAGTTATACGATGTGTGGTAGTGATGTAGTGGTTGAGTGCACTCTTCATAAATGAAAAGTTCCAAGATCAACCCCATTACCTCTTTTAGTAGAACTCAACTTGTTTTTCCCTTTCAGCAGCCGTATTTTTTAAGGTTTGTGTTTCAGAATTAAAAAAGAATTATATCCACAATAGTAAAAAAAAGTACTTGACTTTAGTGACACCCTCTTGGCCCAAGAAGTAAATAGTATTAAATTTTTTTTTTGATATTTATTTTATAAGCAACATATTATATTGTTAAAAAAACTATTGCATTATTAAAAAAACTGTTATAATATAATGTTAAAAAACTGTTTTATTGTACTTTAGTTTTACTTTTAAAGGGATAAAAAAAGACTTCATAGTATTAAGAAAAGAAAAACAGAAAGTGGTCACCCTTTAACAAAAGAATACACATAATAAATAGTATTACTCCATCCAATTCAGCATAAAAACTGCACTTTGGACTGATTGCAACACTTTTTACAATTAACTTTAATTAAGAATGATTTTTAAAAAAATATATTGAACATTAAATATTTTTTTTACTTAAGAAAAAAAATATTTATTTAAGATCTTAAATCATTTTTTTAAAATAATCTTAAAATAGGATTTTTCAAAACAAAAATTAAAACATTTAGTTTACACTTTTATTGGAGAGAAGAAAAAAAATCAAATCACCTTTTGAAATGGCAAAACATAAAATAAACCAGAAAAATCTTTGCACTCATATAATTGGTCCCCAAAGAAAATTTTTCTTCTTTCATTCTTCGCTTTTGAAATATAGTTTGGTATTATCCTAGTCAGATAATTGAACAAAAAAACTTTTTTCCAATAAAATTTGACTATTTCTTTACACTTAAAATGTAATATAAATGTCTATATATTTCTATCATATACGAAATATATATATAACCTTGGTTCATAATCTTGTACATTTCCTAATTTGTTGTTGTATGCTCCAAGATCAAGAACAGTAGTGTAAGTTGCCATTTTTCGATTTATATTTTATTATATTTAAACATTGTTATAATAAGAGATATGAACTTTGTATAAACTGTTATTGTAATAAAAAGAAATATGGAATACATCTGTACACATCATTAATAATGAGATGAATTGCTATGAATAAAAAATTCTTAGTTGTCAAATTTAGTATAATTAGTTAAAACGCAATAAATAACAAATAAAAAAATTAATAAAGATTGTAAAACATATTAAAAATAAATATTACGTGAAATGAAAAAAAAGAATTTTTAAAAAAATTGATTTTTGATTGTAAATCTCAACTTTTCTATAGACATATTTAAATAAAAAAACAGCATTATAGAAACTCGTCCAAACAAACTAGGAATAATGTTTAACATAAAAAAAATTAGCTGAAAGTTTTTAAATTTATTAATTTTCTATCAAAAAATTGTAAAATTGTTACTTACTTTAAGAGACTCAATTAAATATCATCAATTAGATATCAAATAAAACTGAGATATCAAATAAAAATCATTTATGATTTGTATGGATTTATTACAAATCGCAGCAATCGTTTTCAAAAGATCTTAAACAATTTATACAATATATTTGCTAGTAGAATGAGTAAAATTACTCTTAAATGAAACTTAGGTTAGGGTATGTTATTGTATATGTTTGTTTTATTTATGTTAATGAATGTTTTTTTGAAAATCTTTTCCTTTATTGCCTTATTTGTAATCTGCACATTATGTAATACTTATGTATTATATAACATAAGTTCATTTTGGTTTTAAATACTAGTCTTGCTGCACAATTTTGAACAGACTGCATTTTTTTAATAGTATTTTTTCAATTCCAAAGTAGAGGGAGTTACAATAATCTAGTTGTGAATATATTAGTAAACATACTATGATGCATAAATCTTGAGCAATAAGAATTGCTTTATTTTAAATATTTCGCTCATCATATCATAACATCATGCATTGGTTGGCATCATAAAATATTATTATAATGTAAATTTATCTTCTTACATACGTTATGTAATACTTGATACACATAAAATTGAAGATAAGATTTGAATAAATGACCAAATAAATTATCAACTAAATCTAAACAATTTTGTATGTTTAATTAAAAAAAAGAATTCATTTGCAGAGAATATACTAAAATTTTTAAATTCTAAAACTAGAAAAGCAGAAAACAAAAAAAATCACTCTCACTCTCCTATAATTCAAAACTATGTATTTAATTTTTTACATTTTGATAACTTTGATAAGTTTAACCAAAATACTTTCATTAAAACTATAAAACAAAGATCTGACACAAGGTGTCGAGGTGGCTTGCAAACAATAAATTATTATTTAAAACACTAAAATCCATGGCTATTTTAGTAACTGCAGCATATATTGTAGTAACATATGCATGAAAAAAACTATTTAAATTACCGTAGATAGGGGTAACTAAAACCACTTTCGAAATTCAAACTTCTGCCCAAGTCAGACCCTTTAATTTATAGGTTAAATAAATATTGCAAAACTTGGGTCTGTGGTCATATATTAAAGAAATATATTCATAAATTGCAGAAATATACATTTTTTTAATAAAAAAATGAAAACATAATGGCTTTAGTTACCCCTGGAAAAGGAGTAACAAAAGCCATCCATTAAAAAGCAATGTTTGGCTTTAGTTAGAGAGTGCTAGGGTAACTAAATCCATAAATCATGCATCTGTAACAATAAAGAACCAATATTGACAAGAAAAAAGCTTTATTATTTAAGAAAAACATTAAAAAGAGACAAAAATATTATTTAAAATAGGTCTTGTTGAAATCAGTGCTTTACCGGTAGTTCATAAGGAAAAGTATAACGTCCTCTATTTACTTTGGATGGTTTCACAATTGAAATGACGTCTGTTAACTGAGTGTCCATTTCGTCATCAACATTTGGAAATATATAGTCATATCCTTTTGATTTGGAGCTTCTTCTGAAAAACTTTACTGTAACTTCGTTCTTCTCAAAACAAGTTCTAAGAATGACTCTATAGAACTGTTTGGTGGTTTCTTTTTTTGTGTTCTTATCAAAGATGAGCTCAACAATGACGTAAATATCAGGTTTAAGTTCTCCTTTAGAGACTCCTATTTTGGGGGGTTCATCATAAATTGTTTCTTCTAGTTGTAGATCTACTGGTATCTCCGATTCCAGGTCACTAAATGTTTCTGGATCCATATCTGAATTAGAGTTCTTTGGGTTTCGAGGCATTTTTAGTCCTAAAAAAGAGAAAAAATTTAATACTGACTTATTATAAAGTATGGGGTAACAAAAACCACCTTTATGATGTGGCTTTAGTTACCCCATGTTGTGTATCACTGAAAAAAAAAACATCACAACAAAAGAAAGAATCAAGTTATAGGTTATAACCTTTAAAGGTGTGATGAAACATAAATTGAGGTTATGTTTGTTGAGAGTTATGAGAATTTAAGATTAAAAATGATTTGTTCAGAGCAGAAGTTATGCAAGGTAACTTTTTTATCAATTTTTTAGATTAAATATATAGTTTTACTTTACACTTACCGTGATATTGTTTTAATAATCCAGACAAGTATTTGGAAAGCAGTCCAAGTTCCTATTAGAAGAGCACAACATCAGCTGTTGAATCCAAACAGTGCTGCCACTATCACCATCCAAAAACTACCTGCTATAATGGCTTTAGTTACCCCCATCTACTGTAATTATAAATATTTATTTTTTAAAGCATAACAATGCTATATATAATGTTATTAACATCACAATTTTATGTCAAATGCCCATCAAATTTTTTGAAAAACATTTACAAATCTCTAATATAATTAAGGATTTCATTTGTTACATTTTTAGTTGTTATGTAATTGCATTGAAATTGTTTCTTAGACCATTGAAGTTTATATGAAACCATGTGTTTATATCTTTTACATATGCAATTTAATGAATTATTTAGTTGATAAAATTTCAAAGATAACTGCTTATTCATAAAACAAGTGACAACTTATCAAGTTGATGTAAGAAAACAACTTTAAAGCAGTAACTACTAAACATTATGATTGTAACATATTAACATTGGCAAAATCTTACAACCTTAAATTAAGATTATAAGATTTTAACTAAATTAAGGCTAAATTTAGTTTAGAGTTCTACTGGAACTCTAAAAAAAAACATAAAATAGTATTCTGGTAGAACTTTTAATATTGGTGAACTTCTACTAACTTTAATTTAGTTTTATGGTATGTGAATATCCCGTTTTTTAAACAACTTTTGGCAATTAGGTTAAACAAATAACAAAAACTCATTAGAAAAACTTTGTAATTTTGCTGGAATATTTTAACAGAAATCTGAGAGCCCTAATGTAATCTATTTTGGTAAGTGCATATTTAAGAATTCAAAATAAAAATCTTAAAAATAATTCCGCGCGCGTTTACAATTTTTTTATACAAACAAATTTGGGTAAGTACCAAAGGCAGATGGCGGGAGGCATAATGAACTGGCATAAGTACGAAGCGTTATAAAAACTGGAATAAGTACGAACTGGTATATGTGCGAATTGGCATAAGTGTGCCAAAAAAATTTGCAAACATTGGCATAAGTGCGAATTGGTATAAGTGCGAACTAGCATAAATGCGAATATCGCACTTATGCCAATGTTTGTAAATTTATTCGGCGCACTTATGCCAGTTTCTGTAACTACTTCGCACTTATGCCAGTTCGCACTTATGCCAGTTCGCACTTATGAAATTCGTGCTTATTCAGTCATCCCCTATGGTAAAAACCTAATAATTCGACAGATCACATGCACATAAAGCAACCCAAACCAAAAGCTAATCCTAAAAATAATTAGTAGTTGAGATACTTGTATACAAATGTTTTTTGTGTTAGGTAGTAAAGGCCTTACCAATAAAAAAAAATGATCTGCCATATTCTAATATGATGATATAATATGATCTGCCAAATAGTTTGGCAGATCATATGTTAGAATTAGGTTGTTCTGATTTCCACCAGCTTAGTTACAACGTATCTCATTGAATTGAAGATGAATGGTAAAATGAATATATCATCTATAGTTTTATACTAACTGTTGAGAACAGGGTTGTCCTGAAGAGGTCTTCAATGGAAGAGTGTTGTACGTGTTTTTTGCCAACTAGAGACACCAAAAAAAAAAGTCCTTAATATTTGCAATTTGCCAGCTATAGTTCAAAACTTGCTCAATGTATCAAATCAAATGCTTAAATGACAGCTTTGGGGTGGTAGAACACCCCTAAACCTCTCTTTGGGACGGCCCTGGTTGAGAATGTATCCTTTTTACCAACAAATTTCAATCGAATGTGATACATGGTACCTATTTGATTATTTCTACCATTAAATTTCAATATGAAGTTTTTCATTGCACATGTATAAATACAATATTTATAAAATTTGTTCGACCCAATTATTGTGCAATCTCTCATAAGAATTCAGCTTACTTTATAATTAAAACGTTTGTCTTTAGAAGAGATTAGTAACAGCTTGTACTTGCTAAGAAATTTTTGAATGATAAAGAAGGTTTTTGTTATGATACTTCTAGAAAAATTTGAAATTAAGGAATACCATAAGATTGCCTAATTTTAATATATTAGAGACATGGTATAGCACATTAGATTTAAAGTTACTAAACTGAAAATATGTAATTTTCAATTTTATTTTGGAGATGGGAAAACTTTAAAATATTTGTTTATGGGAAATATTTATTTATATTCCCCATACTTAACATGCATATCTTATATAGGACCCAAAAATAGCTAATAAATGGTATATATTTAGTAGAATTTCTTTACATAATTGCGGACTTTGACTAGCATTCGATTCAATCTGCTGAGTTTCGTTGCCAAGCCATTTAGATGGTCTTGAAAAGAAAGATTAGAATCAATTTTAATGCCAAAATATTTAATAGATATTCTAAAATATAAGTTGCATTCAAGTTATTATATAAGTCGCAGCAGAAAAACCAAACAGCTCAACACTTATTTTAGATAATGTCAAGGATTTTTGCAATTTTTACAAACTAAGTTTCGAAGACACGATAGAAAGAAAAATAGAACTAAAATTAATGTTTTAAAAATAAAGTTCCGAAAGAATATTCTAACATATATTGTGCAATTGAGTGATGGAACGAAGTGGAACAAAAAACCCTCTTGGAAAAATTTCTTGAAGAAAAAAATTAAAGATTATCTTATTTCGTTTTTTTTCAATGTAATTAAATTACAATTTACCTCACTTGTATTTTGTAGTGGATGTTTAATAAATATATAATAATAATTTAAGTTCAGTATTTTTTAGCATTTAACTAGAAGAACAACCCGCTGAGCACCCAATATCATTCTAGGTTTGGGTTGGATTTTCATCAAATACATATTACGACATCGTTGCGATGTTAAAAAGATGATGTTTTATTAACGCCTTTCGACGTCTTCTGAAGTTGTAACCTCGTTGTAAAAATGTCAGAAGTTTCGTTTCTTGAATTTATTGTTTACAAAAATGGTGATTCTGGGTTCGGTTTCCTTCTCAATTGCATCCAATTGCAACTTTTTATAAAAAAAAACGTGTTGGATATATTATTTTTTTCGACGTCTAAAAACATTTCTAAGAATTTTTTAAAGTAAATCTTTACAGCGTTATATTTGATGGAACAACGGTTAGCATGACAAGCAGTCATAGTTTTTAAATGACAGTCGCATTGAGATATCTTAATGTTAGTACTTGTGAAACACGAGAGGGCTTTAATGGTTTCGTAAACTGTCATACTGAAAATTATTCTGATTTTACGTATGAACATGTATTAACGGGACAATTTCTAACAAACACAGTTGCAAATACATTAACAAAATTTAGCTTAAATTTAAAGGATTGTGTTGGTATAGGCACTAATATACAATGGAACAGTCACAAAAACAAATTCAATAAAAAGTCTATTTTATAACAATGTTTTAAACTTATTAATTTCTTATTGTTCGTCTGTACAAGTTGTAAGACAATTGACACAATACTAGAAGTCATATTTTAAAGCTTCGTTAAAGCAATTGGCACAATGCAAGAACTCATATTTTAAAGCTTCGTTAAAGAAATTGGCACAATGCAAGAAGCCATATTTTAAAGCTTCGCTAAAGCATAGGAACTTGAAGGAGAAGGTTGAATATATAAATAAGCTTAAAAGCTTATGTGAAACGAGATTGAACGACATGATTCTGTGTTAATTTTTATATCTTGTTAGATAAATAAAGAAACATTTTATTTGCTATCTCGGTAGAAAGAACAGGATTTAACAAAGGCGTCGTTACTAAAAAAATGCAATATCTGAGCCCTTATTTTTATTAACACTTTGTACATTAGCCAATGTGTTAAAAAACCGCAGTCTCGATAAGGAGTATGTAAAAACTATTCTTAAAGATACATTAAAGATATTAAATAAAAGGCCATAAAACAATCGTAGAAACTTCAATGTTAAATTTAACAGTGCATTAAAGTTACTAGAATGCCCAAACCTCTATGCTAAAACACCCATACCTCTATGCTAAACACTTTCAAATTTACTATAGATTCAATTTTTAATTTCCGTTATTTGATTGTATACTTCTATATTTACAGTTCATATTTTCTGATGATTATTATATTATTGTAATTATAATTACAATAATATGTTCAATCTTTTTTTTGTTGTTGTTAATGAAACCTTGAACTCTTTTCAGCTAAATGTAGCAATACGTAGAAATTTGTTAAATAAAACAAAGGCAGTGTTTACGGCATCAATAACTAGTCTACTAAATTTTATTAAAGAGCTACCTAACAGCTGATCAATCTTTTTGAGATTATCAAATCATTTCTTCCTAACCACAGTATTAGAGTCATCCTCAAAAGTCAACACTCTTCTTCATTTCCAATTACTTCTAGAGTACCTCAAGATTCTATCTTTATTCCTTTATTGATTCTATATCAATGATTTTCTTCTTTTAAACAAGATTCAAAAACACATTGTAAACTTTGTTGGAACTGCTTTTTCCATCAATCAAAACTTATTCTCTCTTTCTAAAAACCCTATTACTCATCTAGTTTTTATCTAAAAACCCTTTTACTCATCTAGTTTTTTATCCCGCTCTTCAATCCTTTGGAGTTCTTTCCCATTTTTATATTTTCCTGACTTGCACAACATACAACTTTTCAAGTCTATTGTAATTTGTCACTTTTCTCTTTAACTTTTTCTTTGTTTTTTAAAAACTTTTAACCTTACTGATTTAAAATTAGCTAATTAGATTAAAAAAAGAAAAAAAAAAGAAATTCTCTCTAATACACTCTAAGCATACAAGCAGTGATGGTTTCACTTTACATGTGTTTTGCAACTACTTTGTACTTTTCTGTTTAACGTTGCTTCAGTAGAATCTTAGTTTCTCGGTTTAAAAAAAGCTTAAAACTTAAATAAGATTGACAATAGGATAAGAACAATTAAATGGTTTAGCTGTTTTGGAGTATTCCCATTCCGTTCCACTTTCCTCCTCCTCCTTAAGGACAATTTTCTGGATCCGCCACTAGTTAGCATATTATCAATAAAGAAAAGAAAAGCTAATTATTGAAAAATATTTACATTGAGAAAGATTATATGTTAAAAAGATTTAAAAGATTTTTATGCAGATTAAAAAGTTAGCTGATGGAAAGTTTAAAAATGATTTGCAAGCTACGCTAATGAGTAGGTGATTTAATGCTGGGTAAATGAATAGATGATTTAATGCTGGGTAAATGAGTAGACAACTTAATGCTGGTTAAATTGTTTATAAAAATAATTTTTGCTTTGCGGTGAAATTTTCAAACTCATATAAATAAAGAAAAAAAATGCAACAAAAAATTAAAGCTAATTTTTAAAAGGTAGTGAAATTGCATACAGTAAAGATTGAATACAGTGGGTTTGCAATACAATTGTATACAATGAAGTATATGTACTGTATATTGTGTGTAAAATATCATGGGATTTACTGTACCCATGACGTAAAAACAAATAATAATAATGAAGCAGCATATGATTGTTGATTTTTAAATGCTTTTAAATAAATTAAGTATTTTGACCTAAAAATGAAATTGATTCAATCAATTTCATTTTTAGGGTAGAAGTGGTGTAGTGGCGTAGTGGTGCAGTGATGTTGTGGTTAGAGTTCTGGCTTCAGAACTATAAGTCTGTTCGAAGCTAGCTCTAGCTATTTATTCATCATTGGAGAGAAATGAGGCGTGAACTTCCTAATGGAATGTTATTCCACAGTGCTCTTTAATAAGACCTTCTTTCTTTTTACCTAAATAACTAACGAAAAAAAAAACTAGAAAAATTTCCATTTTAGCCAAGTCTGAACCTTTAAATATTTACGAAGTCAAAACTCAAACAGAAACTATTTGCAAGACCAATATAAGAATATCCAATTAAGTTGATTAATTACTAATACCTTTGGTTGAAGTTTTTGTCCCTTAAAATTGCTACAAATAAAATGATTTCATAAAAGTTGTAATTGTAAACATTAAGCAATGTTGATGGGCTTTGTCAGTGATAACATTAGCTTTTAAAACTCCCAAAGTATATTCAATATGAAAGTATATTAAAAAAATGATTAAAAACGTCCGCAAATGAGTTATTTTTTGAAAAAGTTGTCGAGTCTTCAAGTATATTTTTTTAAAAAGAATTTCATGTTTAAAGATATGTCATTCTTTTTTAATAATATTTAACTTATTTTATGATAAATAATTTGCTTGTAAAAAGTTATAAAAAAAAAATGAAATTCAATTTATTTAAAAGCTGTTTTTTATCATATGATTAATCATGGATAAAGGCATTAATTTGCGCATTAGACAAATGGAGAAGTCCGTATATGCAGAAAAGAAACGCAAAAATTCTGCGAGCCAGAAGAAAAGGATTTGGGTTATAAATTGAAGGAAAAGAAATGGTTAAATTATACCAGTCTGGTACTTAGTATTCAGAAAAGGGTTTTCCATATAGTACGTACACAGGCATAAAGGAGTAAAGGGGTTACCCAAAAATATGTTCAAGGAGAGGGACGCAGTTTGACTATTTTTCTTAAAACTTGTTTTGTTTTTTTAAACAAAAGTATTGAATGTTGTTAGTTTAAAAATCAGCGTCATGTTATGTTTGAAGAGAAATGTTGAACCTAAGTTTTTTTATTTCTTGAAAACTTTCAAGATGAAAGAGCTGGAGTGGTTTTGTTATAAATAATGCGTACGTACGCAGACATTTATTACCATATTTATTAAAAATTAATATCACTAAAAATTAATATCAGGAAAAGTTACTCCATATTTATTTAAACATTTATTTACAATCGTCAGACGTTTTTAATGTATTTTCGAATAATCTCGAGTAAATTTTTTAAAAAAAACCGGTAAGTGGCAAAAAAGAAAAAAAAAACAAAACCTTGCATGAATAAATAAGATTAAAACGTATTCTAATCGGTTCACTAAAATAAATTACAATAATTGGAATTTAATGTAAAAAGTCACTAATAAAATTTACTCGAAAACTGGATTAGATTTATTCGTTTAAATTGGCTCAAAACAAATCTTCCACAAAAAAAAAGAACGTCATTAGTTAAGCGTTCATGAACTGGTTATGTTACCTGGTTTCTAATGATGTAATTGACAAATTTCCACAAATACACACAAATGGTGCAAATAAGTGCAAAAAAAAAAGTTTTACAATCTGTATTCTTCAGCAATTTTATAAAATAAAAATTTGATACTGTATCTAAGTGAGGAATATAAACTAAAAGCGCATTGCTTGAAAAAGTTTAATAAAAATAAAATATTTTAGATAGACTTTTTTAAAAGACCTATCAATATATATTTTAAGTACTTTAAAATTATTTTTTCATTACCAAAAAAAAGCAGCAAACCTAAAATCAAAGATTTCCTGAAAAATTTGGAACTTTTAACAAACTTCAGCTTTGACACTATATAAACAAACTAGTACTAATAACTCTCCAGTTTTAAAGCATTTTTGCCCCACTGTGCGTTGTAATAATGATTTGGATTTTTGGTGATTTTTAAACGATACATACTCAGAAATAGAGACCAACCCGTCATCACAAATGTCTTTGAGTGATATATGAGTAAATATTTTGTGAAAAGAAATGTTGCGTTGATTAATCTCAACCAAAACTTCATCAACATGGTTTATCTCTGGTTCATTATGAATCACTTCAATTTCTAAAATAGATTCCTCGAAACTAATATTATTAATTTTTCTTGAACATTAGTGTCATTCTCAACATTTAAATTCTTATATAAGTTGGGATTGACGTCGTTGACGAGAAAGTCGGGATTGACGTCGTTGACGAGAAAGTCGGGATTGACGTCGTTGACGAGAAAGTCGGGATTGACGTCGTTGACGAGAAAGTCGGGATTGACGTTTACTTTTATCTAACTACTTTTATACTCGATAAAAGTAGTATAAAAGCTTTTTAAATCTGAAAGAGAAATTTTTTAGCCCAGGTTTTTTTCAATTTGACATGTATTAAGAAAAACCCTCATTTTATCTGAAAACTCATTTATTGTTGGAAAAATTATTTTGAATAGTTTACTAGGAAATAATTTGTGATAAAATAGATCAAGTGAAACCTTTTTTTGTTAAGTGATAACTTTGTTTGTTTTTTGTTTATTTAGCATTGCAGTTACAGATGCAACAAAGCCAGTATGTAGTGACATAACTTTTTGACGAATTTTCTCCAGAGTTTAATACTGAGTTTAATACCTCGTACAACCAAAATAATGCTCATAAGGTTCTTCAGTACAATATCTAGGGCATTTAATTCACTCCTGTGTGTACAAAAAGATTGAACCTATTGCATTTGCAACAATATTTTTCAAAGCTGTCAAGTTAATACCTTCAATAGATAAAAACTAAATCATTGCACCATTTAAAAGATATTCTTAATTGGAAATCAATATCGTCAGCATTTGTTGAAATTAGAAAAAGTCGGAGAAATACTAAAGTCAAAGAAAGTATAAACTGTGATTACTTTGAAATCGCATGACTGCTAAAATCTGCTTCTATTATACATTTTATTAAATTAGGGTCACAAATTCCATACACTAAGAAATCAGATGCATAATCTTTAATTTCATATAAATCCCTAGATATATTTAAACTTAGATATGAAAAAATTCCAGGTTGAATCAGATCTGATCCAATTGCTTTTAATTCAGTAATAGACAAAATTTGGTTTCTTATGGCTTTTGCAACATGATTATCATCTATGACAGCAACTTCATTTATTTTTTCATCAAGAAATTATAATAAAATCTTTGATATCCATTTACTTTCATATGATACACTATCTATGCAATATGACACAACTTCAAAATTTCAATGTCTCAAACTTTATTTAATCTTTCGTTAAGGCTATCTAAAGAAACATCAAGAATAACTATTTGAAATTTCTGCAGTGATATGATATTGTTATATTATATCAAGGACGTATTAATAGATGAAAATGATGGGAAAAAATAGAGAACAGATGTTAACTATTTTTAACTTAAGAATATTTAATTGATTTTGCGTCAAAATAACAATAGTCTCGCCTAGCCTAAGAAATATTTAAACATTCCATAACACTTAAAAACTCTAAAAAGTTTTTTAATAAATAAAACCTTTTCATAATATGATTTATAAACTCAAACGAAATCTTTACATGGAAAAAAAAAGTTAATCACAGAAAGATATCAAAACAAAATTGTGAGAGAAAATTTCCGACAAAAATGAGAAATTTAAATACTTAAAATAATAGTGAAAACTAAGTGTAGGGAATAGAGACCACAAGTAATCTATAGTTCGATCTATATATGATCTACAGTTTTACCTACCACTATCTAGAATATTCGTTTCACTTTGCAGTATTCATTCTTGCAAACTTAATATCACTTTTTTACAAAAACATGATTTTTGACGTCTTAGTTTAATTAATAATAAGTTCTTATTAAAAGACGCTCACATATCAAATTTGACATTTTAAAACAGATGAGCTATTTCTGATTGATGCATTAATTTTAAAAAAAAGCTGAGTTTTGTAGGTAATTGCACTTTTTAAAAAAAGTAATAAGAAAAGTGAAATTATCGGAAAAACGTCGGTTTACTTTTATAAATTATTCAGAAAAATGACGCTATAAATTATAGCTCGCATAGGTTTTTGCTTAATCGCGGCGCCTCACATCGATAACAATGAGTTATACGTCCTTGGTTATATTAATAGAAAATGATGTAGTATGAGATGTTTATGATTTTCTTTGTAAAGTTTATGAAATGATTAGAAAAAGAAATCATATCCTGAAATTTCATTTGTTTCTGAAACAGTAAGTCCATTTGCCAAAAGTTCTTTTTTCAGATTTTGAAGTAATACTTTTAATTTTTAAACTCACCTTAGCAGCTTACAATTTTCGTTTTTCATTATATAGTGAATGGTTAAGTTTACAGCTCTTTACAAATTCTTCAAGTCTGCATCACGAGTAGGTATTAAAAAGGATACAAGTTCTCTTCTCTCATTAAATACACCATGGGTTAGTTTTATTTTAGCTTCAGTAGAAAATCAATTTCAGAAGTAGCTACAATTTCAAAACTTTTAGAAAAACAACAGAAAAAACATGTCTTCATTTTCTTTACGATACGATACCTTGTGAGATGGATTTACAATGTTACATACTCATAAGTAGTAAAAGCTCTTCCCTTTCGTACTTTGATTTTAACGTTATATAGAAAACATTGTATATTTTAAATATCTTGATCCAATTTAACGTACTTTCATTCTAATTGTATTTTGCTTTAACAGACCACTTAACTTTTTAAAGCCATATTTTATTTTGAGAATATAAATGAAGCGCGGACCGAAGCGGAAAGTCTTTTAGTAAAACACCCTATATATATCATGCGAGCCCTTCCTTTGTATACCTTTTAAAATAAAAAAGTCCCGTGCACCTGCCGTCAATAGTTGAGATCCGCACATCAACAAACGGAAGGCCTTACATTTTGAGATAAAATTTTTTTTCATGAATTCTTAAAACAGACAGGGCGCGTACCGCAACACATTTTATTACTGGGCTATTCTTAAACTGCATAATCCAATAGGTTTATGTCCGGCCATGGAATGATTAATTAAAAAATAATACAAACGAATTGACTAAACGATATTTGACACCCGACATAGTTCCCAAACCAAGCGGAATACACCCCCTAATCTCGGTTACTATTGTAATAATTGAAAGCCTGCACTCTATCATATAAAAGTCCTAGCTCTGACCGAACTTGTCAATGTAACTATTGACATAGCATGCCACGGCTATTAAGTAGGTAATATAAATTATTAAAAACAACGACAGGAAAAACAAAAAAATTCAAGTAACGGCATTAATCTTCAGCTTCAACATTAATGGTTTGGAGTTCTAAAAAAAAAATTATTAAATATTGCAAAAAGAAAAAGATGGAAGTTGTACTTAAAAAAAAATGACTTATTACAAAACCTTTATTAATTACTAAAAACACTTACTTTTGAAGGAGTCAACTTTGACAACGGTTACCAGAGTATATAATTTGTTTGCAGAATCTTCATCTTCGTTTCTACGACGAGCTAAGCGAACTCTAGCACGACGAGGAACATTGCTAAAATTAAATCATTAATTTAATTAAAATTTATTTGGGTTTTTCCATAAAGTACATACACAGGTATGGGAGAGTGGTAAAACAATGTACAATTTCATGCAAGAAAGGTAGGACACAGGGGACAAAAAATCAATATTATGTTATGCAACAGAAAAATGCATAACTAAAAATTTTACGATATCAATGTTCTGAAAAGTTTATGCGCTGGGAAGAGGTTAATTTTGTAATATGTTGCTTAGGAAAGGAGAGGTCACTAGAAGTATACAAATGCGCACTAAAAGATGAGAGGTCTTAAATTCAGGATTACATACTCGATGGATGCCCCATTTATTAAAAGCAGATATGGTTAATAACTGTTATTGGCATTAAAAACGCACTTTTAATTTTTAAACAGTTAAAGTTATTTTAACATTAAACTTAGTTTTATCTTAATTTATGGTTTAGGAAAACCAGTTAAATTGTTTTTTAAATCTTCTTAATTCCTTATCAAGTTTTAACAACCAAAAACATTAAACAGGTGAAACACAGAACAAACTATATTATAAAATAAATGACCTTTGCAAGGTATGACTTACCGAATACCGTGAGACCACACATATTTGTTCAAACCAGTATCTATTCGAACATCAGTAGTGCCCATCATTTTCTTGGCAAATTTTTTTATTTCTCTAATTGCTCGTGGAGCCTTTTTCTTAAACGGTCTAAATCAAAGTAAAAATTTATTAGTTTTAATAGTCAAATGATTGTATAAGTATAGCTAAAATATTATTAAAGAGTATGATGTATAGTGTATACTATTATAAAATGTTTATAAGTGTAGCTAAAAAAAGTGTATACTCAAATGATATATTCTATGAGTGTAGCTAAATTAAATGATATATATTTAACAAATGCCAATACGTATATCTATTAATTTTAGGCATGTACCAATGCATCAGCATCGACCTGCCGATGCATTGACCATTTAGCAGTTGTCAATTTTTTTTTAAAACTTTTAAATTTAATTTCTGTGTTTCTATACTATAGTCCAACATAGAATTGTGCCATAAACATTAATGCAATGTATAAACCTAACGTATTAATAAGTTTTATATTAGCATAAATGCAACCACTTAACTAAAAAATTTTTAACTGCTTTTAACAGGGCTCCCTACTTTTTAAGTGTTTTCTTATAACCAATAAGAAATTAAATAATAATAATAAATTATAAATTATGATTGCTTTACACAAATATTTTTCTTAAAACTCTTTAAGTTATTTTTTACAATCAAAATATTTCATTACATTATATTAAAATTAAATAACAAAAAGAAGTTTATTATTAAATTAAAAGTATTTAATAAATAAAAATTTAATATAAGTAATGTTTTATAATTTAAATTCGTAAAAACATTTGCAAAAAATTGCTAATTACTAGAAGTAACAATATTAAATCCTTTTATTTATTCTTTATAAAACTAAATTGTTCTAATTTGAACAGAATGATGAAAGTAAATATTTATAAAACAAGTTTTTTTAACTGAAGTAATTGCTCTAATTATCTAGATAACAATAAAAAATAAAAAATAAACTTTAACAGTAACAATTTAAAAACATTGCTTTTATTGTCACATCAATGGAATATGGCATTTCCATTTAAGGTATATTTGTTGATGCATCGCTCTGTATCCATCGACATCTGTACACCCCTAATTAATTTGCACAAATGCAGCTTCTTATAATAAAAAAAACCCCAAACTTAAAAATGAAGTTTCAGCTACCAATGCTAGTTGTATCTGCCATGTTAAACATGTAACAAAAAAACTTTTACTTAAACTTTTATTTTAAACAGTCTACATGTTTAAACTGAACATTTATTTGAACATACAGTAAAACATAACAAGTATTATTTTAATTGTAAATACATATTTTATATAATACAACATTTTACAATTTACATACATTTAGTATTTTACAATTACAAATAGCAACAACAACAACAAAAAGCATACAAGGTTGCATTCTAGGTAAGGACACGCAAATATTCGTTAAAATTTGGATTAAGAAATTTGGTGAAGCTAACTTTGACTAATGTATCAAATTGAAATTTGACTTTTAGCAAAATTCTATTTTGCTATATTTGATATAAACTTCAGTTAAATTTTCAAGTTATAAATTTTTATTAATTTCAAAAAATATGTAAATAGGGGAAAGCAGGGCAATATGGGTTTTCAAACTAGGGCTGTACCGGATTTAATTTTTCAAATCCGGCTGGAGCCGGATTTCTACTGACAGATCCGGCCGGAATCGGAGCCGGATTTCAAAACAAAACTACAGGAGTCAAAATCCTGTACATCCCTACTTGGTGTTGAGCATGGTGAACAATGTGGACTATTCAGAATACCAAGTGACTGCTGTTTTCTGTTAAACTTCATTGTTGTTATTTAAAAATTTTTATAGCGATTTCTATATATAAATTAATAGAAATTCTAAAGAAATTCTATAGGCCATATGTTTTAAAAGTTTATAGTAATTCTATTGAACTTTTTTTCCAGGATTTTGTCACTACGCCACTGTAGTGGATAATTGTGTCTATTTATTTCTGGTTCTTTCGGATATTTCCTTAGCCGAGTTTCAATGCCTTTTAGTAATTGTTGTTTATGTGCCCTGTCACCAGCGGACGTAGACTGAATAGTTTTATCAATAAATTGCCAGAGTAATGATGACGATGATGTAGAAAAATTATCAAGCCCGGCTTATTTTGGTGGATTTTCTTCAGTTTTGTCAATCTTCTGGTCAGTATCCTCAGATTGACTTCAATTTTGTTTTTTCAGCTGTCAGTGTTGCCTGTAATGAGGAGAACTTAGTTTTAAATTGTGAGTCAACCAGTCTCGTCAGTATATAAAGAGGTTTCTCTTTTCAATGCTTTTAAAACGCTCATCCAATCACTTGATTAGGGTTGACATCATAGTCTTTATACCTACATCATTGTAGAATATCGTGTCTTCCCTTCAGAATTTTTTGTTGCGTTGTTGTTTGAAATTAGACTAAGCTTATTAAATTATAAAGAAATATAAATACAAATACCAAAACAAATATGAGGTTCATAAAATATAGAATTACAAAAAATATTGATTTTTATAAATAAAATATTATGTATACATGTAAACACGGGCAAAAAAAAAAAAAATGTAATAAATATTTGATAAAATTCAAAACTCCGGCTAAAATTATGCTGGATTTGCTAAATTTTTGCTGGAGCCGGATTTTGGCCGGAGCAGGAGCCGAAATCCGGTACAGCCCTATTTCAAACCTAATGTCATTTATAAGGTTCAACATACTATTCTACTCTAACTACTACTGTATGTATTACATACAGTAATATGTTGATGTTATATTAACTATACGTTTTTAACATGGAATTTTATTTTTTCTTTATAATTCAACATGGCTGTGAATGGTTTTGAAATCTATTTTGAAATATAAAGTTACTAAAGTTGTATGGTTCATCAGATCTTGTGATAATTTCTTGAGGTATTAGAATAGCTTATTACTTTTTAAATTTCCAAAAATTTTTTGTTTTGTTTACAAAGCTTAATTTAAGTTAAGAGTAAATTAAGCTGTGTTTTATTTTAACAAGGAAATTGCTGATGTTCTGAGAATAACGAATCACCTCAACCTTGAGATTTAAAACCTTCTTTTATTTAAAGATCAAAATCACATTGTCAATATGCACTAGACACTTTTCCTTCTTCAGAATGAAAAATTATGACAAGATATTTATTTTCCTTTTTTAAAATTTACATATATATAGGAGTGACACCAAATAACTATAACAATAATTAAAAAATAATATTATCTATAATAAAACAAATAATATAATTATAATAAAATATAACTAATAAGAATAAATATAAATAATTATTTGAAAAGGAAGGTGTCACTCAAACCCATAAATAAGGATCGACAAAGTGAAGAGGGACAATTAAAAACTTATAAACTTTCTTTTAGGCTTTTGATTTTTTGTGCAATTAATAACATATAATTCATACCTTATAAATGACATGAGATTTTTGCAAATTTTCAGGGCTTGCTAAACAAATAATGATTAAGAGCCTAAAGCAAAACTGATTTCAAAAACAAAGTATTCTAAAAGTTATAACTCCTATTTTTGCTGTTTTTGAATAATAACAATAATAATAAAAATTAAAACTTACAACTTTTATCATATAATAATATAAAAATTATTGTTAAAACTTGTGATATATAATGGGAATTTAATACAACCAATTACATTCATATATTAAGTCACATGATTACACCGATAAAGCTACAGTTAAGCTGCCTAAAATAATATTTTTTTGCTTGTTATGCAAGGATGTATAGCTACATTATCTTATAGCTTGACTCACAACAGAGTGCTGCTACATCGACTGAGGGTTTGGCATGGGGCAGCAATATTTTTTTTTATTATTTCAATTAATATTTCTATTGTTTACAAAGCTTCTTCCGAAATGAGCGCAACAAGCGAATATAATAAAATTTTTTTAGGCTGCTTTACTGTACGATTACTGATTATGCCATATATTAAGTCACAAATTTTGAAATGTTTTAGCGCTCTTTATTAGTTAAAATATTTTAACTATTTCGAACAAATAAATTACTAGAACTTAATCAAAGAGTTAAAAACTAAAAGTTAAAATCAAAAAGAGTTAAAAATTCTACACAATGAAACAATACTTAAAAATTAGAAATATTTATTTGACAAGTAATTTTGTCTCTGGTTGTCTGTCAGCTCTTATTAAGCATATTTTTTGTCAGAATGTATTGATAATGCGCCCTCATAGAGCACTTATATCTGATTTGTTGCTTAAAACTTTAATGTTTCTTTTATGTAACAAAGACTTATAGGCTATATAGTGATAGTTGATGCTTTTGAATTAATACTAAGAAATAATTACAACATAAATTTAATTGAAATGATGTAGTAATAGTTGTTAGCACAAAAAATACATAAAAATAAAGAATTTTTAATTTAATCTCCAGATATATTTTTTAAATAAATTCATTGAATTCTGCACATAACCTTAATATACTTTTGCAATGTGGCTTATTATCACAGCACTTGTAACCTTTTGCAGTTTTGTTCACAATTGGCTTTAATGTTAAGCCAAAATTTGGCTTTACATTAAAGCCCTTAAAACTCTTGGCCTCAGAACATGTGGTCTTAACAACTTTGATGAAATGTATTACTTTGTATTTTTGATCATCCCTCAATGATGTGCATAGAGAACACTGTTTAATTAGATAATGAGCTAGGTTTTTAAAAGTAAACTAGGATGTAGGTTTACTGTAAATTGTTGTCCACATATTATAGTTAATTATAGAAAAAAAAATATTCTGACATAATGATTTTATTTTAAGAAATGATGTAAATAATGGATTATAAAATAAATTTTAGGTGATGAATTTTAAGAAAGTTCGATAAATTAATTTTTAGTAGTAGACAAAATTTATCTGAAATTATAAATGCTTCTCATAGGTATAAATTTAAAAAATATATCTTACAAGTCATGAATTCTTTTGTGCAAATTAATAGTATACTCTCTTGTCACCACTTCATTCATAGGCGATTTAGTCGACTTTTTCTTGTCGTTCTTTTTTGCCATTTTTCTAATATAATTATTTAAAAAAACAATTTTAAAAAATACTTCTCGGTATCATCAATATATTAAACAAAGTCAATGTAAGTCGATTAACAAGTTCTAAACAAGTAAGGCGATTTTAAAGATATCCATCGATTAAAAATTTGCATATCGGCCAGTCAACTTACCACAAATAGTGAAGTAAAAAGGCCGACCATGTTAATTTACGCAAAATTTTTTGCGGAATATATTGTGCCGGTGGCCGAAAAAACAGTTTATGATTGACTAGACTATGTTATTTACAATTTGGTTTTGACCATCAAAAATAATAAAATACATATTGAACTTCTTTAAATTAGATCAAAAGAGCTCATACAAAGTTAGGGTTTTATTTTAAGTATTAAATTATGACATAGCCCATAAAGTATAAAGAAATTAAAAAGAAATTAAAATAAAATTTAAAAATTGCTCTGTTTTTGAAGAAAGAAAAAAGAATATTTTTTAAATTTTGTTATTTTTGAATGACAATATATCTTTGCTTAATATGATTTACTTTTTATTTTAATATTGTTATTTATTATAAAAACTCTATACTTTTCGTGTTGTGTGTGACACGTTTTTATTTGTTATTAGTATTATTGAATAATTTTTGTTTTGTTTATTTATGGTTATTTTTTAATGAAGTATTTATTATAATTTTATTGATTTTATTATGATTATTTATATTAGGATTTTTATATTTATTAAATCATTGTTACTTTTTTTTTGCAGTAATTGTTTAACATGGTAGGTTGTTACGTTTTGTCAGTACATAACTGTTTGTAACTTTTATATATATATATATATATATATATATATATATATATATATATATATATATATATATATATATATATATATATATATATATATATATATATATATATATATATATATATATATATATATATATATATATATATATATATATAAGATCGAAGGACTTCTATAAACACAGGAAAAAAATATTAAAATAATAAAAAAATTATAAAAATGTCGTGGACCTTTTGTATGAAATGTTTCTTCATATTTTTAATGAAAAACAGGACTTTGTCTTAAACTGTACTTTCGAAAGTTTTAAGGCTAATTCTAAACGGCATTTACGAAATATGGAATTTGATATATTGGATTTTAAATATACTTTTTTGATAATGTTCACGGTTATCTCTCTTTTGTCTTATTTTATTTCTTAAATTATTAAATCAAAGTATTATTAGTTTGTATGACGAAAGTTTTGTGTGTTTTTACTGTTTTACTGATTAATTATTAAATACCCGACGGGCATTTATTTTTAAAAATTATGTTCTAAATGTATTTTAGATGTCTTTTAAACATCTTCAGAACATTCTCATGTAAAGAACGTTTAAAAGACGTTTGAAAGACGTTTGAAAGACGTTTAAAAGATATTTAGAAGGTAACTTTAAAAAACAAATGCCCGTAGGGTATGTAAATTTTTAAAACGCTTAAAAACACCAATGTTATGGGGGCATGGTGGTACCTTATCTTCTTCTAACTTACACACACACACACACACACACACACACACACACACACACACACACACACACACACACACACACACCCAGCAAACTCGCCATGCTTGGCCCATGCATGGCCCACCATCGGTGCCATGACTGGCCCACCATCGGCACCATCACACCGTTTATTGCTTGGCCCATGCATGGCAGCCGTTCTGCGACCAGCGTTTAGCCGTTGTTTTGCCAGTGATCATTTTTACGCTACTTTAGGTTGATTTTATTTGCTTTTTAACATGTATTGCTATTTTTATAAATAAACAATACTTAAATAAATGCGAGATTGTAACTTAAGCAAGCAAATGCAAGATTTTAACTTAGAGATTTTAACGTAAAATAAGTAAGGAAGAAAAAGATAAAGCGAGGTGATGAGTGATGTGCGCCTCATCATGTTTGACACATGATGAGGCGCACAGATGGGTTGTTAGCGAAGTTTTCCTTGTGATCTTTCAAAGTGAAAAAACAGTTAGAGGATCCGTTTATTTCTATTTTTTTAAATACCTCGTGGTTGGTTAAAATTTGTTTTCCTTCTTTGTTTATATGGTCCTTTAATTTTGGATTTACTTTTTTGTATGTAGTGGTAATAGCATTTGTTAACAGATTATTCAGTTCGGCTCCGTTCAGCTTAAACATCAAAACAAAAATGGGAAACCGTTTTCTAGCCCTTATTGACTTACATTTTCCAGCCGATCACAAGCTACATAAAATATTCAACCGAAATTCTATTAAAATTAGCTACAGTTGCATGCCTAACCTAAAATCTATCATAAATTCGCATAATTTCAAAATTTTACACAACAAAAATCAATTAAAAACCAACCAAAAGCATTTTGCTCTTTGAACAATCAATGTTTATCTAACAATATTGTCTATCAAGCAACCGTAAGTTCCAGTCATCATGATCGTAATAAAAAAGTATATTTTGGCATTAGTAATACACCATTTAAACTAAGATACGCAAAACATCTCAAATCATTTGCATCAGTTAAATATAGAAATGACACAGAACTATCTAAGGAAATATGTTTAAAAGACCAAAACATAAAGCCCATTATAGAATGGAAAATTGTCAAACGTTGTAAACCTTACAATCTAGCAACAAAAATATGCCACCTTTGTCTCTACGAATTGTGTGTGTGTATATATATATATATATATATATATATGTATATATATATATATATATATATATATATATATATATATATATATATATATATATATATATATATATATATATATATATATATATATATATATATATATATATATATATATATATATATATATATATATATATATATATATATATATATATATATATATATATAACACACAAGAGAGAGTATTTTTTAATTAAAATATTAACAGTGATGTTAATGTTCTAGTAGCTATACAAATAATGTTTTTTTAATTTATTGAGAAAAATATATCGAAAAACTGAGTTTTCAGTTTTAAAAGAATGAGGGAGATTGTTCCAAGCATTGGTGCACTAATGTTTAATTGATTCGCTGCCAATTTTTATTTCTAGTGCGTTCTACAAAGATATATTGCATGAAGAGGATCTTAAGGAAGTGAAATGTTTGTTACGTAATTGAAAGAAAAAGTTCTTGAAGGGTATTCTAAGTTTATCATAAAGATAATACAAATAAACAATTTAAAAGAATAATATTGCCATTTATCTTTAGAGTTTTTAATAATTTATACAGCAGAGAGACATTGTCAAATAGGTAATTTTGAAAGTGAATAATATTAAAAAAATAATAAAAAATCCTGAAGGGCTTTTTGTTTTGTTTTGAGATGAAACTAGTTAGTTTGAGAAAAGTTTGTTTTAAACCCTAAATCTGACACACATACCTAAGGTGCGATCCAAATATAGCATGTTAAATGCTCATAAGTGTTTCAAAATTTAAGAAATGTCTGATCTTAGCTAATATTCTAACAGATCGACTTAGCTTAGTCTGTAAGTAAGCTTGATGAGACTTAAAAGAAAGACTCTCATCCAGCCAAACTCCTAGGTACTTCGCAGTTTTAGACGAAGTTAATATTTTTCCATTATGCTCCTTGTTTTTTTGGTTTTTGGTTTTAAAAACAACTATTTTAGTTTTTGTAGTGTTTAGTGAATTTTATTTGCTCTAAGCCAATCAATAACAGAAAATATGGCCTCATTAATTTTTAATTGCATTTTTTCAAACCAATCTTCAACAATTAACAAATTAATGTAATCTTCGGCAAAATAATACGTTGAAACATTATTAATGGTGTTGAAGTTCGTTAATGTATACAAGGAAAAGCAGAGGCACCAATATTGGCCCTTGAGAAACTCCCGAAATTGTAGTTTTGGTTAATGAAGATGTTTAATTAATTGTAATTTATATATATATATGTATATATATATATATATATATATATATATATATATATATATATATATATATATATATATATATATATATATATATATATATATATATATATATATATATATATATATATATATAATTTATAATTGCTCTGTTCTTTTAAGAACATTGAGCACTCTATTTTGTAGAATAAATTTTTTTTTTGATTGTTTAAATATATATATATATATATATATATATATATATATATATATATATATATATATATATATATCTGTGTGTATATATATATATATATATATATATATATATATATATATATATATATATATATATGTATATAAAATTGAAAATGCATCATTTACGGTAATATACTATTTATTTTAAATATTAAAAAAAATTTAATTTTAAACGTGGTATTTCGGCTCATAGTTAAAGCCATTTTCAAACTAAAATGCGTTACAATAATTCATTATTTACAATCAGGGTTGGACTAACTCTGAAACATGGACCGGAAAACCATGAGTGACTGACCTCATCAAATTGTAACAGCCTATTTACACTTTTTGTTTTTTTAAATTTCATTTAATATTTTTAATAAAAGGATGGCTGACAGTTTTTTCTATAATACAATTAATGGCGGTTGTATCGAAAGACAATCTTGCACCCAAATGAAACAGGTTTCTTAGAAAGAGGTTTCTTCAAAAAAGTGACCTAGTTCTAATAAATTAATAATAACTAATGAGGTATAATAATCTAAATTATTAAAACTTTTTTTAAAAGTAAAAAAGTATGTTTTACAACATCATCAATAATGTTGTTGTGTGTTAATTCTTCTAAAATGTCTTTACTTAAATTCATTAAGATCCAAGCATCCAAATTGTCAAGTAATAAACGATTCCGTAGACAATTTTTTATATAACTCAAGGTAGAAAACCTTTTTCACCGCCTACTTGGGTGCAAGACAAAGTCAAGATATATTTAGACTGGGTAGAGAAGTATTAAATTTTTCATTTTCAAGCAGGGCAGGACCACAGTCTTTAAGTGTCTCGTACATTTCAACACATTTATTCTTAAATTATAAATAAAAAAGTGAATTAAAAATAAACGGTAAAAAAGCAAACTATTTTATTCAACTAAGATATTCTTTGGTCACATTTAAAGTATCATCTACTTCAAAATTTCGAAGTAGTTTTGAACTTATTTAAATCTAATAGGTCATTAACCTTTTTAGAATTAAAATAGAAAACCTATTGGTCATAAACCTATTTAGAATCAAATAGGTATTTTGCTCTCATTAATTAAAAAATATAAATATGTAAGAAAGTCATAACTTATAAGTTATAGGAACCAAGAGTATATAAAACAATTAAGTACCTCGACATATTGAATAGGTAAACTTAATGTTTTAAACATCTCATCAATTTTTTTGCTTTAGACATTTTTTTGCTTCGTTAATCAATTTTATTTAGCTACGCTCTCTTTGTTTCTCAAGTTAAAAGTTGTAACTAAATGTATGCCTCAATGAACTAAAATGAGTGTAGTAATAATTATAGTTACATATTACATAACAGGAAACCGGATAACGATATGCTTAAGTTTAAAAATACACAAATAGCATCGTGAGAGCCGAGAACATATCAGCAAAAAAATATAATTTTAATAACAAGACGTATTTTCAGAAATATACTCTGTTGATGCTTTAGTGGTTTCTTCTTTTAATATCTTTATCTATTAGTTTTATGGTACTCGTGACACGTCATAAAATTATATTGTTATAATGTCTTATGTTTATTAATAACAAGATTTGATAGAGTTTCAAGTGGAAAAAACACTTTTTTTTATTAAGTACTGTGTTTTAGGATTATTCCAATTAATTATACCTTTGCAATGTTGTATATTTTCAACAATTCCTAACGCTTTTAAGTTCGATTTAGTCACGTTTTTTTGATTTTCAGCTATTCGTGTTCTTATCTTTTCCCTAGTTTCACCCACATTAAAAACGTCATATGTACATTCAAGTTGGTAAACACACGGGTAACTGTTTGGAGCTTTGATTTATTTTGGCATAATATATTCAGTCAAGATTTTTAAAAAAAAAGTGTATTCATAACTTTTTTAACTCAGGATATAAAGCTCATTATTACAAATGTATAAAATTTGAAGTCAATCGGACAATTACAGCTCCTGCGGTCATTTTCAGAAAATTAGAAATATAAAACAGAAAAAAATGCAAATAAAATTCAAAATATTGAATATACAAAATCCCCCTTTTTCATATACTGTTCCCTCTTCATTGTAGTATTTATCATCGAACCCATTCCTAATTGTTATAAGATTTTTCTTTGTTTTTAATTTTTTCTAACTTTAACTATCTGTCACTATGAGCGTTGCTAGGGGAAGCAAAATTACCCGCAAAAATAAATCTCATTAACGGTTATAGTTTTTTTTTTTCTGGTATGAAGATCTATATATTTTTAGGTTCTACAATAGTTATTGTTTAAAATAAAACGACTTTTGAAAAACTGATTTTTTTTTTTTTTTTTATTAGGCATTAAATCAAGGATAAATACCCCAGAAGTTACTGGAAATGAAAAAGACTTTTGACCTTCGACGATGACTTTAATAAAGCGGTTAGAAAGAATATATATAATGTATACTTTTTCAAAACATTTTAGATATAATTTGCTAAACTGTTTCCATACAAAAACGGACGAGAGGAAACTGACCAGGGAAACTGACTTTAATAAATGAGTTGGAGTTGGAGATTTATGGAAATGAAATCGTTGTGCATAACGTGAGAAATAATAAGTTTCTAAAACAGAAATTCAAATAAATTTCAGAACGTTATGTTCAGTATGTTCAAAAATTCTAATGTTGATAAAGAAATCGTTACTGTTAAAAATTTTAAGGACAAAATCTTCTTTATTTATTTATTACGAATAAAAATTTTAAAATTAAAAATGAATGAAATTAATTTTTAACTTACTAAATGACGGTTACCCGTCATATGATAAGTTTAAGAAAGGTAACCTGGTTCCCGTATACCCGTTTCTCAGTTTTAAAACCAGATTTATTATCAGATCCTGTTGGTTTGTTTTTCAATAATTTGACTTGCATGTCGTGTATTATCGTAGGTTCTATGACGTACCATGTCGTGTGTTTTTTATTTATTATCTATTAATAACGCTCACTGTATTGAATCAACTCAAGTTGATTCCACTTGCTCGTAAAATTAAATCACATTTGCCCCTTCCCCCAATAATTTTTCAAATAAATAATTTTGAAAAAAATGACTTAAAAAAAAAGGTCCATAAAACTATTTCGGGACCCTTTAATCCAGTACTGCCTCCCCCAATTTAATTTTTGTTCCTACGGAACTGATATATATATATATATATATATATATATATATATATATATATATATATATATATATATATATATATATATATATATATATATATATATATATATATATATATATATTATATATATATATATATATATATATATATATATATATATTGAATTTTTCGATAAATTTTGCAACCAGTTGTTTAAAATTTGGATCCTTGGAAATTTCTAGGAATCCATAAACTTTTTTCTTTGCTCTTTCGAGTTTATTTTTATCTGAGATTATACAACATTTGACACCTATAATCTTATGCCTTCTCTTGCCTTTACTTTTATAATACTTGCTTAATTATATATCTTATACTGCTGAGTTAGGTGAGCATGATGGTGTCATACTCACCTAACGTCAAATAGCTTGCTGCCGGGGGCTTCACTACATACATCGAATGACAAATAGCCTGACTCGCAGTGGAGTGCTGCTACATCGACTGAGGGTTTGGTATGGGTCAGCAACCTTTTCATTCATTATTCTTTGTTTTCCCTCATCATTTTCTAAAAATGCTCACTTAATTTAGGCTTGCAAAAAAGTGAGCAATTGCACATATAAATATGCTACAGTAGATATATATATATATATATATATATATATATATATATATATATATATATATATATATATATATACATATATATATATATATAAAGATATATATGAATATATATATATATATATATATATATATATATATATATATATATATATATATATATATATTAAATATCTTTGCTTCCAACAAGGCTGCAAGCAACCACTAATTAGTGTTGGAAGTTACTGGAAGAGAAAAGATGAAGATTGGAGAGCAAGATAACGATTGACAGATGACTTAAAAGATTGCAAATTATATGAATCAGGAAAGCAAGATGAAGGAAGCGAATTCCAAAGAACTGATGTTCGAGGAAAAAAACTAGACGAATAAGAGTTTTTGGAGCACTTAGGAACAGTAACAGAAAAAGGATGAGACTTGATTGAATGACGAGTAACACGAGAATAAATTTAAGTAGATGGCACAAGAGAAGCTAACTCTTTTGAGCAGTGCCCATTATAGTATTTGTAGAAAAGAGAAAGAAAAGCAACATTACGACGATGTGACAGAGGTTAAAGGTTGGCTGCAAGAGCAGGTCCAACTAAGTTTACAATGCTTTTTTGCACCTTGTCTAAAAGAGAAAGGGCATCATTAGAAGATCCGCCCCATATATGGCAACAGTATTCCATACAAGGCCGGATTTGAGATTTATAGAGATGGAGAATAGAATCCAGAGTAAGAAAGTGACGAGCTCGATAAAGAGATGCAACTTTAGCAGATGCTAATTTTGCAACGGATTTGATATAATGTTTCCAAGAAAGATCAGAAGTGAGAGTTAATCCTAGAAGATGAAGGGTAGGTGACTCATCGAGTACATTACCGTTCATAAATATAGGAAGGTCTAAATTATTGCAATAATAATTGGCTGAAAAAATTGAGTTTTATCTGAATTAAAGTTCACCAACCACTGTGAGCCCCATGCTGTAGCAGAAGTGAGATCTTTTTCAAGCTCAAATGCCCCCTGCAAGCAGTCAGAGGGAGTTGGCTTCTTATCGTGACAAGAATAAATAGTAGTATCATCAGCGAACAATGCCACCTTAGATGTGAGAATATCTGAAAGATCGTTAATGTAAATTAAAAAGAGTATAGGGCCAAAGATTGAACCTTGAGGAACCCCTGAGGTTACAAAATAAGAATAAGAGTGTTGTCCATCAAGGACAACTTTTATACTACAATTGGAAAGGAAGGATTCAATAATCTTAAAGATGTTTTCAGATACACTGTAAGAAGAAAGCTTATGGAGAAGACCAGCATGCCAAACTTTATCAAATGCTTTAGAAATGTCAAAAGCGATGGTCTTAACCTCTCCACGTTTATCTAATGCGCAATAAAACCTTTCGGTTATTACTGATAGCAAATCAGCCGTAGAACGAGAAGATCGAAATCCATATTGATGATCAGAAAGTAGGTTATGAGATTCGAGATGACAGATTAAGTGTTTGTTAATTAAAGATTCAAAAACCGTGCTTATGATAGAAAGAAGATTAATGGGATGGTAGTTGAACGAATCGGATCGCTCTCCAGAATTTTTTAAAATAGGGATAACAGATGCTGCTTTTCAGCAGACTGGAAAACAAGACTCTGATAAGCTCTTGTTGAATAGTTTTGAAAGGATAGACGACAGCTCTGGAGAACACTTCTGCTAGCTTTCCGCAAGCTGTAGAAGAGTCTAAGCAAGAAATCACTTTAGATACAGAAGCTGGAGTGATACAGATGTCGAGCAATGGATCAACCTGTTTGACGGCTGCATCAGGTAGAACGCAACTAGTGGAATCAAGAGATGGTATTGATGAAAAGTTCTTAGCAAACAATTCAGCCTTGTGTTTAGGTGAGTTGACAAAGTCTGAACCATACAAAAGAGGTGGAATTACAGACTTGCCTTTATTATTGATAGTATTAAAGATTCTCCAGAAGTCACAAGAGCCTAATTTTTGTGATGAAATACGAGATTTCATGATCTGAGAATGGGGGGCTTTAACGTTAGACAAAGTCTTTTTACAATAATTCCTAGCAGTAATAAACAGACGTCTCTTTTCTGGAGAATTGTTTTGCTGATAGATATGGAAGTAATGGTTTCGATTGGCAATTGCAGCAGCACAAAATTTAAAAAGTAAAATTCTATCTTAATTTTACTTTTTAAATTAGTTAGGCTGTATTAGGACTGATATGACCCCTTTTGTTAAGGGCAGGTTGTAACCAACTTCTATCCATTTGGTGAAAATATTGAATATTTTCAAATCAAAAAATCTCTCTCGGATTTTAATTTTGGATTTCAAAGTAAGTTGATATAGTATTCTTGACATGTGTAGTTTCATACCCTAAGAGGATTTTTTCGGGATGTTTCGTAACCAAAAAAGTCAAAATTTTCAAACGGTGCTGACTAGTACAAATTAGGTTTTTTAATGTTTTATAGTCATGATTTTTGATTACGTAATAAATAATTCTTCCGCGGAAGAATTGTCATGGAATTCCGTGTCAAGACAATATTAAAGCGTGACAAGTTAAACTTTCTGAGTTGCGTAAGTCAAAAGTAAATTTCAGTTTTTTTTAGCATGTAAAGGAAATGTTTCTTCACAGTGTTTAAGTTTAAAGTCTTAAATTTCAAAAGCACAACGTTTAAGAGAGTACTTAAAATTTGTGTTTTTTTCTCAAGAATTGTGTGGCTCAATTTTTTTTTCTAAAAAGAGCCACACAATTTTTGCAATTACAAACTCTAAGTTTGTAAATATAAAAATGTAAAAAAAACAGCAAAAAAATGTTTACAATTTAAATTAATTTTCATTCTTTTAGATTTTGCCACTAGTATCAGACTCATTTTTTGCCTAAGGATCAAAGGTTGAACCACGAAATGGCAGGTATAGTTTTTTTTATTTATTTTTCTCTTTTTTTGAATAAATATGATTTATAACCTAGAGTAATTTTTTAAAATAGGTTTCAAGCAGTAGTTAAAATTGTTTTGTTCATCTTTAAGTTATATTATAAGATCGTAAAATGGGGATCCTAAGTAATACTTGCTATAAAATTGGGATTGTTACTTTTTGAGCTTGTAACTGATTTCTTTTAAATTTGCAGAAACTAGACTCCCACCTGGTCGCAAAAGGCAAAAACTATGGTGGAACGACTTTGAAGTACGATAGATATCTAAAAAATAAGTGCATAAAGACCAAGGCAGAATATAAAAACTACTGGACTTTATTTGAGAAAATCAAACGAACTGCAAAATCAAACTATTATAAAAAGCAACTTGAAAAGTGTCAATTAAATTCTAGGAAACCTTGGCAAGTCTTAAATGAAATAATTGGAAAACCGAAAATCAATAAATCTTTCTTTCCGAAAATCTTACATATTAAAAATAAAACTATTACCAATGAAAACAATATAGCAAATGAATTTAACAATTTTTTTGTGAATATAGGACCTAAACTTGCGGCAAAAATTCTAAATGTAAATAAATCATTTAAGGAATACCTTCATTACAATAAAAATTAATTTAAAAATGAGAATTTAACCTTTAAAGAATACAAAACAGCTTTTAAAAGTTTGAAACGTAAGAAATCTTCTGGAATTGATGGTATAAACAGCAACATTGTTATTGACTGTTATAATGAGTTAAAAGTGCCTTTATTTAAAATTTGTAAACGTTCTCTGAATGAGGGTATCTTTCCTGATATACTTAAATCAGCAAAAGTTAAACCTATATATAAATCAGGCGATAAAAGGGATATTGGAAACTATAAACCAATATCTATACTTTCCATTTTTTCTTAGATTTTTGAGCGAATTATGTTCAATAGGTTATATGCATTTTTTAAAGAAAATGACTTATTCTATTATACTTCAATTGAACATGCAATACTTCACTTAATTATTAAAATAAAAAACTCTTTTGCAAACGGAGAATTTACTTTAGGCGTGTTTATTGACCTCTCCAAGGCCTTTGACACAGTGGATCATAAAATAATGATAAAAAAGCTTCACGGCATAAGAGGCGTATCCTGCAGGTGGATAGCAGATTACCTGAGTAAACGTACACAGTCTATATAATACGGAAATAAAAAACTTACAAATTCATCTTTAATTTCTTGTGGAATGCCCCAAGGATCTATTCTTGGGCCTCTACTTTTCCTAATATACGTGAATGATCTCTGGAGAGCGTCAAATGTATCAACAATAATGTTTGCTGACGACAGTAACTTTTTATTTCAGGAAAAGATATACCTCAACTCTTCGTACAAATGAACAACAAGTTAGATAAAGTTTCACTATGGTTCAATGCAAATAAACTTTCTATTAATTCAAATAAAACAAAGTTCTCATTATTCCACCCTTTAAAAAAAAAAAAATTCCTATTTCTTTTCCAAAACTAGTTATTAAAAACACAGAAGTTAGTCGCGAAAGAGTCACAAAATTTCTTGGTGTTCTCATTGACGAAAATATTACCTGGAATAAACATATTGCCTATGTTGGCAGCAAAGTATCAAAAAGTATTGGCGTTCTATATCAGTCAGGGTTTTTTTTTTTTTTTTTATTTGCATTCACTCCCAACAAGGCTGCAAGCAACCACTATTAAGTTGGGAGTTACTAGGAAAAAAAAGAACAGAGTTATAGAGCAAGGAAACGGTTGACAGAAGACTTGAAAAGTTGAAGGTTGTATGAGTCAGGAAAACATGAAGATGGGAGAGAGTTCCAAAGGATTGAAGTGCGGGGAAAAAAACTAGATGAATAAAAGTTTTTAAAGCATGCAGGGACAGATACAGTAAATGAATGAGATTTAGCTGAATGACGAGTAAAACGAGAATGAATTTTAGTTGATGGAACTAGAGATGATAATTCCTTTGAGCAGTGACCATGATAGTATTTGTAGAAAAGAGAAATAGATGCATCTTTACGACGATGGGAAAGAGGCTCAAGCTTAGCAGATAGTCCAGGTCCAACAACATTTACTTAATAAGCATCACTAAAACAAATAATCATCATCTAAAACAAATCTATTTCAGTTTTATACAAAGTTACTTGAATTACGCGAATATCGCGTGATGTAGTACATCTAAAAGCAAGCTTGAAGCACTCTATCGAAAACAAAAACATGCCTTAAGAATAATAAATTTTAAAAATAAAAACGGACATGCAAAACCACTGTTCGAAATTATGAATACTTTTACGTTATACGAGATAAATGTTTATAAAATTTTATGTCTCATGTACAAAAGTAAATTTTAACAATGCCCCTCAATTTTTAATGATCTTTATGAAATAAAACCTAACATTAAATATACTTTACGCACAACAGGCTTAATTGAACCATTGTGCAAAACTAAAGAACAATTTAAAATTACGTATTGTGCTCCGCATATCTGGAATAAAATCTTAGCAAAATATAGTAATTTACCAGGTGTAAACAATATAAATTGCTTTCCAAAAATAATAAAAAAGAATATTTCAAAGTATACAAATCTTATTAATGATTTCTTTTAAACTGCTTTTTTTTTTTGTTTGTTTGTTTGTTTTTTTGTTTTTGTCTTTTTACATTGGAAAGTTTTTGGTTTTAACACTATTTCCCTTAGTTAATTAAGTTTTGCTTTTAACACTATTATAGGAATTTAATATTGTAAAAACATAATTATTACAACGGTTCTTGATGATAAGACTTCATGGTCTTCTGAAAGTTTCCCGCGTTTTTATTTATTTTTGTATAACTAACTCTTATTATTTTGTCTTTGATTTTTTATATTTATAACTGCTTAGTTTTGAAAGAATAAGAGTATCTTGTATTATATTACGGAATTTAATTGTAACAAAAACGGAAAATTAAAAAAAAAAAAAAAAAAAGATGTTGAACCGACTTCAAAAAATGTTCTACAAGTCAAATGCAAGTTATGTCCAGATGTTGTCTCTAACAAAAATTGCTAGACCAAATGCTTCTGCAACTGGCATAAAGTCACACCTCAAGCATAAACATAAAACCGTGTATAAAGAAGTTTTGCGGCACGAGAAAGAAATAAAAGCTCAACAAGCCACTTCTGGGGAAAAAATTGAGTTTTTGGCATTAATAGAAGGTAATCATTTATTAATACGTAATAATTCTGAAAACTTGCAAAACTGCTTTTAGGAGTTGAAGCTCTTGTGATAACAGCAATTAAAAATGTTTCTAGGAACTGGAGCTGGTAGTTACTTTTAACTGCGCGGGAAATTTGGAAAACCAACACATTTTCTAAAGTTGAAGTCGCAAAATCCAATGCATTAAAAAATTGGGAGATTTTACTGTATTAGTAGATTTTCTGTTAAATTCTAATTAAAAAAAAGTTGTTTGGCAACTTTTAATGTTGATGATTTGATGGAAATTATAGTTATAGTAGGATATATAGATTTTGGTAGACACAATGCAGTGGCGTAGCGAGGGTCATTAAAGCCCGTGTCCAAAAGAGCAAAAAAGCGCCTTTTTATAATAAAAAATAACAAATTTACATTTACAAAGTCAATTGCCCAATGGTTGTGAAATCTTTCTAATGATGCTGCTGCCGCAGCTTTTTCCAAAAACTCATCATCAGTTTCATCAGCTTCCTGAGTCAACCATCGGTTTAATCTGGTCTGCTTTGCTGGACTTAAAGCCAGTTTTTAGTTCGAAAAAGCAAAAGCGTTTTCCTCTTTGCTTCAAAATTTACCCAAGATTGCACACCAAATGGAGGCCGCTGCAGCGCACTTGAAACAAAAAAATTTGTTTAAAGAACCACTCCATAAGATTCAAAGTTTTGTCAAGACACGCTGGAATAGTATATTTTTTTGCTTGAAGTCAATTTTAGATGCAAAGCCTATTTTTCTGTACATACAAAGAAAAAGAAAGAAAAATGAATTCCCTGACAAGAAAAATACCTGGTAGGGAGAGATTTCTGATGAATCCATTTTTGAAATCTGGCAGAAGATTTTGCCCTTGATGAAAAAGCTTAATGACACAATCAACACCTTGTCTGTTGAAGGCAAACCATCAATTCATGAAGTCATTCCCGAAGTGTTCAACTTGCACAAAATCTTCTCTGACAGCATGACAGAAGAAAACACAGAAGATGTGAAGAACTACTTTGCAGCTGTTTTGTCCAAGCTTAAAGAAAAGTTTAAGAATCATGACTGCGATGAAAAAGCTTTTGCTGAAGCTAACTTTTTAGATCCACGTTACCGTGGTGTGGCTCTAAGTCGATTCTCCCCGGCATAATTCGAAAAGGTCAAACGATAAATTATTAATGACATTAAATAATCATTCTTCCTACCAAGAATGGACCTCTGCAACACGCCGAGAGGTTTTTGAGGAGTTTTCCCGTGAAAAAGATCCCTTTTATGAAACCTGCAGAGGTGAAGAAAAAGCAACAGACCCAATGGTTGGAGCTGAAGAGAAACCTCCTATTTTAATGGAGTGGGTGGCTTTTTCAAAAGTCAAAATACCAAAAGATACTCATGTCCTTTGCTTTTGGAAACAAAATGAATTCGATTTCCATTTTTGCCTAAAGCTGCTCATGCTGTGCTTTCCGTTCGAGCATCTTCTGCAGCATCAAAGCGAGCTTTCTCAGAAGCAGGAAACTTTGTAACTCCACTACGAAGTCGTTTGGACCCAACTAATGTGGCTCGTCTGGCGTATATATATCACAACAGCAGCAAATTTACAATTCAGTGGGATTTACAACTTGAATCAGGTAAATGCATTTATTTTGAGGGTTTGTTGGTTGCTGAAACAAATTTATTTTTTTAATTCTTTTAATTTGACTTTTGATTCTACTTTAATTTGAAAAATTTAAGCTAAAAAAATTAAATTAAAAAAAAAAAAAAATTATAAAACTGTCAAAAGGTTTATTTAAAAAGTTAGATTTTATTTTTTATACAAATTTTTAATTTAACTGACTAAAAGTGTTAAGAAATATCCTCTCATATTTTGATACTAAGTATCAAGAAGAGTAAAAATGCAGTGTTATTCAGGTCAATTTGAAAGTCCATCTAAGTCTGATCAGCATCAAAGAGCAGCCAGCTCTGAAGATCTCTAGTGGTTCAAGTTAGAGTTTTAATGATAATGATGATTACACATCACCTGAATTCAAACAAAGGCAACTTGAAGATGCTGGTATTTGTTCGTTGGAAATAATTAAATATCTAATAGTCTTATCTTTATACCAAAATCTTATAAATACAACTCATTCCAGTAAAACTTTTAGCAATTAAAATCTTTGTAAGAAAAAGTATGAGATATTTGGAAAACTAATGAATATGAAGATATTGTTAAAAATAGTACGATTAACATTTTATCTTATTTTCAGGCCTTACGCGCATCAAATAAAATCTACTTTTGGCTCTTCGTTACGTCTTCATTAATATATATATATACATTTTTTTAAGAATTATTATGTTTAACTAGATGTGTTACTAAAGTTATTATTATTTTTTTAAGTCTACAATTATTAATCGTAATATAACAATATAACAATATATAAACTTGGTATCTGAAAGAAGATCCAAATGATCTTGTCGCCAGAACCATATAAAATATATCATACGTGTATATATCATAAAATAAAAATACAATTGATCTAATAACTATTAACAATGTAGAAAAAACAAAAACTGAAAATAATTTTACAAATTATCAAGAGTGAAAAAAAGTATTTTACATTTCAAAAATATTTATAATATTGCCAGTAGAAAGAATATAGTTTTTTAATTTAGTTTTAAGAACGGAAAACGAAATTGACAAATCAAAATTTGGAACAACAATTTTGTTCCGTAAATACGGTGCTCGATAAATAATAACTTATTATTTCGTAAAGCATATTTGTTTATAGTTTTATAAGTAAAAAGATTTTTGAAATTGGACAATGGTTGTTCACTTTACAACGAAACATAAAATACTATAGACATTGAGTTCGTAAACGTTAAAAGCTTTAACGTTTTTAAATAAAATATTTGAATGAGAAAAGCAATTTTCAAAACATAATAAACGGATTGCGTGTTTCTGACGATGGTAGAGATTTCGTAACTTACTTTGAGAGGTACTTCCCCAAACAATATTTGCATAAAATATACAGCTATGAATGAGTAGTAGAGTTGAATTAAATTTTGTTTACTTAGATAGTATCTGACCTTATATAGAACTCCAATACTTTTAGCCAATTTAGTAGAAACAAAGTCGATATTTTCATATATTTTAAGTTTCTTTGCAGCATTAAAATCAAGAGGAAAAATAAAATAATTGATGAATGATATTTTTTATAAGAGCTGAATAAAATAATTTATGAATGATATTTTTTATAATAGTAAGGCTATCATCAGACAGGCAATATTTTGCGGCCATTTAGAGCTTAGAATCAAGATAGGCGATGCGAAATCTAAATATATAAAAAAATAAAATTTGCAGTATATTGCAATTTCGTAAATAAAAAAATACCAAAAATAATAGTAAGTCTGTCAATAGATAAATCCGTTAAAATACGACAGCTTTTATACTTTAATGTTAAATAATACACTACAATAGTTATTGTAATTGTTTTCATCAAAACAATACAATAGTTATTGCAATTTTATTTTATCACAGCAATACAATAGTTCTCGAATTCTATTGCATTGTTAGAAAAACAAGAAGAAAAAAAAAACAATACTTATTGTAACTGTTTTTCATCATAGCAATACAATACCAAAATAAAAAAAAATTGTTTCTGCAATATTACAATACAATATTGTTGTATTGTAATGTGCAATTGTATTTAATTTTTACCATTACAATTTTAATAGTCCTAACCCTAATCTAGTTTACTCAGATTTGAAAAGTAAGGTCGAAAAGTTGTGAAAGGTACAAAACTTCCCTCCATGTTTTAAAATCTATCGCGTTACAAATGATAACTTTTTGTTTTGTTTTGTTAGAATGATTTTAAATCCATTGTTCCTAAGTTGTATACATTTTTTTGTTCATGCGGCTGGCTATCCTTTTCTTAATAATGATAAACAATAATATAGATAAAACTTATAAATAACAATAAAAGGAAAAAAAAAACAAAAAAAAAAATGAAGAAAAAAGGAGTTTTTGTATTTGGTTCTTAGCAGGTTCACTTTTTTTTACTTATGCATAGCATATGAAATGGCTAACAATCAACACCACTCACCAGACGATAGAGAGGTGGTACGTGCAAAAAGAAAAACCATTCACATTTATAGATTAAAAAAAAAAGATTTAAGGAACAATAAATCTAAAATCTTTCCAACAGAAAAGTCGTTATTTTAAATATTATACTACCTGCTAAATTATTAGCTTAAACCAGAATTATTTTTTAATAAGGAATCAATAACAATTTAACATAAATTTTAAAAAGGTTCATACATTCATTTGTTAGTAACAATTTAACATAAATTTTAAAAAGGTTCATACATTCGTTAGTTAGTAACAATTTAACATATATTTTAAAAAGGATCATACATTCGTTCGTAATTCTTCTTGTTACTTTCATTTAATTGAATTTTTTTTTTGAAATACACAAATACGACACTTAATGTATTAATATAAAACTAATGTTTACAACTTAAAAAATATATAAATCACTTCCAAATTAAAATAACGTTTGGATCATTGTCTATTGTCGATTTAATTTCTTCAATATGCATAGATTCACCGGCAGTCACTGACATGCAGCATATTTTCGAGTAACTATGGCAGCCATTAAAGTATTTTAAATATTCAATTGAACTATTTGTAATTTGATTAGTAGAACTGAATACTGGATATTTATTTAAGTTGTGAACAAATTTCTTTATTAGGCCGTAAAGTATCAGTCTTTGAATGTTGATTCCCAGTGCAACAGGATCATGTCGATTGCAAAGATCATTAACCGATATTCCAGGCCCTAACTCACAATACAATTTAAAAATATTATGAAAACTAGATGGCTTTTCACTGTCTTGAGAAACGTAGGCGATGCATTCATTCCTCATTGAAGGATCTTTAAGAAGATTATTGATTTTCGGTTTAACAGCATACTTGTTTGAATAGAGAAATATAGGTACTAAAGCAACAACACCATAAAAAAGTAAAGTTTGTATAGCAGAACGCACTATGCTTAAATCTACTTCAGCAATAAACGCAATCTTTTGCACATGATTACATCCGTCTATACAAGGAATTATACGCTGCGCTGTCAAATCCCAGTGCTGATTTTCAATGGCAGATTTACTCCACAGAAAAACTGGAACTTGATCATCATACACAATTGGCGGTTCTTTTGGAAGTTTTACTACTTTTAAAAATATTGTATTACAATGATCTACTGGAATAGTACACTCTCCCAGCGAACTAAAAATAATAATTTAAAGTTATTAATATAATGAAAAGATCTCAAAACAATAATAGGTATGTCTATAAAGTAACGAAAATAAAATAACATCAAGTAAATGAAGTACAGTTAATTACCTAATATCTTCAAGTATCTTCGTCAAAATGCTTTGAAGATTTCTTTTCGTTTTTGAATTCCATATATACTCTGTCTCTAATTCCAAAGTTGTAAGGTAGCCAGCTAATTTTGTCACAACTGGTTCAAATTCCTGCACACAGTCATTTTCATTAAACACAAACAGCGCATTAAATAATAGCGCATTTCTATCATACTTTTTATTATCAATTTTTATTGGATAGCCCATAAATGTAAATCCATATGCTTTAAAACTTATCAGACGTCCTTGAAATTGAGGTTTAGGAATGATGTAAGGTGCTATTGAATCAATTTGTTCTTTTGTAATAAAATCGACTGGGGCTTGATAAGCCACTTGAGGACCAAGAAGAGGATGAAAATCGCAAAAAAGGACGCACTTTAATTTTGACATAAAGGATAACAACAAAAAACTAATAAAATATTTATTTGGAATGGTAGTAAATAAATTTATTATTTTTCAAGAGGAGCGTAATTAAGTAACTTTTCGATCAGATCGACGTGAGCTAAAAGCATTCGACGACAACAATAACGTTTCAGACCGAGCGAATCAAGGGCGTCTCCTTCCGAATATTCAGCTTGAAGCAGACCAAGATAAGATTCCCACTTGTTACCAACAACTTTACCGCATGTAAAACAACGGATTGGAATGATCATAATTTATACTTTGCCTGCTGAAAAATGAAATAAACACATTAAAAAAAAAGAAAAAATTAACAACATAATACATAATAATATCGTAGTTAATATCACTTTTACATCACAAAAATTCATTAATACGACAATACATTATCTTTGTTTGTTTTTTTTAAATAAACTTCAAAAATATAATCAATATCAAGAAATAAAAAATAAACCAGAATTTCATAATTATCAATAATATATACATCTAGTGTTGATCAACATTGACAATCATGGAATTATTTATAAAACATAAAAGAGGAAAACTACTTTCACTTTAATTCAACAAAATGCCAAATCTTACTACATCTTCAACAAAGTGCCAAATCTTCTTGTCCAAAATATTTTGAAACAATAACAATAAATAGATTGAGCTGAGGAAATAATTCAGATTGTTCTTTATACGAATTTCTGATCTTTAAGCATTTACGCGCTATTGTTCTTAATACAGACATAGCATCTTGTGGAGTTGGTTTATCAATACATAACATTAGACTATATAACCATCGACCTTGTTCTGTAGAAAAGCCGCATAAATCCAACCACGTCAACTGATACTCTAAAAGTTGCACAGCTAACGGTTGAGTAAACTGAGCTATTATACTTAGTAAAGGTTCGTGTCCCGTCTCTAGAGTTGCATCATTAAGAATGTCTTCTGACAAACGACCTTTATAACATTTTTTCACAAAATCTAAACCAAAACAAAACGCACACCACGTTTGGGGATTCTGTTTTTTAGGGAGTCTAATAGGCACAACCTTTCTAGTTTGAGTTTTATAAAAAATTAATTTCTGACGCATTTCAGCAAAATCAGCAGCTTGCATTCGCTGAGTGTTCAGATTTGGGGCGTCACTTAATGGTTGAGATCGTTGATTACATTCTACATATTCAGGTGTTATTAGTGATTTAGGAATGTTTGCTATAACAACCTCAGGGCATCTTGAAGCTTCATATTGAACGCGTTTTAAATACTCTATTCCAGACGACGGTGGTTTTAATAAATCATTTTCATCCAATGGTTGATTAAAATCAATGTAGCCAAACGCAGATTCCATTATACTAAATTTATGCTTAAGGAAACTAAAGATGAACTTAAAAACATTTAACAAATAGATAAAAAATAAAAATAAAAAAATACCATTATTATTATCAATAACATTACTTTATTATTAAACATTAATACTATCACGGACCTTTTAAAAAGTAATACTTTTAACACTTACCAATTAATATATTTAAATACCTATATACACATATAAATATCTATGCCTAAAATAAGTGTATTTTGATATAAGATTGCTCTCAAAGAAAAATTTTTAAAGTTTAATATATATATATATATATATATATATATATATATATATATATATATATATATATATATATATATATATATATATATTTATATACATTTATATACGATTTATATACGTATATATATATATATATATATATATATATATATATATAATATATATATATATATATATATATATATATATATATATATATATATATATATATATATATATATATATATATATATATATATATATATATATATATATGATTTATATGAGGAAAAAATAAAAAAATTAAAAACTACATAAGTTGAAAAGTACAGAGTATATATAAGTTATGTATTTACATCATGTTAAAAACATATTTACAATTTTAAACTATAAATATCTTCGTGTAGAAAATACTGATGTAAAATTAAATAATTTATTTACAAATATAACTTCACTTTTAAAACACTTTACCATGGGGATGTAAATACCTCTGCCTCAATATTTCTTTATAATTTAGCTGCGTTTCAAATCGCTGTGTTTGGCAAAGTGTGTCTTTTTCTAATTGATGTCTGCTTATTAAAGAAGCCTGAAAATAAAAGCTTACGTCAATAAAAACTTATGTAACTAAGTTGAATTCATTTTCAAAAAATGTTTTTAAATATATATTTTATATGTATACTTTATATATATATATATATATATATATATATATATATATATATATATATATATATATATATATATATATATATATATATATATATATTCAAAATATATATAAATGTATATTTTGAGTTTTAATAAAATCTTTAAGCGAAAATAAATTTTTAACAAGAAGCAAATTTAGCTTATAAACATGGAAGTATATGCAATGTAATAATGACCATATTAAAAAAAAACCTCAATAATTTTTTTAAGAACGTACATCCATCTAAGAATTACTCTACACTATTATATAAAATGATTCACTATATTATAAAACAACGCAGTAATAATCAAGTAAATTCACTTCTACTTTACGTTTTAGAAAAAATAATTTATTATTTTTTTTTAATATTTAAGTAATCATTTTCCATATTCAAATTCAAACTTAAACTTGTTTTCAAGTTTGTTCAGAGCAATTTCTTAACATAACAACCATTATAACCATGTATAATAAAATGCCTAATGAAGGTTTAATAAAAGAAATTACCTTTAGCAGTAGGTATTTATCTTTCAAAGCTTCAAGGCGTGCAGCCAAAAGTTTATCCATATCAGGTAAATGTGAAGACTTATGCCTAAAGCTTAGCGTGGTATCCTTAAAAAAATAGAAAATAAAATAAGAAATATTTAAAATCAATTGCCACTTTTTAAAAAATAGATTTTTATTAAAAAAATATGAAATCAAAAAGGATTTACAAGTGAATTAGTAAGCTCGTCATTTTGAAAGTATAGTGCTAGGTTAACACTGGCCAGTCCTTTTCCTTCCTTCTGAAGTTTACAATTGCATTCAACACGTGAAATTTCTTGAAGCAAAGATAATCGCAACTTTTCCTGCATGTATATATAAAATATATAAATATATATAAATAATATATATATATATATATATATAAATAATATATATATAAATATAAATAATATATATATATATATAAATAATATATATATATATATAATATATATATAAATAATATATATATATAAATAATATATATATATAAATAATATATATATATAAATAATATATATATATAAATAATATATATATATAAATAATATATATGTATATATATATATATATATATATATATATATATATATATATATATATATATATATATATATATATATATATATATATATATATATATATATATATATATATATATATATATATATATATAGTTGCGGAAAAATAATAGTAGTGTTTGGCAAAATAATTGTTTATAGTAAAAATCTTGTTAAAAATAGTTTAACAACCTTTTACATAATTGTCAATAATCATTTAGTTCATATTTTCATATACAGAAAACATTTATTTTCCTTAAATTTGTCTTAAAAAAGTGTAGGAAAATCATTATAGAAATGAGGAAAAACTAAAAGTTAAAAATATGCAAAATGATCTTGGATATAACTGTCAAAATAATCGGATATGTCAGTAAAAAGATAATCCCTGAATTGTGGCACCAATGTTGAATGGATGAATGAATGGAAAATTATAATTATAACATTGATTATAGCAATTTGAGTTATAACATTAGCACTATTTAATTTACAGTAGGATACCCTGAATTTTATATTTATTCAAAAGATATAACAAAAGTTCTGCTATGATGCTTAGAAATACATTAAAATGGAAAATAATAAAATCAGGAGCTGTAAAAGTAAAACAACTTGTCATTAATAAAACAAGTGTTGTTAACCAATTAATAAAACATGCTGTTAACCAATTAATAAAACATGTTGTTGTTGCTGATCCTTTTTTTTGATCCTTCTCTCCAAATTAAAGATGACTTAAATTAAAAAGTTTCTTTTAAAACATATTAGAACGCAAATTATTTTCTAGAAATCTAACAATCTTTTTTTTTAAATATTACAACAAGAATGAGTTTTGCAAAAGCATATCATAATTGGCCTGCTTCAAAATGATGAAACATGTTGTGGGTCTGAAAGCAAATTTATTTTATTTATATCAAATGGACACAGGGTAAATGTATGAAGGCCATCTAACTCTTCCAAACAACCTGCAATACAATATAAAAGCTTAAACATGGTGGATCAAAAACAAATAATTTGGGTTGTTTTTTATATTATGGCATGGTTTGTCTATAAGGTTAATGAAATTATGGAACCCTCAAATATTTCTGAAAATTTTTCAAAACATCATGTTACTCTATTCAGAAGAAGATATGCCACTAAAATGATTTTTTAGGCAAGACAACAACCCAAAACATACAAAGTTTCAAGGCAAAAAAAATGGTTTGTGGAAAAAGGGATTAAAGTTATAAATTAGCCTGTGTAGTCATCAGATCTCAATTCTGTCAAAACCTCTAGACTAATGTCAAATAAGCAGTTCCTTTAAAAGAAAAATCAAGAAATCATTTTATTTTTGCAACGTTGTTAAGGATGCTTTGTAAAAATTTCTTTAAAACATTGTCAAAACCTGGTCAACTCAATGCAAAATTAATGCTGTAAAATAGGAACATGCGATTAAATAATGTTTTAACTAGTTTAGTAACACAAATTTTCTGGAATTATTTTTTACCTTTTTTTGTATTTAAATAGCTATTGTATATAAAAAAAAAAAAAATTGAAAAAAATTTTTTTTGCATACTTTTTTACTTTTATTGTTTTATAAGTGTAGGAGGTTGGCTTTTTAGCCGACCTCCTACACTTATAATACAATACCTATGATAGCATATTTAGATAACTAATTACTAGAATTTCCTAACTTTATAGCATTGGGCGTTTTTAAAAAAACAAAAGCAAAAAAAACAACAAGTATAACAAAAGAAAAGATGCTGCCCCATACTAAACCTTCGGTTGATGTAACGGCACTCTTTTGTGACAGCAGGTTATTTCAGTGTGACGTTAGTGTTTTATCGAAACACGCATTTATAGTTGCGTATGAATATATATATATATATATTATATATATATATATATTTATACACACACACACACACACACACACACACACACACACACAAGCATATATAAAATAACCTCTTCTGATGCATGCTTCAATAATAAATCTTTAAGTTTTTCATTATTACCAGCCTAACATTAAAAAAAAGAAAGTTACTAAATACTAATAAAATAAGGATATACAATAGATCAAATTAAAAAAATAACACATAAGTATCACATTTTAAACATACATTGATAAAAGTATGATACATTTTTATCCATCTCAAAGAGTAAATTACTTAAATAACTCTTATCTACTTAAAAATGTTTTTATTTTAATAAAAAAGTATTATATTAGTTTATTTGAAATTTAGAATGCCAAAATATAGTATCTCAAAAAAATAAAATAAAAAAAAGGATAAAGAAAAAGTAGCGAAGATTTTATTTAAATCCTAATATAGGATTCAGAGATTCAAAACTACAGCAATGGCCTCATTGCTAGCTCTGACCAGTTTTAAATGGTTTTTCAAAGAATTTAAAACTGGTCAGGAGATACCTTGTTTTCACCCAATAAATGGTGTTGGACATTTTCAACAGCATGTTAAAATCTATTTCTTTATGCTTAAAAATGATTACAAGGAGAAAAACTGATTCTAAATGATTCAGGAGATTAGGTAATAAAAATATAAAAATTACATTTGAATGAAAAATTTTTATCTAAGCATATTCTTATTATCTTCAAAAGATTGCAACTGAGGTCTAGTAGAAATTCTTCTGAAGTATAACCATCTAGTAATTGATTTTTAACAAAGAAAAAATTGTTGAACCTATTAAAAATATTTTGGACACTCACATCTTCCTCAAAAAAAGAAACTTATGTTTTATTTATACTGGTCAGGTCAGGTTTATCCTGCTACTAGTAACATATAACCCAGTACAATCTGCTTCATGCCCTGCTGCCTTTTAGGATATGCCTTTTTAGACAAAGGCTAGGAGATGCCAACTCCGACATAAAACACCCCCTGCCTTAGGGCTCTTTGTTGAGTATAGGCTAGAGATGGTGTCTTGATAAAAATGCTCATCTTGGGGAGATGTTAAATGTATCCGGCTGCTGTCTTGTAGAAGGCCTCCTAGGCAAAGACTAAAGGGGTAAACTAATTCTATCTGTTGATTAGCCTTGCACCCCTTCTTCATCTATTAGGCTGGCGCAGATGTATTTTTTATTACATTGTATTAAAATTCATCTTACATTGTATTAAAATACATCTATTATTTAAACTGGAAAATAAATTAATAATACAATGTATTATTAATTTATTTTCCAGATTAGGATGTTGAACACTCAACTGTCTCTGTTTTTATGACTAGGCAACTCAATCCATTATCTCCTAATAAGGATACAGCTCTAAAACTCAGTTTTATGGTTCTGAGGCCGCCTGGTAGTCAGGTTTCCCGAACTCTGTGGTAGCTCTCAGAGAGGCTGATTCCATCAACAGCTGAAAAATATTAGAGTACTAACAGTGCCATGTTGCGCATGGGTGGTGTCCCTGTTTGTACCTTTGGTGTGCATCGCTGAGGCCACATTGGAGCCCTTTGTTACGGCTTAGGGTTTATTAGTGGAAATGAGGCAATTGCTTGGACTATAAGACAGTGTACTGAGTACTATCTATGTATCGAGTCAAGTTCTTTAACAAATTTAAAAATGAATAAAGTAACAAAAACTATAAAACACAAAAAACCACAGTTATCACCAAGTTCGCTAAACCTATTAATCACCAATATTCGTGGTCTTCGAAGTAACTTTTCTTCTGTTGAGTCTTATCTCTTGCAAAGTTCACCAGACCTACTTGCTTTTTATGAGACTAATTTGAGTTCAGCTGTCTCATCTTGTGATCTTAGTGTTGATGATTATCTTCCTTTAATTCGTAAAGACTCCAATAGTCACATGCTTGGCCTAGACATTTACATTCGTAAGAATTCACCCATTTGTCGGGAAACTAGGTTTGAATCCACAAACTACTCTTTTATGTGCTTTCGTTTAGCACCACTTCACTCTATCACCTTTCTCTTTGTTCTATATCGCTCTCCTTCATCTCAAGACTGCACTCTTCTTGATGTTATTTCTGATTATATTGACCAAGCCCTCATTCTTTATCCATCAGCCAATACTGTTGTTGTCGGTGACTTTAATGTTCATCACACTGAATGGCTTGGCTCTATTGTCAGTGACTCTGCAGGCATTAAGGCCCACAACTTTTGTCTTTCTCAATCCCTAACTCATATAGTCAACTTTCCAACTCGCTTTCCAGACAACCCGAATCATTTACCTCCTCTACTCGACTTATGTCTTGTTTCTGATCCTAGTCAGTGCTCAGTTTCTTCACACTCACCCTTAGGTGCTTCTGATCATGGTTTGGTCTCTCTAAAACTATTATCTCATTCTTCTTTACCATCAGAATCCCCCTATCATCGTACATCTTATAACTACTTTAAAGCTGACTGGGACTCTTTCCTTGATTTTCTTAGTGATGGCCCTTGGGTAGAAATCTTTCGTCTTCCTGTTGAGAAATGTGCTTCTTACATAACTTCGTGGATTCAGGCTGGCATGGATTCCTTTATTCCCTCTCGACAATTCCAGGTCAAGCCTCACTCTTCTCCATGGTTTTCCTCACATTGTGCTGCTGCAATTGCCAATCGAAACCATTACTTCCATATCTATCAGCAAAACAATTCTCCAGAAAACAGACGTCTGTTTATTACTGCTAGGAACCATTGTGAAAAGGCTTTGTCTAACGCTAAAACCCCCCATTCTCAGATCATAAAATCTCGTATTTCATCACAAAAATTAGGCTCTTGTGACTTCTGGAGAATCTTTAATAGTATCAATAATAAGGGCAAGTCTGTAATTCCATCTCTTTTGTATGGTTCAGACTTTGTCACCTCACCTAAACACAAGGCTGAATTGTTTGCTAAGAACTTTTCATCAATACCATCTCTTGATTCCACTAGTTGCGTTCTACCTGATGCAGCCGTCAAACAGGTTGATCCATTGCTCGACATCTGTATCACTCCAGCTTCTGTATCTAAAGTGATTTCTTGCTTAGACTCTTCTACAGCTTGCGGAAAGCTAGCAGAAGTGTTCTCCAGAGCTGTCGTCTATCCTTTCAAAACTATTCAACAAGAGCTTATCAGAGTCTTGTTTTCCAGTCTGCTGAAAAGCAGCATCTGTTATCCCTATTTTAAAAAATTCTGGAGAGCGATCCGATTCGTTCAACTACCATCCCATTAATCTTCTTTCTATCATAAGCAAGGTTTTTGAATCTTTAATTAACAAACACTTAATCTGTCATCTCGAATCTCATAACCTACTTTCTGATCATCAATATGGATTTCGATCTTCTCGTTCTACGGCTGATTTGCTATCAGTAATAACCGAAAGGTTTTATCGCGCATTAGATAAACGTGGAGAGGTTAAGACCATCACTCTTGACATTTCTAAAGCATTTGATAAAGTTTGGCATGCTGGTCTTCTCCATAAGCTTTCTTCTTACGGTGTATCTGAAAACATCTTTAAGATTATTGAATCCTTCCTTTCCAATTGTAGTATAAAAGTTGTCCTTGATGGACAGCACTCTTATTCTTATTTTGTAACCTCAGGGGTTCCTCAAGGTTCAATCTTTGGCCCTATACTCTTTTTAATTTACATTAACGATCTTTCAGATATTCTCACATCTAAGGTGGCATTGTTCGCTGATGATACTACCATTTATTCTTGTCACGATAAGAAGCCAACTCCCTCTGATTGCTTGCAGGGGGCATTTGAGCTTTAAAACTATCTCACTTCTGCTACAGCATGGGACTTACAGTGGCTGGTGAACTTTTATTCAGATAAAACTCAATTTTTTTCGGCCAATTATTATTGCAATAGTTTAGACCTTCCTATATTTATGAACGGTAATGTACTCGATGAGTCACCTACCCTTCATCTTCTAGGATTAACTCTCACTTCTGATCTTTCTTGGAAACATTATATCAAATCCGTTGCAAAATTAGCATCTGCTAAAGTTGCTTCTCTTTATCGAGCTCGTCACTTTCTTACTCTGGATTCTATTCTCCATCTCTATAAATCTCAAATCCGGCCTTGTATGGAATACTGTTGCCATATCTAGAGGGCGGATCTTCTAATGATGCTCTTTCTCTTTTTTTTTTTTTAATTTTTTATTTTACTTCACCTCCTCAAGGCCGAGAAGGCCACTACAGACAAGGAGGCTACTTTTTTTGTGGCTATAACCCTCTCTCAACTCTATAACTCCGAAACACGAACCTTGACGAACAAGGCCGCTGCGCGGAGAAACGAATTGAGCGCGGTACTACCAGGGACGTGGTGGGGATCGATCTCGGAACCACTTGTTTATGAAGCGAGCGCCTCTACCACTACACCACTACCGCATATCTTTTAGACAAGGTGCAAAAACGCATTGTAAACATAGTTGGACCTGCTCTTGCAGCCAACCTTCAACCTTTGTCACATCGTTGTAATGTTGCTTCTCTTTCTCTTTTCTACAAATACTATAATGGGCACTGCTCGAAAGAGTTAGCTTCTCTTGTGCCATCTATTAAAATTCATTCTCGTGTTACTCGTCATTCAATCAAGTCTCATCCTTTTTCTGTTACTGTTCCTAAGTGCTCCAAAAACTCTTATTCATCTAGTTTTTTTTCCTCGAACATCAGTTCTTTGGAATTCGCTTCCTTCATCTTGCTTTCCTGATTCATATAACTTGCAATCTTTTAAGTCATCTGTCAATTGTTATCTTGCTCTCCAATCTTCATCTTTTCTCTTCCAGTAACTTCCAACACTAATTAGTGGTTGCTTGCAGCCCTGTTGGAAACGAAGATGTTAAAAAACAAAAAAAAATTTAATGAATTGTCTATTTTTCTTGTCTATAAAAAAATTAAGCAATGAGATTCTTTCAACAAAGTTCCTATCGAAACACACTTATTAAGACAAAGAAAACAATAAGGGTGTTTGGAATATTATTTAAAGGGATTCTAAAGTGCTGAGAAAAGTTGTGTTCATATCTTAAATAAACCTTAGAAAATAAGCTTAGAGTTGAATAAACTTACCAAAACAAATTATTTATCGAGATATTTATAAAAATATTTTCAGTTTTAACATCATACTGTTTTTTTAAAAAAAGTTCTAGCTTGTGGATTTTTTTCTTTCAAAAAAATTCTAGCCTGATTAAAGCAATTATCTTTGACATCAATAATAATTGACGTTAATTGTTGTTAATTAACTTCAACAACAACAATTGGGTTTTCCCATTTTTAATATTAGCTTTCAAAAAAAAGAACTTTAATGATAACTTGCTAACTTTTTTTATTATTAGGATCATATAAAACCACTCATCCACACAAATGATGATTAAAAATAAGAATAAAAATATAGTAAGTTGCCCCGCGGGGCCACTAGACAGTTATTTCATACAAAAAAAGTATTGATAGTAAAACAAAACTTTTAGATAATCTACTAGAATCTGCATTGTGATTATTTTACCAAAGCCTTAAAAAAGCACTTAAATTATTTACTACGCTACAATTAATGCAGCGTAGTAAATAATTTAAATGCAATAAACCTTTTTTTCTTATGTTCAATAAAAGTAAATATTGAGTTACTTCAATTAAAATTTGGGATTACTTATGTTGCTTGAACAAAGAAGGAATTTTAAAAGTTATGTGTGTTATAAAGGTAATAACACTATTATAGTGTTATTACTTTTGTAATACAGTTAGTGACAAGAGTGTTATTACTTTTGTAATTGTAAGGTTATTGTTTTATTTTTTCGCTTACAAATTTAGGTTGATTCGCCCCTAAAAACAAGGAACACGGTTTTGTATAAACTAAAATTTTGAATACTAGATATTTTTCCAAATTTTGCATTTCGCATTCGCTTAATTCAACCCTTGTTATTACATTATTATTGTTGTTACATTAAAATTATACAAATATATTTTACAAACACATTGCAATTTATATTTTTTCTACCCTCTTAAAAAAAAAAGCTAAGAAAAGGAAAATCATTCTTTTTATTTGTAGACTTCTAACTGTTTTTTTTTTTTGCTTCGCCTTATCTAATTATGTTGCTGAATGTAAAAACCACTCTAAAGAAACAAAAATAAAAACAGTACACAAATAACTTAAACTATTAATGTGTTTTTATTTTTTTCTATATCAATCTTTTTATTTTGTTAGTTTTGTTTTTTTTGTTTTTGAAACTTTTTTAGCATTGATTATTATAAAACTTGCGAACGGCCGTGTTCAAGTTGTCTAAAATAAGATACTTGCGTGTGGTCATACAAGACGAAAAACTGCACACCTTTCCTGGGAAGGCTTGGAGTATATACTTTTATTTAACTTAAGAAAAAAAGGTTTGGATTGAAGTTACACACACATAGAGAACTATGTTTTCATACCAAAAACATCTGAAAATAGAAACAATTATAAACTGAAATGGAGCGAAAAAGTTTTATTATAACTGCAAGTTAAAAAAAAGCTAAACCCAAACTTGTTTAAAATTAAATCGTTTAAAAAACCCTCTACAAGGAAAACACATTAATTAAAAAAACTAGATACTTTTATAACAAAAAAAAAAAAAAAAAAGCAGAATCATAAGCCAACTATTAAAATTAACTTTTAAAATTATATTAACTTATAAAAGAAAATATCGCAACGTTGTAAAAAAAAAATAAAAAAATCCAAAAAGCTTTTGTTAATATCTCAATAAATAACTTCGACATACCTATAATAATGAATGGTGACCTTCTCACTGAGACAAGGTCCAAAAACGCATTACAAACATAGTTGGAGCCACTCTATCTGCTAAGCTTAAGCCTCTTCCCAATCATCGTAAAGTTGCATCTCTTTCTCTTTCTACAAATACTATCATGGTCACTGCTCAAAGAAGCTATCATCTCTAGTTCAATCAACTAAAACTCATTTTCTCTTGACTCACCATTTAGCAAAGTCTCATTCTTTCACTTTATCTATCCCTGCATGCTCAAAAACCTTTTTTTGTCTAAATTTTTTTCCCTGCACTTCAACTCTTTGGAACTCTCACTCACCTTCATAAGGGTTAGGGGTTAGGGTTAGGGTCAGGGTTAGGGACTCATCTCACTCATCAGGAAAGCATAATGAAGGAAGTGAATTCCAAAAAACTGATGTTCGAGGAAAAAACTAGACAAATAAGAGTTTTTGGAGCACTTAGGAACAGTAACAGAAAAAGGATGAGACTTGATTGAATGACGAGTAACACGAGAATGAATTTTTGTAGATGGCACAAGAGACGCTAGCTCCTTCAAGCAGTGCCCATTATAGTATTTGTAGAAAAGAGAAAGAGAAGCAACATTACGACGATGTGACAGAGGTTGAAAGTTGGCTGCAAGAGCAGGTCTGACTATGTTTACAATGCGTTTTCGCACCTTGTCTAAAAGAGAAAGGGCATCATTAGAAGATCCGCCCCATATATGGCAACAGTATTCCATACAAGGCCGGATTTGAGATTTATAGAGATAGAGAATAGAATCCAGAGTAAGAAAGTGACGAGCTTGATAAAGAGAAGCAACTTTAGCAGATGCTAATTTTGCAACGGATTTGATATAAGGTTTCCAAGAAAGATCAGAAGAGTTAATCCTAGAAGATGAAGGGTAGGTGACTCATCGAGTACATTACCGTTCATAAATATAGGAAGGTCTAAATTATTGCGATAACAATTGGCCGAAAAAAATTGAGTTTCATCTGAATATAATTTCATTATAAAATAATGAAATTATTTCAATATACCACCAAGTACCACCTTACAATTTTTTAAAATAAATTTATTAAACATAAAAAAAACTAACTTAAAAGTTAAATAAATAATTATTTAAATAATATGTTTAAATAAGCCTAATGAAAATTATTTTAAAAACAAATATATTTTTCCGTTAAAACATTTTTATCAGTTTAAATTATTCTTTTAATAAATAAAATACCTTTTTAACTATTTCTTCATGTGAAGGGATTTGAAAGATTTCTAAGATTTGCAATCCTAAAGAACTGGTTAAATTACTTCTATTAAGTTGCAAACAATTAGTTTTCATAACTTGTCGCCAAGAGCTAAACGTAACTTTATGAGGATCATCAAGATTGTCCATTTCAAATAAATCTCTGTTAACAGAAACAGGTACTTTTTCAAATAACATTTCTTTGAAACTTGAAGAATTTTTAGAGGTAGATAAATTTTGCTTTAAGTTCATTTTATGACTTTCTTGATATGAAGACAATTGGTCATTGCCTGATAAATAATTTAACGGATATAATTTTTCATCTAATTTAGATGACATAGAAGTCAATTTTTTAACAGTACTAAACTGATTGGGTTCAGATTGATTTACAAAAGAAACATCTGTTGGCACTATTAAACGTTTTTGCCTCACCAAATTCTCTGTGCCACTTGAAAACAAATTGAGCTGATTAAAACTATCACTTACAGTTTCAGTTGAATGTTGAAATCCATCATTTGAAAATGCATTCAACTGGTTACTGTCATCATTCAAAGTTAAAAATACTTCGTCACTTGAAGTGGAAACACGCAGAACATCGCTGCCTAAAGTTGCATTAAGATGGTTAAAATCACTGCTAAATGATGCAGAAAAATTGCTAAATTCATTACTTGAAATTGTATTTAAAGTTTTACGGTTTGAACTTTCTGTAAAATGAGTTTGTTCAATTAAAGATGATGTTTGATGACTATTGGTGTCTAAACTAGAAAGTGAAGATACAGAGCTTTGCAAACAGCTAGTTATCATACTATTAAGTGAAGGACTGTTTTGGGCACTGTTGGCAAGAAGATTAGACAGCGAAGGTACAATATTTTTTAAACTGGTTGCTATTATGTTAGAAAGTGGAAGTACAGTGTTTTGTTTACTGTTGGTGCTTGTATTAGAATGTGAAGATACTACTTCAGAAATTAATACAGGTTCTTTGGGTTTAATTTCAGAGCTAAAATGCAAGGTAGTGCACGATTCCATTCCTAAGCGTAAATTTTGGAGAAAAGGAAAGGAATTAGTAGAAGTAACCGGAACAAATTCACGCATAGTATAAGTATGTCCAGTTGTATCCATTTCTAAAATGCAGTCTCCAACTTTGCTAATAATTTCATTTTCTGGAAGTATAGTTTGTGAAGCTTGAAGTATTCTGAATTGTTCAGTTAAATGGTTGCTTAACAACAAATCACTTGATTTGTTGTCAGTGCAAAAAGTTTTTTCCACAATTAGAGGATTTTGATAAGTAGCCAAAGTAGAAAAATTTGAAGTTGGCAGGAAATAGTCAGGAGCATTTTCTGTAACTAATGGATCTCTTAAGCTATTGTTAACTAAAGAACTATCCTTTGATTTTAGATTTAGATTAAAATCCCTATTACATGGCACAGGTTCAGTACAATTAAGTTTATTTGGTAAGCATTTATCATCTTTAAGTGCTTTTTCTTCAACACTTGATATAAGTCCTTTTTGTATTTGGTCACTTCTTCCTACTTGAAAGATGTTTTTTTCAAAAGGAATTAAGTCATTTTTATTTTTGCGATCTGTAGAAAAGGCATCTATGTCTGCAAAGCTTTGAAAATTTAATGTATTTTGAAAGTTATTTTTGATTTCTCTCACTGTATCAAAAGATGTTTTTAAAACTGATTTTTCATCATCTATTGAATCCTCAATACCTAACAAATTACCAACAGCATTCTCATTTTCTAAACAATTTTCTGATTCATTTGTTATCAAAATCTTTACTATATCTTGTTCAAATGATTTTTTATAATTAACGCCTGTCTTATCTTCTTGTTTTGTTATCAGAAAAGGATGATCTACAACTGTTACTTTATTTGATTCGCTTTTTTTAATTAGGCTATCAATGCATTTTATTGTAGAATTTTCCAAACTTTGTGAAATATCAGATGTTTTTGATTTTTGATTAGAATTAGAATAGGAACTTATTTTTAATAAATTTTTGCTATCATCTTCATTCTTTAAAACTTTTTTAGAAGGTTCATCACATTTATTCAGCTCTTTCACAATATTTTTTGTTTCTTTAATTGGTTCTTTAATAGCACTTTTTACTTCTTTGGTATCTTTATGTTTAGCTAACATTTGTTTTCGTTTTCTTCTATTTGCTTCTTCAAGTTCCTTTAGTGCAGTTATTCCCATTCCAATATTTATATCAAATTCTTTGAGTTTTATGCTACCTTCCTTTGATTTTAATATTGGCGGATTTTTGTTGCTTATGTTACTAGTGTTACTCAACCCAGCGTTATTATTAGAAATCTTAAACGCATTTCCTTTAAAAGCAAACTTGGATTCAGACATGGAATCTTCATCTTTTTTAAATCTTTCATGATATTCAAGTTTATGCTTTTTAATAGATAACAGCTCATCACTTACTGGCAAAGATGTTTGATTTCCTAAACATTTTGCAACATCTTTTGAAAGACAGTTTTCATTTGATTTATTTTTTTCAGAAGTCTTTAGGTTTCTATTCTGTATTTCATCAAACTTAACAGTTTCTTTTTTGACGTCGTCAGGCTTAGCAGAATCTTTCTTGCTCTGTACTTCATCAATTAAACCAAGATCTTTTTTGTTTTCATCTGGTTTATTAGAACATTTTATTTTTGAAGGTGTATTTTCCTTGAAAACCATTTTTATTTCCACTTTTTCTTTAAGTAAATTTTCAGCATCTAAGGACACTGACTGAAGCTGTTCTTCATTGCAAAGTGGTAACTCTGAAGTTTTATTAGACAATTCACAATACTTATCATTATGTTGTTTTGTAGCAGAACAAACTGTTTTGTTCAATATTTCATGTGAAGATAAACTTATATTTTCTCTGATTTGTGAATCTTCAGGTTGTAATGTTGCTGATAATTCATTATCTAATTCAATTTCAGAGTCTTGTTTACTCAGTAGCTTTTGTTTACTTGGTAACTCTTGGTTAAAAGAGTGTTGTTGTGTAATGTTAACTTGCTTTTTAACTTTAACTTTCTTTAAATTTAATGAAAGATTACTAGTGCTCTCAAGCTTTTCAGCTAGATGCTCAGTTTTTAAAGAAACAAATTTATCTTCATCTAATGTTGTTGAGGGCTGAGCTGAGTCAGCACTCAATTTTTGAACTTCTTTCAAATTGCAAATTGTTTGATCTAGCTTTGCTATTTTAACTGCTGTTGTTGTTGTTGTTGCAGGGAAACTATGTTTGCGCTTTAATTCTTTTTCATTGTGTTTTTTTTTTAACTTTTCAACCTTTGGACGACATTCCAATATATGTTCATGAATAATAACACTTTTTGGTAACTCAATTTTATGATGCTTTCGTGATGGAACCGTATTTAAAGCAAATGATTTACTTAAATCTAATTCTACAATCTTTTCATCAAAATGTTTTACAGGAGAAATAAACTTTACTGCTTTCTCTTTATCAAGATTTGATTCTAAACCAAAATTAGTTACCTTTGAAATGTCTTTATTTATTTCCCTACTTGTGTCTTTAGTTGTGTTTTGATTTATTTTCGTTTCAATGCAGATCTCTTTTTGTATATCTTTATTTATTTTTATTTCTTTGCATGTTTCTTTTGGCATTTCTTTATTCATTTTTATCTCTTTGCAGGTTTCTTTTGGCATTTCTTTATTTATTTTTATCTCTTTGCAGGTTTCTTTTGGCATTTCTTTATTTATTTTTATCTCTTTGCAGGTTTCTTTTGGCATTTCTTTATTTATTTTTATCTCTTTGCAGGTTTCTTTTGGCATTTCTTTATTTATTTTTATCTCTTTGCAGGTTTCTTTTGGCATTTCTTTATTTGTTTTTATCTCCTTGCAGGTTTCTTTTGGTATTTCTTTATTTATTCTAATCTCTTTGCAGGTTTCTTTTGACATTTCTTTATTTATTTTTATCTCCTTGCAGGCTTCTTTTGGCATTTCTTTATTTATTTTTATCTCCTTGCAGGTTTCTTTTGGCATTTCTTTATTTATTTTAATCTCTTTGCAGGTTTCTTTTGGCATTTCTTTATTTATTTTTATGTCTTTGCAGGTTTCTTTTGCTAAATATTTATTTATTTTTACTTTTTTGCAAGCTTCTTTTGATATATTTTTATTCATTTTAATTTCTTTACAAGAATCTTTTATTATCTCTTTATTTACTTTTCCTTCGCTGCAAGATTCTTTTAAAACATTTTTATTTATTTTTATTTCTTTACAAGTTTCTTTTGGCATATCTTTATTTACTTTTAATTCTTTGAGAGATTCTTTTGGTATCTCTTTATTTATTTTTGTTTCATTGCATACTTCTTTTACTATGTCCTTATCATTTTTAATATCTTTGAAAGGTTCTTTTAATATGTCTTTACCTGTTTTACTTTCTTTCTCATACTTTGAATGCAAGTCAGCTTTGAAATCACAATTTTTAACTGAACACAAATCTAATTTATGAACTTCTCTTTTTTTGTGTTTCGGAATAGAATCAATGGAAATAACTTTTAAATCTTTTTCTAATGCATTGTCTGATGATAATTGTTTTGCTTGTTTACAGTCATTTATTTTTTTTTTGCTATAGGAAAATTCACTGGTTTCATCTTTTAACAATGCAAAATTATCTTTAAGGCTGTTACAAACAAAAACTGGTTTGATTTCTTTTGTTGATAACTTACCATGTGGATCATCTATTTTGATATCTTTACTAACTATTGGTTTTATTAGTTTTGAATCGTTTTCCAAAAGATTGTGACTAAACCTGTGTTTCTGAAGTTGTTCTGGAATTTGTTCTTGGAGTTGTTCTTGAAGTGGTTCTTGAAGTTGTTCTTGAAGTTGTTCTTGGTCAGAAGTCAGACTTTCTATTTTATCACTTATAACATCCTTAACACTCACCATTATAGGTACAACTACTTTAGTTAAAGAGTTAGCATCCTCTATCTTTTCTGCAAATAATGCAGCTATATGTGGTTTTTCTTCTGTTATACATTCAACTTTAGGATCATTTATTGGCATTTCAATATTTATAAGCTTATCTTTGGTACACTCTGTCTGACTGCATGTATTTTCAGAACTATCTTTGTTAAAATCCAGCTCAATAGATATCGTTTTAGACTTATCTTTGCTATAATCTAGCTCAGAAAATATGTTTTGAGAATTATCTCTGGAATAATCCAAATCATTGCATAAGTTTTGAGAATGTACAAAAGGTAACTCAAACTTACAAACTTGTGCAGATTCTTGTAAAATAATTTCTGAGTTTTGTAAATTTTCAAATCCACATGACTTGTTTATTGTGCTAGTATTAGATACAGTATTAATGTTGCTTAAACTTTGAGGTGACATCTCTTGTGTTTCAGAATTTCGGAAAAACATGGAGTCTTTTTTTTGGTCTTCATGCTCCATTAAAGATTCTGACATTTGATTTAATGAAATATTACTAATTTTTTCATTAACTGAAAAAGAAATATTTTCTGGCAAATTAGGTAACTCAGTAGCATTTTTGTCTGGTGTTGACAACTTTTCATTTATAGTCAAACCATGTTCATGTAAGTTAAACTTCAAGTCATCTTCAAATTTATTTTTGATAGGTTCGTTAGCTTCAAATTTATTTTTGATAGGTTCGTTAGCTTCAAATTTATTTTTGATAGGTTCGTTAGCTTCAAATTTATTTTTGATAGGTTCGTTAGCTTCAAATTTATTTTTGATAGGTTCGTTAGCTTCAAATTTATTTTTGATAGGTTCGTTAGCATCAAATTTATTTTTGATAGGTTCGTTAGCTTCAAATTTATTTTTAATAGGTTCGTTAGCTTCTGGAACTTTCTTAAGAGTTGTATCCTTATTAGTTATTTTAAACGAAACATTTTGGTTATACTTTTGAGGAGAATGATGCACTCTGGAGGAGAGTAAACACTCTGCACTTTCTCTCTTTTTTCTTTCTGACACATCATCTGCATTGTTTTTGGCATTAGAAAGTTCTAAAAATTCATTTGTTGATATTGTTTTGTGTTTAAATGAACTTTTTTTATACATCTCACTTTCATTCGTATGAATGCTTTTATGTAATGATTCATTAGAGTGTTTATTACTTTTTTTTTCTGGCATAGTTTCTTCCTTTTTTTCAAAAACTTTGTTTTTCAGTTTTATTGGTGATGATTGCTGACTTAGCAATGAGCTAGTTTTATGTTTGAAGTCAATACAAAAGTTTTCTGATTCTGAACCATTTAATTCTTTCTGATTAGAAACACTACTTGATTTGATTATTCCGACAGTACCATATTTATTTTTTGACTGCGCTGAAAAAATATTTTTGGGTTCAATGTTTTTTTTATTATCTTCAAATGAATTACCAGTCGATAAATTAGGAAAAATTTTTTTTTTTGAATTTAAACTATCAGGTATATTAAGATCCAGATTAGTTTCTTTATCATTGTTTAGAACTTTATGACATTTATCTTTTTTACACAACTTTAAAAATTTTAAAAATTTGTTTCTCGGTTTCTTAACTTTTGTTTCATCACTATTACTTTTTAATCTTTCATTCTGAAAATCAGTTTTTTGCTTTTCATCTGGAAGAATAACCTTTTTAGGTCTTTCATGATCGCTTTTGTTTATAAAATCATCAGTTTTAGTTGATTGATATTTATTAGATGTAAGTAAAGAACTTTCATCTGATAAATGTTCACTTTCATCACTATCATCAAGAAAACCTTTAAGTCTTATCAGTTGTTTCTTGTTTTTCTCTTTATCTACCATCTTGCCATGATTTTTTGAATGGTTTGATTCTGTTAAACTATAACTATTGTTACTGTGGAGGGCTGCTGAGGAGCCTCCAACTTTGTCAGTTTCATTCAAATCTAAAATCAAACCAGCATTTTTTGTTTGTTCTGATATACTTTTTAATACTTGTTCAGATGTTCTACCACCTAAAGTCAATTCAGTTTTCTTATCTTCACAATCAGTTTTTACCAACAAACACGACAGATTATCAGTTCTTTTTTTCATTTTTCGTGCTTCTTCACTCTCATATCCAGCACTTTTAGCTGAAGAGTTACTCAAAGAACTTCTTTTCTTTTTGTGTGGTTTTAAACTATTGTCTTTAATAAAACTTAAATCAGTCAGCCTTACTGAAATGGAACTATTTACACTACTTGTTGTTTTGTTTTCTTCTTTATTTAAATAACAAGTTGTAGTGATATTTGGATTATCATTATCAAATTTTGGCTCAGCTTTAAGTGAGTCAAGTGAAACTGAAGAAGTGAGACTATTTTCACAATAATTGCTTTCCATTTTAGATGATGAAAACTGATCAGTATCCTCAGCATCCAAAAAATCATCTACATTTGAAAATCTTTTTAACTTTTGAAAAGACCATTGTTCTTTTTCATTAACAGGAGATGTTTTCAGACTTTCTTTAATTTCCATATCTAAAAGTTAGAACAACATTTATTTTCATACTTTAAATGCAATTTTTGATTTTATATTTATTGTTTTATATATATGTATATATCATTGCGGATAGTGCAAATCCGCATAACTAGCATTGGATAATACTGTGTGTATCAATATATATATTTATACTGATAAATGTTGTATACTGTTAGAAATATATTTATATTGATAAATGTTGTATACTGTTAGAAATATATATATATATATATATATATATATATATATATATATATATATATATATATATATATATATATATATATATATATATATATATATATATATATATATTTATATTGATAAATGTTGTATACTGTTAAAAATATATTTATATTGATAAATGTTGTATACTGTTAGAAATATATTTATATTGATAAATGTTGTATACTGTTAGAAATATATATATATATATATATATATATATATATATATATTTATATTTATATTGATAAATGTTGTATACTGTTAGAAATATATTTATATTGATAAATGTTGTATACTATTAGAAATATATTTATATATATATATATATTTATATATTGATAAATGTTGTATACTGTTAGAAATAAATTTATATATATATATTTATATTGATAAATGTTGTATACTGTTAGAAATATATTTATATTGATAAATGTTGTATACTGTTAGAAATATATCTATATATATATATTTATATTGATAAATGTTGTATACTGTTAAAAATATATTTATATTGATAAATGTTGTATACTGTTAAAAATATATTTATATTGATAAATGTTGTATACTGTTAGAAATATATTTATGTATATATATTTATATTGATAAATGTTGTATACTGTTAAAAATATATTTATATTGATAAATGTTGTATACTGTTAAAAATATATTTATATTGATTAATGTTGTATACTGTTAAAAATATATTTATATTGATAAATGTTGTATACTGTTAGAAATATATTTATATATATACATTTATATTGATAAATGTTGTATACTGTTAAAAATATATTTATATTGATAAATGTTGTATACTGTTAAAAATATATTTATATTGATAAATGTTGTATACTGTTAAAAATATATTTATATTGATAAATGTTGTATACTGTTAGAAATTCTTGTCTGTTTAAGAGTAATAAGTATTTTTTTTTTCTTAAAAAAATCAAATTATATTAAAATAATTAAAATGAAAAAACACAACTTTATAATAGAAGTAAATACGAATTCCATGATAAAGTTATATTTTTTCATTTAAATTATTTTATATAGGGGAAAGTCGGGTAGCCCCAGACGGCGGGTAACTCCAGACACTTGATATACAGCTAAAACTAAAGAAGCTATTTGACTTCTAATACTAGAATAACATTATTTGAGTGAAAATATGGTATATGCAAAATATCTATCATAAAATGTCGAAGCGAATGACTGGGAAAGCAAGATTTTGTTTCCCACCACCAGAAGAGCGACGTATCATCATATTTGATTTACATATTAATATACCTAATTTTTATGTAAATTAATAACTTTTTAATGATTTCAGATATATTTTTATTTACAACAGTTATTAGAAAAAAAAATTTGTTAGAAAGTTCAATTCACTGGTTTTAAAACTAATATTTGTGAATAAGGTATGATCGGGTGGTATCGGACACATGTTTGGAGGGTGACAATTTAATTTGTTTACATATTAATAATTAACAACTTTTTTTATATAAATATTAATACAATTAGTATAGTACACAAAGCTATAACAGTAATTCATTTAATTCCAATAAAAAAACATTAGATTTGAAAAAAGTCTTTTTAAAGTGTTTATTTTCATTATAAAAAAGTAATGTTTATGTTTTTAAATGATGACATTTTCATTCTGATTCCATATATATCAGAGACAATTTTTAAAGACGATTTTTTTAAAAAAGTGTCAAGAACAGTCAAATGCTAAATTATTATATATTACATTTGTGTCACACTAGTAAAAAAAAAGGTAAAATCATGGTTAAACTATGTGTCCGGGGGTTTCAAAATTGGAGGGGTTACCCTCAAATTTTGAAACATGCCTTTTTTCTAACATTTTTTCTTTTATGTTTTATATACATATATATATATGTGTGTGTGTGTGTGTGTATATATATATATATATATATATATATATATATATATATATATATATATATATATATATATATATATATATATATATATATATAAAATGGCAAACACTAGATTAGAATCATACACAAAAAAGATTAGATAAAAGATAGATTATCCCTTAATCAAAATCATACACAATGTGCTATGCCACCAACCATGTCACCAGTGCTAGGATGATGTGACAATTTAATGCTTAGTTATAACTAAACCTACATAATCTTTCTCTTTCATTTCAGCATCATTGTTTGTTACCTCCAAGCATACAAAACATTGGTTACCACAATTTTTGAATAAAATTAAAGTGTTGAGCACTATTAAACTGTCTTTTACTTGGTAAAATAATATGTCTTTTATTTGTTAGCCTTATTTAGTCGCACTACATATGAAATGTCTCTTATTTGTTAGCCTTATTTAGTTGCATTACACATGAGTTAATTATGATTAATCTTGATTCTGTTGATATTTTGTGCATGATTTAAATCAAAGGCCATGAATATATACACACAAATATTTACATATACAAAATTATGCCTTTATTAGGTTTTAAATCAGAGAGCATATCTTTGGTAAAATTCTTCAGTGCTTCTAAAACTCTATCACTATCAGCCACATCTATTGGTGTTCTTCCTTTATCATTTTTTTGATGAGGATTACCACCATGTCGCAAAAGTAGCACAACAATCTACAAAATAATAAAATTAAGTAAAAATACCTTTCAGATTAAAATTTTTTTTCAATAAAATAGAAAAAATAAATAAATCTCTAGATAAAGTTCTTATGAAACTTAAAAATACTTAAAAATAGCTTCACAAATGTACAAATAAGATTTAAAAATACTTAATAAAATGTCAATAATATAAATTAATTAATAACGTCAGCTTCACAAATATGTACATAAAACTCTTGCTTGTTTTAAAGAAAATGTTTTTAACTAAATGGTTAAAAAATATTGTTAAAAAAAAAAATGATTTTATGCAGCATCTCTACTGAAATAACAAAAGAAAAGAAAAAAAACTACTTTTATATAGCATACAAAAATGCTAGATTTAAATCGAAAGCAAAAACAAGACTGAATTATAATTATCTAAGAGTTGAAAATAATAATTCTTTCAAAATCAGGAAAGAAAGAAAAGAATACGAAATGATAAACATTGAGGAAAAAGATTTTAAAAAATTAAACTAAATCTCATAGCTTTGAAGGTTATATCTCAAGATTTTCTAATTTTCATCAATTTTTTGGGCATTAAAAATATTATAACAGTAGAAATTTCTAACTGATTGATAATAAAATTTGTATTTTTTTGTATAAAATAAATTTTTTGAATATTTACGATTCTGTTTTATTAGATAAAAACGGTAAAACCAATTTTGCTATTTAATAGGCAAAATTGGTTCTACCATTTTTATCTAATATTCCTTTTTTTTTTTGTCCATTTTAAAAACAATAAATATACTTTTTTTTGTGTGTTTTATTTTTAGGTTGATAGATTTGCAACCATATGGAAGTGTCATTCAAGAAAAAAGTTGTAAAAAATGAAAAAATTAAAACAGAACAGATGACAGTCACTAAACCTATTAGTGTCTCAAATTTTGATGTCCACTTTGCACAGTATAAAACAATGCAAAATGGATTTCAGGCCTTGTGATGAATAAAAGCTGCGCGACGCATAAGCACAACGTGATTTTTGACGTCATTAAATTCTTTTCATTTGCTTTTCATATTTATCGACATTAACTACACCAATTTACTTAATTACCGCAAAACTACTTTAAATCATTAATGTAGAAATGTTATTATTTAAAAATATTTCGTTTCGTTTTTTAAAATGTAAAAACATTGGTTTATTTTCTCTACGTTTGACATGTTTTATCTACTAAACGAATGAAAAACATAACTAAACATTTAAAAAAGATTATAAAATATGCTAATATTTGATTTTCTCAAATATATTATTTAAAGTTCTTTAAATAATTATTTTTTCTTTTTAAAAAGTCAGCGAGTAATAAACTAGAAACTTTAATATTGTACGATTAAAAACTGTGCAACAGTTAATATTCTTACTAGCGATTTTATAAAATATTTTTTTATTTATTTATTTTTATTTATTTTCATAAAGCGGTTGATAAGCACAATCACTCGTATTACTAAAAAACTTTAACGAAGGTTTTGAATAGATTTTCAATGTGTGATTTTTAATGAATTTTATTTTTGGTAAAAAAAAATAAAATGTTAGAATAAAAATCTTTTAGGTATAAAAGAAATATTTCAGCGAAAAAATTATTCTTAAAAATTATTATTAAAAATTATTCGAAAAACTATTGACGTTCTATTTTTCAGCAGTTGATCTTAAGCACGCTTCGTTGAGTTTCGGTAACTTTTAACAAAAAAGGGATTGTTATTATTTAAGTAATTTTTTTCGAGTTACTTTTTACAAAAATTTTAATAGTTGTACTTTTTTATTGAATCAAGTAGAATACGTTTTAATATTATACCTTTTATTTTTTTTATTTGCGCTTACCAATTTTTAAAATGTTTCCTCGAAATTACTCTTAAATACTTTAAATACGTCTAACAGTTAATAAATATTTTTAAATCTATTGAATAACTTTAAAACTTAACAAACCCCCGTAAAATAATTATTTAAGTTAAAAATCTAAAACTAAAAGAAAGTATTTTTGTTCAATTTTATCAACAACTTTGCTATTGCTGAATAATTTTATTAAAATGTTAGCTTAAAAAAATTTAAACTTTTTTTTTTAACTGAATTTTTTCTACTTGCAAATAACGAGCATATTTAATTTGTTAGTAATTCAAACTTTTATCAACTGCGTGCGGTTTTTAAAATACTTTATTGAATGTTAAAATAATCGTAAATTACTTCATTAACATTCCGCTCAAAAATATCGTTAAATATACTCAAACAAAAAATTTTTTGCTCGACAAAAATAGCCCTAGCTACATGCAAAATTGCTCTTGGACGACGTAAAATTCACATCGCCCGACGCTTTATCGCAAGGCCTGGGATATCAATTTTTTTTTTTTTTTTTTTTGTGTGTTAATTCACCTCCTTGAGGCCGAGAAGGCCACTACAGACAAGGAGGCTACTTATTTGTGGTTATACAACCCTCTCTTAACTCTATAACTCCGAAACACGAACCTTGACGAACAAGGCCGCTGCGCGGAGAAACGAGTTGAGCGCGGTACTACCAGGGACGTGGTGGGGATTGAACTCGGAACCTCTCGCTTATGAAGCGAGCGCTCTACCACTACATCACTACCGCATTCCCGTTTATAATGACCAGTATCCAAACTACAGACATTTAATAACCTTATTTTTCACTTAAAATATATGTATGTATTTATGTTAATGCATGTAACTTTATCAATATTTTTATATATTTAATTATTCATGTATTTTGTAATAAAACTAATTTAACTTTATATAATTTTAAAAATCAAATTAAATATTTATATTTTAATAACGATCAATACCTTTACTGATGTATTAAGGTTTGATTACAAAAGATTATTTAAGAGTTTAGCGTTTTAGCGCTAAACTCTTAAATAATTTTTTTACAATTTGAATACGGCTGCTTGATGTTTTAACAATTTAAATGCAATAAAAAAATCATTATGTTATGAATAACTTTTAATTATTGATCTTTTCTAAAGTTGTTATATAAAGCCTTCACTTTAAATAAAATACAAAATTAATTCTAACAATTGCTTAAAGGGATCCCTAAGTGCTATAAAGATATGATCTCATATGAAAGAGCATTAAAAAAAAATGTTTGATGTATATTATTTTTTCTAAAACGTAATAATGAACACACACTAACAAATTTAATTTTCAAAAAAACGCTTTTCTTTGAATAAAAATAATGTTCTAGTTGAAAGTTTATTGACTCTATTGCCTAAAAAAACTAACGTTTGTACGTCAAATTAAACAAAGTAGACAAAATGTCATTATTGCAAACGTATTAGTTGGTAATCAAATTTAAAAGTAAACTCGCTTTTTTTTTAACTAACACATAATTACTTACAAGAATAAGTTTTGTAGCATTTTGTGAAAATATATTTGTATATTAAAATTTTATTAATAATTTTTATTTATATATTTGTGTTATAAGGGCAATTCCACGGCCAAAAATGAGTAGAAATCAAATTTTAAACTCTTTTTAGTCAGAAATGAATATTGATGTAGGCGCATGAAAGTTTATTTAAAATATTTCCTAAGTACAAAAATAAATTTATTTCAGTCATTTTTATGGTTTCCAAAGTGATGGTTATTCTCATTTTCGCTTGATAAAAAAAATAATTGTTATAAAATGTTTTAGTTAAATTAACATTTATGTTAATTTTGCTATATTTTTTTGGTTCAAATTGATAAGGTTGAATAGACTTTTTATTAGAAATTAAACTAAGACAAGGCTCCAATTAACGCAAAAAAAACTAATCGCAAAAAAAATTTTTTTTTTGCTCCCCCCCTTTCTCTTATAGCTTGCGTTGATGTGCGGTAATAAGGGGGAGGGGGTTGCGTTAGTATAAAATTGTCTCTTTAGCACGTAATTGTTATCTTTTAACATACTATCTCTCATATTTAAATGTTATCTTATGATTTTCTTGCTTGGCCGAGTTTAAAATAGCGTAAATTACTGTTATAATTTACAGCTTAATCTATAATTTAAAGTTTAAGTTGCAGTTACAGTGTAATGAGCAAGTAACGTATTTAACACTATTAATTAAGTTGATACTTAAAAAAGAAAAAGTAAAAAAATAAGAGTAAAAAGCATACATTAAAATATTTCAGTGACGGATCCAGGGGGAGGTTGGGGAATGCATCCCCTCCCCCCACCAGAATCTGAAAGTCTTGAAAATACCATAGAAATTGAGGACCTTGTTTTTTGCTTCTTTTTTTTAGGAGACGCAAAATTCAAAACAAAATTTAAAACAAAAATGGTACAAAATTCAAAAATATTTTAACATCCCCATCCACCAAAAATTCCTGGATCTGTCACTGCAATGTTTTAATTAGTCATAGAAAACTGTTTAGTACGATCACGCTGACGATAAAACACGTATTTTTAATGATTATTTAATTGTCATTGTAAAAAGCTATAAAACAACAAGTTGTCTTTAAAATATAAATAGCTTGTATTAATGTAAAACAACTTTGTGACGCTGTTTTGTTGTTTTAATAAAATTACAGTTTAATAACATAAAATGCGTTAAAAATAGAATAAAGCAAATAAATGAAATTGTTTTAATTAATAAATTAAAAAACTATTGTCAATAAATCAAAAATCATCGTCAAAAACTTAATAAAAAATTAAATACCACGTTTTTTATAACTTATTGTTTCTTGAATAAAATTCTAATAAAAGTTTAAATATAATTAAGTTTTTCATTTATATAGTTTTTAAGTTGATGTTTTTATTCAATTTTTCTATTTCAATTGTTTTCCAATAAAAAGTGAAACAAAAAAATTTGGTTTAATAAATTGAATTATACTTCATGTTTAAAATAAGGCTCAAAAACGTTAACGTAAAAAAATAAAAAATAATAAAAAAGAATTAACTAATAATATATTAATTAATAATTATTAGAATTAATAATAATTAATTCTTTTTTATTAGTTTTTTTTTCAAACAGTATAAAAATGCAAATAAAAGTCAGCAATTTTTTTGCTCTAACGTTTTTAAGCCTTATTTTAAACATGAAGTTTTGATAAACAAATATAAAAACCAAGCTGTATTGTTAGATATGAAGAAAAAATTTGAATCAAGGTCTTTTCCCTTTTCAACTTTTCGCTTTAACGATCTTTTAAAAATTTTTCACACAAAGATTTAAAGTAATTTAAATTCAAAAATGTTTTACTTTGAAAGAAAATCTCAGCACAAATCATCTATTCTTCTTTCTATTCATAATAATAAATTTTGTGTGACGCTCTTTATGATAAAAACATTACTTTTAAGAATTGCTAAAAAAAATTCTAAGCTAGAAAAAAAGTAATTAAACAACCAAAAAAAAAAAAAAAATCGCAAACGCCTAAGCCCTGTAAGACTTTTATAAGTTTTAAACTATTTAAAACTATTACTTAATAACTTTTTTTTAACCGAATTCTATTATACTGTTTTTGCAAAACTAATTTAAACTTAACTATTAAATCAAGACGTTTTTTTACTTGAAAATCAAAGTAGATATTCTAAAGTTGTTGTGACGTACTAACGTGATTTTTAACAAATAACAATCGAGTTTCAATGGTAAAAAAATAAAATCAAAGTGGAGTTGATTTTCAGTGATTTCGGCAATTGCTTTTTGTTAGCATAAATTTAATATTACAACTTAGTGAAAAAGAAAAAAAACTTACACATTTTTTTTTAATGCTCTTTCATATGAGATCATATGTTAGGAGCACTTAGGGATCCCTTTAAAATAAATGCATTTTGTGTAAATTAACAAAAAATGTTGCATTTAAATTTTTTATGTAAGCATGTATTTTTTGATAAATTTAAACGTTCCAGACTATTTTACTTCCAATTTTTGAAAATCTTTTAAGGTAAACTTTTAATGAATAAGTTAAATTAAATTTTCTGATTGCAATGAAATGGTGTAATTGCTTTATTTATTTATATTCTTTTTTGTTTCTGTTTAAAAAAAAAAAAAAAAAAATTCTCATAAGAGTATGAAATGATTTAAAACTACTTTATTAAAAAGACTACTTTTTTAAACAATTTTATTTTTTGCTGCAATTTTTTGGAAAAAATGTTAATACAATTTAAAAAAAAATTATTTTTTAACTATTTCAATTTATCAATTTTTAAAGGGATCTCCAAGCGTCGAGACAAGTTGTGTTCATACCAAAGATAAACATTAGAAAATAAGTTAAATGTTAATTAAACCTTCCAAAACAAATTATTGAATGAGATATTAACAAAAGCATTTGCTGTTTTGCCATTATACTTCTGGTTGAGAGAGTTTTAGGCTCTCAAATCAGAGTTTTTTAAACAGTTCAGTTTTACATAATCAGGGGTTTCCCTTTAAAAATAGTCTGCGGTGGTTATAAAAAAATTTCACTATAGCATGTTTTTATTTTTGCTCAACGTATTGTGAAGTGTTTGAGTTAAAATAAAAATAGTAATTAAGCGAAGCGAACTTATCTTCTTTTATCAGCAAAGTTTATGTTTTCTTGTACAATCTGCAATTTATTTGTACTATTTATCACTAAATTACACAAATAAAATATTATTAAAAAATCCTAATTTTTTAAAAACATTTTTAAAAATGTTTTAAAAATAATCTTATATATATTTTTAGTTTATATTTATATTTTATTATATATACCGTTTTTAAAATGATCTAGTATATTTATTATATTAATATTAAAAAAATTTATATTTTTGTTTAACCGCAAAAGGGAAACCCCAAACATACTCTACATGTTTAACTAGGTTTTTAAAAGAAACTTTTTTTATTGACATCAAATATTAAATACAAAAATGCATTAATCAGACCGGATTAAAATAATAATAAATAGTCAAAGAGTCGGATCTTTCCTTCGCAAGAAACAAAATGGCATTAAAAATTAAAAGTTTTTGTTAATATCTCATTCAATAATTTGTTTTGGAAGGTTTAATTAACATTTAACTTATTTTCTAATGTTTATCTTTGATATGAACACAAATTGTCTTGACGCTTGGGGATCCCTTTAAATTTAAATTTAAAAATTTTAATTTTTTTCTTAATTGAAATGAAATTTGTCCATTTATTAACAAACATTAAATGTAAATTGTAAAAACATTTTGCATAAATTTAATAAGAGATAAGTTAGAAACTAATTTATTTCAAATGCAGTTAAAAACATAAGAAAAACTCAAGTTTGAGCTTTTTGAGTCTTATTTCAAAGCATATATATTTTCTTTTTTGTAAGGAATTACCTTTTTTTTCTTTTCTTTTGTTTTTTTTAAAAAAAATTTTTTTTAATTTTTGAAATGTTTAAATAATCAAAATATCAAACAGTTATGGTCAAGTTGTCAACAAAAAAAAATGGTTCGCTTGGTCAGCAATAGCATTATATATATATATATATATATATATATATATATATATATATATATATATATATATATATATATATATATATATATGCATATATGCATATATATATATATGCATATATGCATATATATATATATATGCATATATATATATATATATATATATGCATATATATATATATATATATATATGCATATATGCATATATATATATATATGCATATATATATATATATATATATATATATATATATATATATATATATATATATATATATATATATATATATATATATATATATATATATATATATATATTATATATATATATATATATATATATATAGTAAAAACAATTATCTAATTTTTATTTTCTTTTACAGCTTGTTTCTCCATCAGTAGGATCGTTAGGAAGAATGTCTAAACATCAAAAAATTCAAATTATAGATTCACAGGAATTATAATTTCACAGGAAGTTGGGAATTGATATAGTTAATTATGTAATAACTGTAGTCTTTTTTGCAAACAGGAAGTTGTTACTAAAAAATGTTGCTGTCAAAATCTATTTGGCAACTGAAAGAAAAAAATATTAATTTTAAATTAAACTGGTCTATTCCAAAAACTTATCAAAACAAATGACTAGTCTGAAATTATCCTAATTCTAAAGAATTCTTTTTATGATCTATTAATTATCTAATGAAGTTGATGCAACTTCCTGGTTGCAAAAAAGACTACAGTTATTACATAATTAACTAAATCATTTCCCAACTTCCTGTGAAATAATTTTTTCATAATTTGAATTTTTTGATGTTTAGACATTATTCCTGATGATCCTACTGATGGAGAAACAAGCTGTAGAAAAATTTAAAAACTAGATAAGTGTTTTTACTATTCATTTTTGTTCTGTTCTTTAAGAACATTAAGCACTGTATTTGTAGAATACACTAACAAAATTTATATATATATATATATATATATATATATATATATATATATATATATATATATATATATATATATATATATATATATATATATATATATATATATATATAAACACGCGCACACATACACACAAATAAAATTAATAAATTTATAAACAAACTATACAAAAGTTGTTAAGATAACCTCAAGGTGGCCATTTGAACTGGCATCATGAAGTGGTGTATCACCATCAAAACCCTGAGCATTAACTTCTGCACCAGCACGTAGTAAAAATTTTGCAACTTTGAAATGACCATGATTGCACGCTTCATGAAGGGGAGTCCATCCTTAAACAACAATATTAAACCTAATTACCTTAAACTTATCAGGTTTTTTTTACTTTTTAAAACCCGAATAAGTTCCTCTTAAAAAACAACTTTAAAAAAAACTAGATTCAAAACCCAGTTTTTTTAAAAGTTGTTTTTTAAGAGGAACTTATTCGGGTTTTTAAAAAGTAAAAAAAGCCTGATAAGTTTAACGTAATTAGGTTTAGTATTGTTGTTTGCAAAAAGCAGCATTTTATTTTAATTTGTAACTGATGAGCAGAAGAGTGATTATGTATTTATATAAATAAATATTAACAAACTGATAAATTATGATTATTTATTGTATAATTAATGAAACTATTTAACTTTATAACTGATAAACAGAAGAATAATTATGCAATTATATAAGTAAATTATAATAAACTAATAAATTATAAAAACTTATAGAATTTTTTTTTTAAAACACCTTACTTCAAACAAGGTTGCAGGCAATCAACTATTAGAGTTCGAAAATACTGGAAGAGAAAAGATGAAGTTTATAAAGCAAGATAACAATTAACAGACCATTTAAAAGATTGTAAATTATATGAATCAGGAAATCAAGATAAAGGGAGTAAATTCCAATAAACTGATGTTTGAAGAAAAAAAATAGTCAAATAAGAATTTTTAGAGCACTTAGGAACAGTCACAGTAAAAGGATGAGATTTAACTGAGTGACAAGTAACACGAGAATGAATTTTAGTAGATAGCACAACAGAAACTAGCTCTTTAGAGCAGCGCACATTATTGTATTCATAGAAAAGACAAAGAGAAGCAACACTATGACAATGTGATAATGGTTAGAGGGTGGCTGCAAGAGCAGGTCCAACAATGGTTAAAATGCGTTTTTGCACCTTTTCCAGATCTTCCCCATATATGGCAACAGTATTCCATACAAGGACAGATTTAAGATTTATAGAGATAAAGAATAGAATCCAAGGTAAGAAAGTGTCGAGCACGATAAGGAGATGCAACCTTAGCAGATTTTTTTGCAATGGATTCGATTACTCTTTCCAAGAAAGATTAAAAGTAAGAGGTAAACCTAGAAGATAAAGGGTAGATGACTCATCGAGTACATTATTGTTCATAAATATAGGAAAATCTAAACTATTAGATAGCGTCTCTTGTGCTATCTATTAAAATTCATTCTTGTGTTATTTGCCATTCAATTCAGTCCTATCTTTATACTGTAATTGTTACTTATACTGTAATTGCACCAAAAATTTGTCAAATTTTTTTCCTCGAGCATCAGTTTTTTGGAATTGGCTTCTTTTCCTGATTCATGTAATAATAAATAAAATGTGGTAGGGGTGTAGTGGTAGAGCGCTCATTTCATAAACAAAAGGTTTCGAGTTCAAACACCACCACATCCCTGGTAGTACCGCCCTTAACTTGTTTCTCTGCGCAGCGACCTTTTTCGTCAAGGATCGTGTTTCGCAGTTATAGAGTTGAGAAAGGGTTATAACCACAAGTAGCCTCCTCGTCTGTAGTGGCCTTCTCAGCCTTGGGGAGGTGAACTAAAATTTTAAAAAAAATAGTTATCTTGCTTTAAAAACTTCATCTTTTCTCCTCCAGTAACTTCCAACTATAACAGCTGTTGTTTGCAGACTTATTAGAAGTGAAAATGAAAAAAACAAACACACATTGAGCCAAAAAGCATAAACAAGGCAAGACAAAAAACTTTACATTCAAATTTGTTAAAACTATTGGTTTGCAATAAAGTGTTCGATTTATGATGTTATTGTATATGGAAAATGTATTATTGTATATGAAAAATGTATATAAAAAAACTAACCAGCGTTATCTCTGCAGTTAACATCAGCTCCTTTTCGAACTAAGCTTTTAGTTATATCTAAATCTCCCTTTGTAGCACAAAGATGTAGTTGTGTCTCACCACTTTTATTTTTAGGTTTATTGATGCTAGACAGTTTGTCTCTACTTCGTTTTTTTGTTTCATTTGCAAGTACTTCAGGTCCCTCATTTGTTTCACATTTCACTTCATTTGCAGTTAATGATAATAAATAAGCTAATTGCTGACGTTCAGTTTGTGGCATTGGAAAAGATGTCTCAGTATCATTGCCTCTAAATTTTCTACGACCAGAGTGACTTGGCTGTTCAGGACCTAAGGAAAAAACTTATTTTTATAAGACAAAATCTAATAACTTAAAATAAATAAAATAACTATAACAATTTTCTAAAATATAAATATGAATACTTTACTTGAATATAAATGGCGCTTAGGCATTTTGAATTTACTCTTCTATTTTTATTTTTCATGTATAATTCTACAAACATACTTTAATTAATCTAAAAATATATAAAAAATTAAAAGAAAAAAAAATTTTGATAAAAAGTTTTTAAAAAGTCTTAATTTTAACTTGACAGTTTTACTTAATTTCAGATAAAAGCATCAAAATAATTGTAGAAAAGACAATTTTAAAAAATATACACACTTGCTGATGTATCCAGGCTAATTTTGATAACGGTATACCAGTATGGGCGCCCTAATTTTTAACCTAAACTCCAGCTTTAAATATTTAAATACTTATATAATACTTTATAGATCATCCTAGTCATATTTTAAAAATCCAGAAAACTGTTTGAATAAAATATCCAGAAAAATTACAGAATTGTTTTCCCTTATTTTCTTTTTAATTTCGCTTTTAGCTAAGTTTTTCTAATTTTTTTTTTGACAATTTTCATTATTTTTCTATGAGTGATGAGTGAAAAAGCTTAAAAAATCAATATATTACAAAAATATATACCTCAACTTGCATGTATTGAAAATGTTTTGGATATCGGGAAAAACTAAAAGTTGAAAAAAATATCCGGAATTCCAGAAATATTCGGAATTCCATATATTTTTATACATTTAGTTCTCCCAATAACAATTCTCGTCTTTCAAGTTTTACTGTCTAAAACTTTCAAGTTTTAATATCTAAAACAACTGTATCAAATTTAAAAAATATGTTGTAAAAATTTTTGACATCAATATACTCAACCTTACCCATTTTTAAAAAAATATAACCTCAATTTTCAGTACAAATTATATTTAAAAGAATTTGTAAATGATTATATTTTATTATTTGCTTTTTGAAATTCTACAAGTGTTTTGGATGTCCTGAAAATCAATATAATTATTGATGTAAATTCAACTTATACAAAATTGCTGACAAAATTTTCATCATATAGCATCATTTTTATAATGTCAACAGACAGTAACAAAAAAACTTTTTATGTAAAACTCTATATTAAAATAAAAACTCAATATTTTTAACTTGAATATCAACACGATAGCAGTATTTCTATTTTCAACACGATAGCAGTATTTCTAAACAAATGATTTGCAAACTGCAAAAGTTATTAAAAAGTTATTGAAAAATTTTTAAATCTTCTTTTAAACACTAATTACACTGAAATTGAAATACAAAAAAAAAAAAAAAAAAAAAAAAAAAAAAAAAAAAAAAAAAAAATTTATATATATATATATATATATATATACTTATATAGTATTTTATAAATACTTATAAACAGTTATTTTATATAAAGCTATATGACACTTTCTATAAGATGCAAAAATATCAACAATAAATAAATGAAAGGAACTTCAGTTGTTATAAATAATGTTCTACTAATTTTAAAAATAAAAGATAAATAATTTAAAGAGAACTTTACTCAATACAAATTTAATTTTGCTACAAATAAATCTGCAAACTGTAAACACTGCATAAATAAAAATATTCTGCAGATAATTGCATTAAAATGTTCTGGGTACAAATGATAAACATATTAAGAACATTTTCCCATAAAATAAATTTATGAAATTCCTATAAACTTTCTGAAGTTCTTTGAATAACTGTACAGCAGTTTTTTTTTAAGATAAACTTGATCAAACTTATTAAAAACTACAAAATTGTGTAGAACGTGATTCTTGAATTATTGTCTCTCCTAAACTTGAAGTTAGTTTTCTATCCAAATCCTTTCAAAACTGATTTCATCACTGTTTCAAAAGTTTAAAGCATACATATAACAGCTTGTTTAAGCATTTTCATATTCCATGCTGAAATTTAGGATTATACTTTGTGAAACATGTTTCATATAATGATGACTTCTTCAACTATGCCACCCTAATATCATACTTTCAATGCAGGAACATCAAACAAGTCACAAACACCTTCATTATCATCAAGGTTAAAATAATAATCATGTTCTCCTGGGGGAGGTGACAGTCGAAGGAGAGGAGCAAACACTAAAAAAATCAAAAACATTTTTTTTTATAGCCTTCTTATAGTATTAAAAAACAATGAACTTTTTTTTTATAGCCTTCTCATAGTATTAAAAAACAATGAACTTTTTTTTTTATAGCCTTCTCATAGTATTAAAAAACAATGAACTTTTTTTTTTATAGCCTTCTCGTAGTATTAAAAAACATTTACCAGAAAATTCATTAAATAAATTAACAAAAAATTGTTTTACAATTAAAAATCTATTTAATAATTAAAACATTAAAAAAAAAAATCGAAAAAAATATAAAAAACTTTGATTAATTTTTTGAAAAAATTAAATATATTATTTGATTACAAATTATAAATAATACTTATTTCTTATTTAAATTATTTTTATATTTATTAAATATTATATAAAACTGATTTAAAATTATTACTAAGAAAAATTACTAAGAAATCCAGTTATCACTTAACTGGATAGTAACATAACAAAGTTAATGCTACAAACCTAATGCTTCAACAACTTAAGAATAATAAATATAAGAAAAATAAAAGATAAAAAATATATACATTTTTTGAAATGATAGATTTTCGCTTACAATACATAATCCTTTATTTATGAACTGTCCAAACCTGTTTTTATTTTAGTCATGAACATTTAATACGTATATGTATATCTTTTCACTTTTTTTTTTTTAAAGTTTAACAATTTAACACTTGTGTAGTTTAAAACATTACTAAAATACCATTTCCTTGTTAAAATATAACATTATGGAAGAGAAAAAGCAATTTTTTACAACTAAATATCCTTCCTGGTATTTAATTGTAAAAAATTCCCTAACCTGTTTTAAAGATCAAGACCAAGTAATTTTATTTTTACACTTGTATTGCTATTTACACATTTTTTTTTTTTTAATTGCTTTTGTGTTATAGTTTATACTTTATTTGTTTACAAACATCTAACTTACACTCATTTTCTTTACAAAATTGATCTAAATTCATATCTTCTATTTCATCTAAAAAAAAAATAATTAAAATATTTGAAAACAAGTAATCGACAATCAATAAAAATCAACTTATTAAAATAAATAAAGTTAAATTATATAAGCCCTACTTTGATTAATGGCAAAAATATTTTTATATATTATGTGACAGGCATTTAGTATGTAAATCATCCAGCTTTGCTTAGGTTTTATGTCTTATGACATAAGAAATAGTCATATTAAAAGTATTTTTTTAAATCTAAAAGAGGTTTAACGAACCAACTTATAATGACCTTTCATCAATCAAAAAAGATTTTTATAGATGTTTAAAAATATTTTAGTAGTAAGTTGTGAAATCATTCTACTGTGGGGAATTATAAGTTTCCCTGATACATTAATGATTTCATTTGTTTATCAATTTATTTATTGTTATTGTATTACCATCTGACTGCGAACATTATTAATAAATATCAACCTTAATATATGTACAAAAAAGACCACATCACTATAAATACATCAACTTTAATACTCAAGCACAACCACTAATTGTTTCTAGAAGCTTGGAAGACATCACTCACAACACCTTCCCCCTGAAGCTAAAACTTCAGTTTTAATCAGCAATCTGTATCCCACAATGCAATTGATCTTTTGTAGTGCATCCAATTTAGCCCATTTTGTTGCTCCTTTCAAGGTTTCTGCTTTTGCTTGACTTTCCACACTTTCTTTCAGTTCAATTACATTTTTACTTCACAGTCTATTTCCAGGTCATACCGTAGATGGGGGTAACTAAAGCCTACAGGGAAAATAAAGCCATTATAGCAGGCAATTTTTGGATGGTGATAGTGGCAGCACTGTTTGGATTCAACAGCTGATGTTGTGCTCTTCTAATAGGAACTTGGACTGCTTTCCAAATACTTGTCTGGATTATTAAAACAATATCACGGTAAGTATACAGTAAAACTATATATTTAACCTAAAAAATCGATAAAAAAGTTACCTTGCATAACTTCTGCTCTGAACAAATCATTTTTAATGTTAAATTCTCATAACTCTCAACAAACATAACCTCAATTTATGTTTCATCACACTTTTAAAGGTTATAACCTATAACTTGATTCTTTCTTTTGTTGTGATGTTTTTTTTTTTCAGTGATACACAACATGGGGTAACTAAAGCCACATCATAAAGGTGGCTTTTGTTACCCCATACTTTATAATAAGTCAAAATTCCTTAAGTAATAAATTTTTTCTCTTTTTTAGGACTAAAAATGCCTCAAAACCCAAAGAAGAAGCTTGGTAGTCGGAAGTATTAGGATTACACAGATGAAACGCTGAAAATAGCTGTAGAAGAAGTGAAGAAAGGGTCATCTTTAAGAAAGATTGCTGAGAAATTTGCTATATCAAGATTTGCTCTCACTGCTGCCCTGAAAGGTGAGGTTAACAAATGTGGTAGGCTTCCAGTTCTTAATTCTGAAGAAGAAAGAAGATTAGTTGAATCTATAAGCATGGCCGGAGAGTGGGGATTCCCTCTTACAGCACTAGACATAAGACTAATAGTGAAAGGTTACCTGGATCGGTGTGGCCGAAATGAAGTTAGGTTCAAAAAGACAGGTTTCCAAGACTTCTGAAAAAGTGCCTTGATGCTTTGGGAGAGGAAAACATAAGCAAAAACTTAAAAAGTGGACTTTAGGCAGCTGGTATTGTACCTTTAGACCAAAATGAAATTCTGAAAAGGCTTCCTGATGGTGATGCCACTGCAGTATCTGAAGAGCTTAATTCAAGCAACAACTGGACTGATTCTATCAAAGCCTTTTTTGAAGAAAGTAGGAAGAGAGAGACCGAACCTCTTAAACAACGGAAGAAAAGGAAACTTAATGTCCCAGCAGGAAAGGTGGATTGAAAAGATTGAAGGGATTGAAGACACAATTCTGATCAATGATGATGATCCTCAACCAAATAGGTCCAATACACCCAATACCAAAACAAAGGAAAACCACAGCAAACTAAAGACTTTGAAACATAATAAGAAACTTGCGAATTCCGACTCATTTGATGATAGTGATGACCAGTATTCTTTGAGAGACTCTAATTCAGATATGGATCCAAAAACATTTAGTGACCTGGAATTGGAGATACCAGTAGATCTACAACTAGAAGAAACAACTTATGACGAACCCCCCAAAATAGGAGTCTCTAAAGGAGAACTTAAACCTGATATTTACGTCATTGTTGAGCTCATCTTTGAAAAGAACACAAAAAAAGAAACCACCAAACAGTTCTATGGAGTCATTCTTAGAACTTGTTTTGAGAAGAACGAAGTTACAGTAAAGTTTTTCGGAAGAAGCTCCAAATCAAAAAGAAATGACTATATATTTCCAAATGTTGATGACGAAATGGACATTCAGTTAACAGACGTCATTTCAATTGTGAAACCATCCGAAGTAAACAGAGGACGTTATACTTTTCCTAATGAACTACCGGTAAAGCACTGATTTCAACAAGACCTATTTTAAATAATATTTTTGTCTCTTTTTAATGTTTTTCTTAAATAATAAAGCTTTTTTCTTGTCAATAGTGATTCTTTATTGTTACAGATGCATGATTTATGGATTTAGTTACTCTAGCACTCTCTAACTTAAGCCAAACATTGCTTTTTAATGGATGGCTTTTGTTACCCCTTTTCCAGGGGTAACTAAAGCCACCATGTTTTCATTTTTTTTTATTAAAAAAATGTATATTTCTGCAATTTATGAATATATTTCTTTAATATATGACCACAGACCCAAGTTTTGCAATATTTATTTAACCTATAAATTAAAGGGTCTGACTTGGGCAGAAGCTTGAATTTCGAAAGTGGCTTTAGTTACCCCCATCTACGGTACACCAATTGAATTGGTTGTTCAATCACATACTGTTTCCTGATCATACTTTAAAACCACATTTGACTCTATCTTTACCTTCAATTTTGCTTTTAAATAGTCTAATATCGATAAGTGCTTTGTTTTTTACATCATCTTTAATATGCACTAAGCTTTAATCTCTTGCAGTTTTATGTTGCTTTTCTAGTTTCATAACATACTTCCTTGGTTTGGAGCACTTTTTTGCTTAAATTTTGGTGGAACATTATATTACTGTTTTGTCAGATAATCCAAGTATCCCCATGACCAGTGTTCAATAAGAAAATCTTTTTAATAACTGAACTTAATTGTGTACATCTTTCAGCTAGAGTTGTGTAGATCTCCCTGCTACATCTTGTGTACATCTCCCTAGAATTGTGTACATCTCCCTGCTACTGGATTCTTAACTGGGTCTTTTTTGATAATACCCGGTTCCGTAGTTTTTATTTGTTGATAATCAGTAGCACAGAGTATTATGTGAACAGGTTGCAATTCATTGCTTCCTACATTGCCACTGGATTTCAGTTTCCTCAACTTGCAAATTTCATTTTTACTTCTTTGACCATCAGATTGGGTAAAAAAGTTTTAACTTCAGTTTTGTTAACAAGTTCGTATACCTGGCTTGGTTGGGAAGCCGGAGCAATCGCTCTTGAATACTGACCACGGAAATAATATTTACTTGCAATAAACTGGCCAGGGTTTTTAGTCATTTTGAGAACATTTAAGTTTATGTATGTAACAAAAAAATTTGTTTTACGGACATACATGGAAACATAATAAACTTGAATGTTCACAAAACATTTTGATGCGGAAAAATAAAAAGAATATTCGCAAACACTAAAAACCCGCCAAATCTACAAACAAACTAATGCTATTGGTTCAAAAAATACGCTGACCAAGCAAAATAAAGTTCCAGAGTATTCTATTGAAATGTTTTAGAAATTGTATTATTCATGATTTGTTACGTTTTGAAATTTCTAGCATAAATTGTTTTAAGAATATATTATTAAATGAACTTTAAAACTATGGCTCATTCTCGGAGCCATATCTGCAAAGCCATAAATCTTTTTTGGCTTTAAACTATGATTATTTGTTTATAAAAATAAATGTTTCATAATATATATTTTATAAATTGTCAAAATTTTTAAAGTTAATTATAAATTATAGATTTTATTAGTATATTCTTATTTTTTATTTAAAAAGTATGTATTTTTAATGTAAATGTAATCTTGTGTAACTTTTTTTTATTGTAATGTAATCTTTTAAAGCAATTTTTATGATTTACTTTGTAAACAAAGACTTTCAAAAATAATTGTGTTTTCAATAAAGTTATTAATAATCATCAAAGTTAATAAAACTAATTATGTAATAAACATATAAGAAGTTTCTGGTTACTAAACACAAACAATTCATACAAAGTAACATGCATACTAAGTAACTCTCGGATGAAAAGCATTGTGCCTAAGGTCACAACAGAACATAAATATGTATAGCAAGTTACTAGATATAATGAAAAGTTTTCAGATATTGGTTTACTAACTCTAACTATTTTTGCTACAGTTGCCATTCTTAAAAATTCGTTATATTTTTTTCTGCTTTAAATACTAATTAAAATTAAAAAGCCCACGCACTAAATATTATCAGCAATATTGCGAAGCAGTTTCGCTTCATCATCATAAAGTATTTTTAACCTATTTAGTTGATTTCTATCTTGTTAATTTAATTTCTATAATAATTCAATTATTTAATTATTTCATTTGTTTATCTTACTAAGTAGAAGTGCTTCAAATATGTTAAACTTTTCGAAACTACGCGAAGCATAAAATAGTTATTAAAAAAATTAACTTTTTTATTTATAAAATAATTTAGCTTAGATAAAACTAAAACTTGTGTTAGTTTTATTAAAATCTTGTTAGACTTTACAGGGCCAGGGCTATTTTTATTTTGGATGTCATTTTATGTGCTACAGAGTAAAAATAACTAAACAAAAAGGTCTTTTTTTGGGGCCCTAATGTTGTGGGGCCTAGGGCTATAGCCCTCTCTAACCCTACCCTTCTCAATCTAGCACTGGAAATAAGACACGAGTATGTAAATAAAAATTATATTACACTCTTTGTTAAACAAAGAACATTTGTTTCCTTTTTAAACAATCGCAAGATGTTACTTTATATAATAAATGTCGCTTAATTTTATAAAGAAATTATAAAAGACCGATGTTTCAAAAATATTTGTTCTAAATGTAATTTATTTTGCTTTATGTTTTTTTGCGTTAAAAGATATTTTATTTTCCTAACTTTTTTTTTTTTGTAATTGTCTCTTATCGGTCCAATTAATCAGCGCATTTTAATTAATTGTCTCTTATCGGTCCAATCAATCTAGCGCACAACTAAAAAATCTGGCAAGTTTTTTGCAACTAAATATTATTTCCGTGGTCAGTAATTAAGAGCAATTGCTCCCGCTTTCCGACCAAGCCTGTACACATATATAAACTTCCAGCACCCGTATCCAACATTTTATTCTTGATTTTTCACCATTTACTTTTGCAATCACTGTCAGTGAGTAGTTGTACTGGCCTTAAGCATCGCTCCCATGGTTTCTTGCTTTTAATTTTACCATTCATTGCTGCATTGGCATTTTGACAGATTGATTCAAGATCTTTAATTAATGCTTTGTGCACCTAAATGTTTTCTCCATAAGTGTCTTGTAATATACAAATAATTTAAATATACCAAATCAATGTTTTTGCCATTGTCCAACATTTTACTGTTTGCCATTTCAAATCTTGTTAATAAGTTTGTTTTTATAATTTATTCAAGTGCATTTAATTTTAGTAAATGATGTCATTGTAAAACTTCTGTAGATTGCAATGTATATTTAAAAATAAAATAAAAAGACTTAAAAATCACACTAAAACTACAAAGTTAGTTTGTTTTAATCAAAAAAAAATTTAGTCCAAGCAATTTTTTAAAGATTTCAATTTTTTCTCAAATTCAATTCAAAATCAAAAACACATTGTTATAAATTGAAACACATTGTTATAAATTGAAACACATTGTTACAAATTGAAACACATTGTTATAAATTGAAACACATTTTTATAAATTGAAACACATTGTTATAAAAAAAAAATTTTTTTTTAAAGATTTCTTAACTTTTTGCCAAAATAATTTTCTCTTAAATTTAATTAAAATGAATTTCGTCCTTCCAGCTTCTAAAGATACTAAAAATTTATGCAGTTATTCATTATTGTTGTTATTACTTATGCAGTTATTTATTATTGTTACTCCTTCTACCAAGCTCAAGCTCGCCTGCAATACTTTAGTACTTTAGTAAGCGCTTAAAAAAATGCTTCCCAAAAAAAAAAAAAAAAAATTACAGCTATTTTTGTAAACTTGCGACAAATCTTTTTCATCAAATATTTTGATAAAAAACAGTTTAATGTATGATATTTAAATTAAAAAATAATGTAAAAATAATTACATTATTTTTTAATTTAAAATGTCTATAAATAATTTATAAAATTTTATGAATATTTGTTATGCCATTTTTATATTACTTATCTTACTTAGAATTTAAATAAAGCGTTTGTTTTGTCATTTTTATTTTAACTAGTTAATTCAGAATTTAAATAAAATGTTCGCTTTGCCGTTTTTATTTTATTATGAAATAAATAATAAAAAATTTGCTTTGTTTTAGTTTAGTTATCTTATCTAGAATTTAAATAAAGTGTTCATTTAGCTGTATTTATTCTGATTTTTTGCTAAAATAAATTGGCAAATAAAAAATAAACTTGTTATGTGTAATATTTAGTAAACAAATATGTGTATTTATGTTTAGTATAAATTTAATTAAATAAATGTTATAAAATATTTTTCTTCTAAAAATAAAAAGATGAGATTATTTTAGACAAATTGATCCCGGTCATTTGCAAGTTTTATAATATTAATCATGGCTGAAAAAGTTTTAAAAACAAAAAAAGCAAAACTAACAAAATAGGAAATAAAAATAAATTAATAATTTAAATAATTTATGTACTGTTTTTATTTTTGTTTCTTTAGAGTGTTTTGTTTCTTTAGGTTGTTATATTCAGCAACAAAATTAGATAAGGCGAAGCAAAAAAAAAAAAAGTTTTAAGTCTACATTAAAAATAATGATTTTCCTTTATTTTCCTTTTTTTAAAAGAGCAAAGCGAAAATATAAATTGCAATGTATTTGTAAAATATATTTATATAACAACAAGAGTTGAATTAAGCGAAATGCAAAATCTGAAAAATATCTGGTCTTCAAAATTTTAGTTTATACAAAAACATGTTCTTTGTTTTCAAGGGGCGAATCAACTTTAATTTGTTTGCAAAAAAGTTATAAAAAATAAAACAATAAACTTACAAATACAAAAGTAATAACACTCTAGTGACTAACTGCATTCTAAAAGTAATAACACTATAATAGTGTTATTACTTTTATAACGCACTTATAACTTTTAAAATTCATTCTTTGTTTTAAGTGCTTTATAAAAGTAATAACACTATTATAGTTTAATACTTTTATAATGCAGTTAGTGACGAGAGTATTATTACTTTTGTAGTCGTAAGTTTATTGTTTGTTTTGTTTTTATATTTTTCTCGCTAACAAAATTATAATAATTTGCTCCTTGAAAACAAAGTACACAGCTTTGCATTAACTAAAATTTTGAAGATCAGATATTTTTTCAGGGTTTGCAAATCGCGATCGCTTGATTCACCCCTTGATATATAATTGTTACATTAAAAGTATACAAATATATTTTACAATCAGATGACAATTTTTTATTTTCGTTTTCCCCTTTAAAAAAAAACCAAAATATAGGAAAATCATTCTTTTAAACGTTTAAAATTATTTTTTTTTGCTTTGACTTACCGAATTTTGTTACCAAAAAATAATAACCACTATGAAGAAACAAAAATAAAAAAAGTACACAAATTATTTAAATTATTGTTATTATTATTTTCTATTTAAGTTTATTTTAAATTCCTATTTTGTTATATTGTTTTAAAAACTTTTGTCAGCAACGCATATTTAAAAACTTGCAAACGGCTGTGACCAAGTTTTCTAAAATAAAATACTCATGTGTGGTCATACAAGACAAAAAACCACACGCCTTTCATGGGAAGGCTTATTAAGCATTTTTTAAATTAAAAATCTTATATGACTTTTTGTTAAAACTTAATAAATAAAGAAAATTTACTCTATATAGTCAAATAAATATAGCGCAAGCATAACCACATTGTTACTTGTTAACTTCATTTCTTTGAAAACATTTTTAAACACATTACCTGAGATCCTTTTTGAATGCTGAGGGTCACTAATATTGCTGGTGAGTATTGGATCTAAATTAAAATTTAAAACAATTAAAAAAATTTTAACTTTTTCATTCCTATTTCAATCATAATAGTTTATTTGATTCTTCAATTTAAATCAATTCCAGTTTCTAAATAACTTTAGCATTTTCTGATAAAATAATTTTTTTTTTAAAACCTGGAAAAATAAAATTATTGCATGATAGTTAACATAAAATAAATCATATGCAAATCATATATTCCTAATTTGGTCATTAAATTTTATGTTTTCAAGTTTAATTTGTTGAGGGTGTAAACTAAATGTTTATAAAATTAAAACTTTCAATTTAAATTTTTAAAAAATCAGTTTCTCCAAATAATTTTCTAATTTCTGGTTAACACCCTGTGAAGAAGTACAATATAATGCAAGTTGTATATCCCTAATTTGGTCATTAAATTTTATGTTCTTAAGTTTAATTTTTTAACTTTAAACGATTGTGATGCAGTAACACTAATAACGAAATTAGTTTTTTATGATTACACTTAATTACTACCATTAGACATAATTATGCAATATTCATAATAACTACCATAATTATGAATATTGCAATTTAAGTAATATCAACAAGTTTTGTTTCTGTTTTTAATAATAAACATTAAATTTCTGCTTTAAAAGTAAAAACCTTATATTTTTTAAAGAAAAGGTAAACATTTAATGAAAAAAAAAAAAAAAAAAAAAAACTTATCCATACCATCAGTTTCCATATCTTCACCATTTGTTTTTAATGCATCTCTATCTTTGGTGCTAACCATGCATTCAGCACAGTTGTTTGGACTTTCAGGTGAGACATTTGTAACAACAGGCACATCTGACTTTGCATCATGATTTACCAATAGTACACAAATAGGTCCATTTTCACTGTTTAAGTGCATTTGATAATTAGCTGTATGGCCTAACTGATAAAAATAAACAAACTACATTTACCACATTGTAAAAAATCATAAAACCAAAAAAGTATATACAAGATAAATGTTTAAGTGGATATATGAAAGATAAGTGTTTATATGAGCAGGCCTTCTCAGGAGACGCGTGTGGTTGCACGCCTTGAATGACCACGCATATATACTTTTTTGTTGATAACATGGCCACAATTTTTTTTGCATTTATTAAAAATGACGCATTTTTAAAAATGCGCTGAAAAAACCAAATTAATTGCTCATCTTTTTATTATTATTATTAATAATTCATTATTATAGTTATGAATGAGAAAATAAAAACATTAAAATAACATATATGGGCAATTCCATTTTTAACTTACATTACACGTGCAACAACTTTATCAAATATTTGCTTATTTAAACTTTTAAATTAAACTTTTAGCAATTTTGTATGAAAGCTGTTAGTCTACTAAATAAAATAAGCTTAAAAGTTTTGAGTTCGGCCGAAAGAGAGCAAACTTATTACTAAAAATGCCACTTGCACTTATGTTACACGGAAAACAAATTCAACTTATAGGTCTTATTTCTGCGAATCAGTAAAGCAGTTTGTATTAGAAACTTTTACAAAATGCAAAGAATTCTATACCAATTTAAAAATTTTATAAAAACTTTTTTTAAATAAACTTGTTTTTTTGATACTGTATTTTTTTACTTAAATTACATCACTTACATTATTGAGCGGTTATCATGATTTTTTTTTATCTATTATTATGAGTTAATGTTACGTAACAAAAGAATTGCATAAGTATTGAACTCATTCATTAAAAGTAATTAACAAAGAAATTTTTTAAAAACTGGTGGCACTCTTCCTGAGTGACTTTTCATAACATTCATGAAAGTTATCAAACCGGAAATAGTTTTTTCACAAGACCAAGAGCAACTTCAGAAAGATATTTTAGTCTTTATTATTACTTAATTGAGTCATTGGTTTGTCGAAGTTTTTATTTACACTTCTTATGTTTATGCGTATTGCTTTTTTATTTAAAAGATTGAATTTTTAAAATGCTGATAAGTTAAATTTTTAAATATTTAAATCTTTTCTAAACATCTATATGTCAACCAAAATAATAGTACATAAACAAACAAACAAAAAAAAAAATAATAATAATAATTTTAATACATACAAAAAAAAAGATTTTTTTTTTAATTCTCCTTATATAAAAAGTTTCAGTTAAAACCTTGTCAAGCCAACAGGAAGAAATAATAATTACTTAATGACATAATTCATTTAGTAAACAAAAACTTAATGAAAAATTGCTAGAATTTTATTAAATGCATGAAAACAAATAAAAATATATATATATTTATACAAATAAAAGTATATATATACTTATATATTATTTTATCATTAACTACATATATATATATGTGCATTACTGTTAGGTTTTTATTTTCTCATAAATAATTATAATAATAAAATATTAATAATAAAAAAAACAAACAATAAGATTAATTAGTTTGATTTTTTCAGCGTATTTTTAAAACGCGTCATTTTTAATAAATGCAAAAAAAATCGTGGCCATGTTATCAACAAAATATATATGTGTGGTCATTCAATTCAAATAAAATTTTCTTACAGACACTTAATGACTTACATACATCTACGTGTTCACTTACATACATCTACGTGAACACTTGTTCTATTAACACTCATACAGGCCTTCTCAGGAGGCGCGTGCGACCGCACGCGCCTCCTGAGAAGGAGGTATGTATGTAAGGAGGTAATGTATGTAAGTCATTAAGTGTCTGTAAGAAAATTTTATGTGGGTGTATATAATGTGATTAATACAGAATAAAAGACAATTTTCAATTTATCATAACACATTTGTGGATAACATTGATACCTAATGGACCCATAAAATATATTTATGTAAAAAAAATATTATATCATTTAAATAAAAAAATTCAAAACACAATGTTATAAAAAAAAATTAAAACATATTGTTATAAAAAAATTATTTTGTTTTATATTACAAAAAAAATTTTATAGGTTAGATTAAAATGCACTAGGTAAAAAGTTTTCAGTTATTTTTTTCAACCAAAAAACAATTTTGGCAACTTAAGGGCTAGATAGTAAAACTAAAGATTTCAGCAAAAGCTAACACGACAAAAAAAAGTCTGCTAGTGGTGTAACCTTAAGTATTTGTCCAATCGCTAATAGAGCAACTAAAATATTGCAGTGGAAAAAGACTAAAAAAAGTCAATTAAAATATTGGACAACTAATATACGAAAAATATGAAACTGTAAAATTAAAAATAAATTTAATAAATAAAGTTGCTTTTGTCACAGTTTTATTTTTTAATATCAACTATGACAATATAATACTTATACTTTTTTGTTTTATTTCGTTTAAACTAGTTAAAATTTTTATTTAAAACATTTTTATTTAGAAAGAAATTTCTGTCAATAATTAATAACACTCATGTGATTTAAAATGCGAATATAACATATTAAAAAATGATTTATTAGTATTTTGATTTAAAAGAAAAAATGCTATTTTGAATTGAAAAGAAAACATGATTCAAAATGCAACTATAACGTTTTTTAAATTATGATAGTTGCACTTTAAAACACATGCATGTCTAATTTAATTTAAGTTGGCTTCTTTTTTTTTACATTTAGTAAAAATAAATATTGTAATGTAGTGCATAACTACTTTAAATTAATTTTTTAAAAAACCACAAGGAATAAACTTTTCATAGTTCAAATTTTCTTACTAACCACTCTTTTGTGAGTAATAAGTGACTGGTCATCCTGCTGGACTACTAAATGGTATTTTTACTAAATTTCAGTCTGCCTTTGTATAAACGAGATGTCCCATACTACAGGACGACCATAATGTTACGCCTTATTATGAACTTGTAACAAAAATATTGTTTATAAAAATAAACCAAAAATCTTAAAACTCTAGGATTTCAACACCTTAACAACTTTGAATATGTTTACGGGATTTACATTTATTTAACATTTCTATTGATAAGTCTTTTATTAAAAGCAAGATGAAGGAAGCGAATTCCAAAGAACTGATGTTTGAGGAAAAAAACTAAAGGAATAAGAGTTTTTGGAGCACTTAGGAACAGTCACAGAAAAAGGATGAGACTTGAATGACAAGTAACATGAGAATGAATTTTAGCAGATGGCACAAGAGACTCTAGCTCTTTAGGGCAGTGTCCATTATAAAATTTGTATAAAACAGAAAAACAAGCAACATTACAACGATGTGACAATGATTGGAGGTCGGCTGCAAGAGCAGGTCCAACTATGTTTACAATGCATTTTTGCACCTAGTCTAAAAGAGAAAGAGAATCATTAAAAGATCCGCTCCGGATACATGGACGGATTTGGGATTTATAGTGATAAAAAATAGAATCCAGTATAAGAAAGTGTTAAGCTTGATAAAGAGATGCAACTTTAGCAGATGCTAAATTTGCAATCGAATATACAGTTTCTGAGAAAGATTGGAAGAGCTAATCCTAGAAGATGAAGGGTAGATGACTCATCCAGTATATTTACCATTCATAAATATAGAAAGGCCTAAATTATTGTAATAACAATTGGCTGAAAAAATTGAGTTTTATCTGAATTTAAGTTCACCAGCTACTGTAAGCTCCATGCTGTAGAAGAAGTGAGATCCCTCTCAAGCTCAAATGTCCCATCAAAGCAATCAGAGAGTGTTGGCTACTTATTAAGACAAGAATAAATGGTAGTATCAGCGAATAATGCCACCTTAGATGTGAGAATACCTGGAAGATCATTAATGTAAATTAAAAAGAATATAGGGCCAAGGATAGAACCTTGAGGAACCCCTGAAGTTACAGAATAAGAAGAAGAGTGCTGTCAATCAAGGACAACTTTTATTTTAAAGGTTCTACTGGGTTACATGTTACCAGTAGCAAGATAACCTGATCTGACCTTTTTTTATATTATTTAGAAACCATGGAGCCTAGTGGCAGATCTTGGCAGAAGTAAATAGCACAGTTCTTCTCTGTTAAACTTAAACAAAGTAAACATTTTTTGAAAAAAGAAAAGATTATACATAAGTTTAAAATACAACCATGTGAAAAACAATTTGAAAAAATAAATAAAAATAGATGCTAAACAAAATCCAACATTCAACAAAAAACATGTTAAATATTTTATAAACACAATTTTATATAGATATAAAGCTACTTAGTTTTTATCATAACAATAATGATGAGCAAAAATTTTTCTATATAGTTTTGACAGCTATAGAAAAATTTATTTTATATGCATTTTTTGTTTAAAGCAAGTCATTATTAGATTAGTGAGCCATGAGTTAATATAAATATTTAACTATATATATATATATATATATATATATATATATATATATATATATATATATATATATATATATATATATATATATAAACAAATTAAAATTAAAGAACAAATTAGTAGAAGTAATTTGCTAAGTGATTTTCTACTAATTTATATATATATATATATATATATATATATATATATATATATATATATATATATATATATATATATATATATATATATATATATATCAGGCTAGGACAGGAATGGCGTGCGATCGAGTGCTATTGCTGACCACGCAAACGATTTTATTTTTTGACAACTTGACCAAGATTGTTTAATAAACAATGTTTATATGTTTTGATGAGTTAAAAATTTCAGAAATGTTCTGAATGTCTTTCTGAAACGCTAAGCTAAACTTAAACTAGGAAAAAAATTTAAAAAAAAAACTAATGAAAAAAAAACAGAAATGAAAAACAAATTTGTAACGAAAAAGAAATTATATAAGCACTAAAATGAAAATAAAAACTTAATCTCGAAGCAAAACTTTTTGATACATTTTTAATTACGTATGAAATAAACGTTATTAAAGCTTAGCTTTTTAAGCGTTAAAGTTACGCAAAACGTTTTTAAATTAAGTAACAAATTACTACTAATGATTGGTTTAATAAAAGAACGAATTTTATTAAATTTAATAAAAAGTGTTTTATATAATATTATTAAATTGTATAAAGTTTATACAATTTAAAAATATTATATAAAACTTTTTTGACAAAATGTTTATACTATAAACATTTATTTTGTCAAAAAAGTTGCAAAAAAAAAAATGTTTAAAAAAATAACGTAGTCTTTTTAATATAGTAATTTTTACTAATTTTATGCTCTAATTACTGAGTCTAATTTAAAAAAAAGGTTTTGAACTTTTTTATTCGTAAAAATAGAAAAAAATAATTAAATAAAATGCGCCTGCGATTTAAATAAAATAAACTGCCAACAAGCTTTTTAATTTAATTTTAATTTGAGCATTACAACTTTATTAATAAGCGCTTCGCGTAAGGAATTTAAAAATTATTATAAAAGATTTAACCTAATTCATTCCTAAAGAAATTAAAAAAAAAAAAAAATTGATTACAAAAAATAAAATGTTTATTTAAAACATTTTAAAAAATTGTAAGCTTAATCATAAAAATTAATCGTATGAACATAACAAAATGCTTTAAAACTTTTTCATTAAATCAGCAAAATACATGCTTATATAAGTAAATAAAGTTATTTCATATTCTTGTGTAATTCACATAAAATGTGTAAAAGCTAGTCGTCACAAAAGCTTTTGAACTTATTTACAAATTAAAGTAACTCAAAAAAATTATTTCTAAAAATTATGGTTTAAAAATGTTTTAGGAAGACATAAGAAAATAGTTTCAAACGTTTAAATTTATCATAAAAAATAAATGCCTACATAAAAAAACTTATTTATAACGTTTTTTTATTAATTTACACAAGCGTTTATGTAAACAATTACTATAATTAATTATATGGTTTTATTTAAAGCCTTTACACAAAATAAAAAACTTTAGAAAAGATCAACGATTAAAAAATATTTATAACGTATTTTTTATTGCATTCAAATTGTTAAAACATCAAAACAGCCGTGGTCAAGTTGTAAAGAAATAAAAATATTAGCGTGGTCAGTTACAGAGTGCGATCGCACGCCATTCCTGTCCAAGCCTGATATATATATATATATATTATATATATATATATATATATATATATATATATATACACATATATATGTATATATACACACACATATATATAAATATATATACTATTTTGCTTAAACTAAAACATAAAACTGTTGAGAGAGCTGCGACACAGCAAGATACCAAATCAATAATTAGAACTAAGTGTTTCAATTACTAATAAAAGATATATTTTATACTACTTACAAAATCTGGTGGAGGAACTTCAAGTTGCGTGCCAGATGGTGCTTGAATAGCAAGTAATGTTTCTCCTTTAAAACACATACATACATCTTCATGTGAAACATACGCATGACGCTCATTTTCAGGATCTTCTGAAATGTTTTTTAAACTTTGCTGAACCCATAGCTGTTGCTGATCTAGAATTGTTTCAACAGCGTCAAGTTTACTTATTTCCCCTTTAAGTTCACATAGTTTATCAGAAATTTCTTGAGAATTGCAACCAGGACCAGCCCCTCTAGAGTAAAAAAAAATTTAATATAAAAATATTTTTTATCGCAAATATACTCTTAAGTGAGCGTTTTTGGAAAACGATGAGGGAAAACGAAGAATAATGAATGAAAATGTTGCTGACCCATACCAAACCCTCAGTCGATGTAGCAGCACTCCACTGCAAGTCAGGCTATTTGTCAGTCGATGTATGTACTGAAGTCCTCGGCAACAGGATATTTGACGTTAGGTGAATATGACATCATTATGCTCACCTAACTCAGCAGTATAACATGAGCTTTAATATGGCACATATGAAACAAGGCACATTAAATGCTTACACTATGGATAAGAAAATCCCAAAAAATTAATTTTGTGTGATTTGTAATTCTAAAGATCTCGCTATTCGAAGTTAAATATTTAGACAGGGCATTGTATTTATTAACAACAGCAAAACTATAAATGTATAGTTTTGTTTTAAAAGTTGAAGTTTGTTTTTGTAATTAGGATAACAATATCTCTATATTTAAAAAAATCGTTTTTACTGTTGTCTCTAAATAAGCTACGCCCATTGATACGCCAGTCAGCTTAATGTCAGTAGACAAGTGTTTAAACCATTTTAAGAGAACAAACGATACATTTTCTTCCCAAACTGCTGCACTTTCTTTCTTGTTCTTACCCTGTTGTAAATTTTCCTCTTGTTCTTCATCCTTTAAATCTAGAAAATTTTCATCACTTGAATTTTTAATTTAAAATGCAATTGTCCTTATTGTTTTAAAGTAACTTATCATATCAAGCCTTCCCAGGAAAGGCGTGCGGTGTTTCAGCTTGTATGACCACACGCTAGAATATTATTTTAGACAACTTGAATACGGCCATTTGCAAGTTTTATAATAATGCTGAAAAAAAAAAAACTAACAAAATAAAAAGAGATTGAAATAGAAAAAAATAAAAACAAATTAATAATTTAAATAATTTGTGTACTGTTTTTATTTTTGTTTCTTTAGAGTGGTTGTTATATTCAGCAACAAAATAAGATAAGGTGAAGCAAAAAAAAAAATAGTTTGAAGTCTACAATAAAAAGAATGATTTTCCTTTTCTTAATTTTTTTGTAAGAGGATAGCAAAAATACAAATTGCAATGTGTTTGTAAAATTTATTTGTATAATTTTAATGTAACAATAAGGGTTGAATTAAGCGAATACGAAACGCAAAATCTGAAAAAATATCTAGTATTCAAAATTTTAGTTTATACAAAACTGTGTTCCTTGTTTTTAAAGGGAGAATCAACTTAAATTTGTTAGCGAAAAAATAAAAAATAAAACAATAATCTTACAATTACAAAAGTAATAACACTCTAGTCACTAACTGCATTACAAAAGTAATAACACTATAATAGTGTTATTACTTTTATAATGTACTTATAACTTTTAAAATTCATTCTTTGTTCAAGCAACATTAGTATTCCCAAATTTTAATTGAAGTAGAAAAATATCTAGAAGAATAAAGTGGATGTTCAAATAATATTAAAACTTAAATAACTTATAAATACGTGACAAACAACTTTATAAAAACGTATCATATTAAAAGTTTAGCATTATGAAAAATGTTACTTGTGTAAAAACGCGCGTTAATTTTGAAACTAACCAATAAAAAATTTTTATTGGTTGATTTTAAAATTAACGCGCGTTTTTACATAACTTTTTTCATAATGCTATACTTTTTATAAAGTACTTTTTTATAATGTTGTTTAAGTGATCTGTGAAAGTTCCTGAAATTTTAAATAATATTTGAATATCCGCTTTATTTTTTCTAGATGCTTTTCTACTTTAATAAATGTTTTGAATTAATAATATGAATGAACTTTAAATGAACTTTAAAAGTAATAAGTGCTTTATAAATTTAATAACACTATTATAGTTTTATTACTTTAATAATGCAGTTAGTGACTAAAGTGTTATTACTTTTGTAGTCGTAAGTTTATTGTTTTTGTTTTGTTTTTTGTAACTTTCTCGCTAGCAAACTTTTAGTAATTTGCTACTTATAAACAAAGTACACAGCTTTGCATGAACTAAAATGGTAAAGGTCTAATATTTTATCAGAGTTTGCAAATCGCTATCATATAATTTAACTCTTGATATAAACTTGTTACATTATAATTATACAAATATATTTCTTTTTTTTTTGCTTTGACTTACTGAGTTTTGTTGCCGATAATAACCACTAAGAAAAAACAAAAATAAAAACAACACACAAATTATTTAAACTATTATTATTGTTTTCTATTTAAGTTTACTTTAATTTCTTAAGTAGCTATTAAATTTAAAACAATTTTTCAGCAACGCATATAATAAAACTTGCACAAACGGCCGTGATCACGTTCTCTAACTTGAAAAATGTTTTCGTGGTTGTACGAGACGAAAAACCGCACGCCTTTCCTGGGAAGGCTTGCATATGCAGCAATATAAACCAATAAATCAATATCAAAATATTATAAAATGATTCAGAAACCATAAAAATCTAAATGACATTTTTTATGACAGTTTAATTTAAAAATAATTTTTTTCATATTAAAAGATAATATAATAGTACTTAAGAATTCTTTTAACAATAAATACTCATACTAATACATTCTGCTATGGTGAAATAATCGAATAAAGAGTATTATATATCGCTTGAAAACATATCTACTTTTCAATGACAATAGAAATAATTTTAATAAATTTTATAAAATTTTGAAATTAAGCCATTTAACAAGAGATATTGTTAAAAAAACATAAAAAGTTAGAAAAAAAAAGTTAATGTAAAAAGATGCTATTCAATCTAAGCTCTACTATTCCCAGTTTACTAAATCTTGTTTTTCTTGGAATCTTAGATCTTATCAACAGAATCATTAACAAAGGTAAGTCTAACATTTTATCTCTAATTCATGGGACTGATCTTATTACCTCTCCCAAGGATAAGGCTGAAGTATTTGCAAAGAACTTTTCTTTAAATTTGACTCTTGAATCCTGTGGCCATACTCTTCCTTCAGTTAAACAGGTTAACGGGTTGTTAGACAATCAAATCACCTCAGCTTCTAGAGTACCACAAGATTTTATCATTGGTCCTGTTTTGTTTTTTATCTCCATTAATGATCTTCCTGACATCCATACATTTGAAGTGGCTCTATTTGCCGATGACTCAACTTCATAAACTTGTCTTAACATAAAGTCTTCTCTATAGATTGCTAAGAACAGGTACTCGATCTTGAATCTGATTTCATTTCTGTAACAGATTGGAGCTTAAAGTAGCATGTGAATTTTAACTCTAACAAAACTCAGTTATTTACTGCAAACAATTTAATTATCTAAATATTAAAATTATCTAACAATTTTTATTTCAATACTGTCAACATTAATATATTGATGAATAACAACCTTCTCAGTCCTCTTCTTTACATCTTGAATAATTGTTCATTACTGACCTCTCATTGAAACCATATATCAACCCTGGTAATAAGGAAAAATAAGGTTGGCAATAATTTGCCGACCATAATTTGTATGAGGTCAGCATCAGGTTGGCAGAAAAAATGTAAAACAAAAGCTTGACCATAAAACATAGAAATGAGATTTTTTGCCAACCTTAAACTCTTCTAGCTTGGCAGTTAGATCAGCATAGCTGATTGCCAACCCTAATTTCGAGGGTTAATATAGGTTAATATATAAAATTGATTGGTAAGTTAGCAAAATTAGCTTCTCTTTATTACACTTGCCATTTTCTTACTTCTGATTCTATAGTATATCTCTACAAATCTTTTATTTGTCAGGCGGTCGAAATGTTAGACATCTTCTTCATCTTCATTCTTCACCGCTTCTTAAACCATTCTTGTGACCCATTAGAGGAGAGCAACAAATCAATATTTATTTTTTCAGTAAAAATGAACAATGGTATGTTGCCCCCTCAAACAGGTCTCAAAAACAGAGTTAGGGCGCCGATGTCTGACATTTAATTTGATCTGTTTACCCCTGTATGGAATACTGTAGTCATATTTGGGCTGGTTCTTTTAATGATGCTCTTTCTCTTTTAGACAAGGTCTAAAAATGCATTGTAAGTGTAGATGGACCTGCTTTATCTGCCAAACTTGAGCTTTTCTCCCATCATCATAAAGTTGCATCTCTTTCTCTTTTCTACAAATATTATTATGGTAGCTACTCAAAGGAGCTATCATCTCTAATTCCATGGTTGGTTGCTTACAGCCTTGTTGGAAGTGAACTAAAATTAAAAAAAAAAAAAAAAAAACCTTATTCCGATCATTATATATTGCTATTTAATGACAAAAAATATTTTGCAAAAAATGAGTCAGCATAAATAAGAAAATTGAAACTTGAATATCTAAAGAGTCATAACGGGTAGTCCATAAATTATGTCACACTATACGGGGGAGGGGGTTGGTGGTTTTGTGACGACTCATACAAAACGAGGAGGTCAAAAACAGTAAAAAATTGTCACGTAATTTATGGATGACTCCTAAGGAATTGGAATTTCTGATGTTCAGATTTTCATAGTTTTCATTAACTCTATTACATAAAAATTAGCAAAATGGGTGCCAATATTTTAGTTTTTCAGCTGATTTGACATGAAATGACTCATTTTCAAAATTCCTGCAACAGTCCATTAAACATCAGCACATGAAGGAGAAATTTTTTTAAATTCTCATGTTCCCAGGGCTATAAAGAAGCACAAGAATGTTGTAATAAAATTACTTAAAAGATAGTGGTTACATCATCCTTAAAATGCCTAAAGTGAAGACAATGTGTTTGATGTACTGTTCTATGTCCTATGAACTAATCAGATCAATCAGAATCAGATCAACCAAAACAATCTACTTTAGATATAAGATCTAAAAATAACACATATTCATCCACAAGAAGTTACTGATCTTCTAATACTCGAAGAAGTTGATGTAAATTAAACTAGTGAATACATTCAAACTAATGAAAGCAAAACAACATTTTTTTTATCTATCTATCTATCTATCTATCTATCTATATATATATATATATATATATATATATATATATATATATATATATATATATATATTATATCTACAATTTTCATTATCATAAGTCTAAGAGTGTTTCATAATTTTAGTGTTCTTATTTTAGTGCATGCAAGTGTTTGACATTTCTTATTTCCACCATTATACATCTTTCATCATTTTTTTTCTTTATCTAAAGCTTTTTCATGTCATTTGTAACACTTTCCCCAAATTTTTCTATTTGGAAAGAGTAAACAAATTATGTTGTTTATCTTTCCTGGATATTTGAAATAAAATTAATTTAAATATCAACAGTTATTTATCCTGGATGCTGAAGAAATTTATTTAGACTCAAAAAGAGAGGCTTACTTCATGTTGAATGGGAATTCAGTAACAATAAGCCATTTAAAGCTTGTTTATAGTATAAAAAAATATTAAATTTAAGGAACAAACTCTTGGCTTAAATAATCTTAAAGTTTATCGGCACATTAAATCTTCAGAAAATAAATCAGTAAAATCATCTTTGAAGGAGTTTCTGAACTGCACCAATCCTGTGATATATCTGAATAAGGAGATTTATTTGATCAACTGGCTCTTACACCTGAACTAAATTTGATATCAGTATGGAAAAATTTGCTGCTTTGAAATATTTTGTTTAATATACCAGGATTTAATGATTAAGTCAAAAAAATGTTATTCATCAAAACAAACTTTATAGAGGTTGAAACAAGTCAAACAAATTAGATAACTAGGATTTTTTTAAAACAAAAATTTTAGAATCGTTTTATAAGTGTGATTCTAATTGTTCGGTGTTTAAGGAACTTTTGTAAATTTTAAAATTGTTGTTTGTGACAAGTTACAAACTTTCAAAGAAAATTTTAGAGAGTGTAAGAGTAAACACATTATCTACAGACAGGTATAAGCAGCTACCAAATTTTTTGCCACCACTGCAAGTTGAAAAAATATTAAGTATGAAAATTTTTTGAAATTATCATTAAATATTTAATAATTATCAGTCATTAAATATTTCAGGTATTTGACACCTTTTATAAATTGGAATTTATTTGAATCATTTTTACCATCCTAGAAGGTTCAAGCATTCAACTTCAGGGAAGCCAACTCAACTTTTGTATGGCTGATTCCATCATTCAGACCTGAAACAAATTTTGAGATCTTCGCGTACTTAGTCACGTTTCAAAACACTTTTCAATATGGAAACTGAATCTGCTAAAATGATAGATTTAGGCTAACCAGTTCTGCCAAGGAAGAGGAAAGTACCTGACAGACAGGTATTAGCAGAAACACTACCAAATTTTTTGCCACCACTGCAAGTTGAAAAAATATTAAGTATGAAAATTTTTTGAAATGTTACAGTCATTAAATATTTGCATTTTTTGTAAGATAATTAAATGATTTTATCTGTTTAAGAAATTTTAAATCAGACAACTTTTACTTAAAGATAACAGGATAGGGAAAACTAGGAACTACTAAATGTTTTCAAGCATACAAAATACTTATGGATGACTTAGAATTTAAGATTTTGCTTAAAATTATAAATTTAAAAAAATAAATTTTAAGTGTGGTCAGTTACAGTGCGCAAATGTATACCATTGGTATCAAAGCCTGATGTATTGATGCGGAAGTGACTAAGCTGTTAACGAAGTTATTTATGTATAAATTTTGAAAAAAAAAATCACTTTTTCCTAACTTTTTAAGCACTTATGTTAATTAATTTCAGTACCTGATTCTTTAAAGACTGAAAATTTTATTTAACAAATTTACTTAACAAAAATCAAAACAAAATTATATTTTAAATGTCTTCCAAATTCATAAACAAGTCTAAACCCCTTTAACTTACCCAGACATCTTGCACTTTAATATGATTTAAAAACAAAAAATTTTTTAAACAAGATTACAACTCTTATGTTTATAAGGTTCTGTTTGGATGTCACAACATAAAACCTTCTAACCTCTTTAGTCCAACAGTGCAACAATAAAATACTTACTTCCATTGAATACTATTTTTAGATTTTTTTTCTATTAACCCAATTCCTTCAAGAACATTTGTTATGTCATAAATTCTTCTTTTCTGACGAACTGCTAACTGGTCAGCAGCCTAAAACAATACTTCAGGTTTTAGTGAAAAGTAGTTTATTCCTTCAATTTCCAACTTTTATAAATTAGATTTGACTTCATTTTAATTTTTTTACTTTTATTAACAATTTATAAAAATTTAATAAAAAAATAATAATAAAATAAACTGATAAAAAATAATCAAATAAATAATTAATCAAACTTTTTAATAAACAAAAAAATACTTTATTCAATAATTATTTTAATTAGTTATAGGAACTTAACCATGATTAAATATTTTTAAAAAGTGATCAAAACATAAGTGATCAAAATAGATTAGTACAATGTAACCTGAATCTGCAATTAAAGATAATGATAATAAAAACTATTTTCTTTTTAAAAATTTGAAGAAATCTTAGGCCTGAAAGCTCCCTAGAAAATGCTAACCATCTACTGAATTGAACTTAAATATGAACCTTGGTTTAGAAATGATATATTTAAAAAATAATATACCTATTATTTTTGCTTTAATAAATTTGCAATTTACATACTAAATTTTTTAACTTAGAATGTAAAATACTTAACTATAAAAATATTAAATATTAAAAAGTTCTTTTATCTTTAGAATAAATAAATTGCGTAGGTTAAATTTAATATTTTTTAAAAAAATTATGATTGAAAATTGCAAAAATATTTAAATTTTTTAATAACCTATCAAATGTTAAAAGTCTACTGTGACGTCAAATACTAAAACTTTTAAGAATTAAATGCGCTTCAAAGGAATCTCACAAGTCTGTAGATTGCAATGTATAATTTGAAGACTCTGATAATAAAATATAGAAGGCAAGCTTCGGCTAAAACAACAACATTAGTTTTTCTCGGTATGCATTCATTATTTATTTTTAATCAAAAAAACCTTTTTTGTTGACATTATCTTTAATATGAACACAACATATGTTGCAAGTTTGGGATTCCTTTAAAATTCAAAATAATAATTTTTTTATAAAATGATATTATTTTTGATGTTTTTTTTTTTTAATTTTGCTTCTTTTGAGACTTATTAAGAAATTATATATATATATATATATATATATATATATATATATATATATATATATATATATATATATATATATATATATATATATATATATATATATATATATATATATATATATATATATATATATATTTATATATATATATAATAATATATATATAAACAAAAACCCATGTTAATTATTTAAACAGCGATTTTGCTTTGACTAGCAAAGCATAATTTAGGTTTTTAAATATTTTTTAAATTTATCTTGCTTAGCGTTTCAACTTGTGTTATATAAAAACATAAATAAGTTTTGTCTGCTTTGAGCATATTTTTGATACATAGTTTAGAACGCGTTCGCCAGGAATTTAATTCATAAATTTTCATGTTGTTGTAAAAATGTTTTACATTTTAAACAAATCACAAAGAAACAGAGCTATAGAGAAAAATCGTTTTTAACAATTAAATCTTCTTTTTTTTAAAATTTTAGGAAATTAAAAAAAAAATTAAATTAACTTACATTTACATTCAAAAAATTAACTTACATTTACAAAAATTAAATTAATTTACATTTACATTTTGATGAAGATCATTAACTTAAATTTATAAAAAAGTCTTAATTATGCAAACTCTTTTGTTAATTATTCTTAAAACAAAAAACAAATACTTCTACGCAAAACTTTAATCATGCAAACTTAAAAAAATACTCAACTAAAATAATTTAAGTATATTTAATAATTTGAATCGTATCTGTTTATAATAAACGTTCGTAAAAATTTGTTTATTAAAAATTAAGTTCCTTAACTTATAAACAAACTCAAAAGTATTTTCATTGTACGTATAATTACAAAACTCTTTTTTTTTTTGTTTGTAAGCAATTTAACTTAATAAAATAAAAAAATAATAAATATGAGGTAATCTTTGTTAAGAACAAATTTAATTTATTTATTGAACTATATATATTTTTTTTATTTATATATCAACTTAATTAAAATATAGTAACATTTTAAAATATTTTAACATGACTTGTGTTATTTATAAACCGTAAGACAGCTGCCCTTACGGCACCATTGTTTTTGGATAATATTTTATTTTGATGAAGATCATATAACATACATTTGATTTTAATAATGTAAGTCTTCTCTTTTTCTGTGATCATCGCATCGGCAAAGCATCAGCAAAGTCCCAAGATTTAAAATTTTTTAAAGTAAGTCTTTTGTCCTTTAAAATATAATCTATATTCGAACTTTAAACAATTCAGAGAGAATAGAAATATACAAGGTTTTTATATACTAGTTTGTCTTGTTTTATAAAGCAAAATATATATTCATTAGTAAAAAATAGAGACTGTCATTAAACTAAAACGTGCCTTAGTATTTATTTAACGGAATCTGTAATGTGCGCGTACATAATGAAACCTCCGTTATATAAATATATTCAACGTAATATTAGTGTCATCAGCGGATGTTGTAGTCTACTTGTGATTTCTTACCAAAAAAACTTATTGAATTGCACGCAGAAGAAATTTAACAAATTGTCTTCATTCAAAAACTGCAAGTAACCGGTAATTTTTTTTTTCTGTATCAGCCACCTCCCCCTGCATAACTTAAAGGTAAAGGTAATCTATATACCGTTAACTAATAAGAAAAACAAAGAGTAATAATTAATGAAGTAATTTTTAGAAAAATACAAATAGATTGTTCATTCATTGGCACATTTTTTTTAATATCTCGAAAAAATGTCTTGTTATTTTTTGAAATATTAAAAAAAAAGGCAATCCTTAATTACAAATTTTTTTGCAAATGTTTTTTATTATAAATTCAGTAAAAAACTCTTAAAAAATCTATATTACAAAAAACATTTATATTCTGTATTAATAAATATGGAATATAGATTTTTTTAAAGTTTTTTACTAAAAACTTTAAAAAATTACTAATTTTTTAATGAAAACATTCCAAAAAATTTGTAGTTAAGGATTGATGAACAATTTTTCATGTTGTTTAATATTTGGATAAAAAGTTTAGTGTAAAATTAATTGCTATAAAAAGGTAAGATATATCGCAATGAAAAGTTACAACAATTATTTTTAACGTAAATTTTTTGTTGCAATAAATATCTTTACATATCGTTATTTAAAAGTTAATGTGGTTTTTTTAAAAATTAATTACTTCTTTTATGTTACCGCAAATTTAAAAGTTAAAAAATGATAGAAAGTAGCTTAACCAAAACAGCTCTACGCGTTCGTAAAAATCGCTTAAGGCGTATGTAAACCGCTCTAGGCGTAACGCTTTAAAACAAGGCCTGTATATATATATATATATATATATATATATATATATATATATATATATAATATATATATATATATATATATATATATATATACATACATACACTTAAGCTTTTCTTACTCTTAATAGTTAAGAGAAAAATCAAGAGAAAAATTTTACATAAGTGTTTTCTTTCTCCTAGATAAGTCAAAAAATAATATCAGCAAAAATACTAAAATGCTGATAACACTAATTTAAAAAAAAAAAAAAAAGATTAATCAGAAATGGTAATAATAATAGTAATAATAAAAATAATAACAATAATAACAAAACAACAATAACAAAAATAATAACACTTTTAAATAAAAAAAAACTTGGTTTTTCTTGATTCACTTATAGAGAATAGTAAAAGGAAGGAATTAATTGACATATAATTGACTAATATGTAACTTGTACATATTAGTCAATTATATGTCAATTGTAAGTCTCTTTAAGAGGTATTGAATATTTTCATAAGATACTAAAATGGATTATTTGAAAATGCTAAACAATGCTCATCAGACTTAAAATTTATTTATTTTATAATCAAAAGAAAAATTGCCATTACATTTGATTACCAAAGAGTAGGAAGGAATTAAAATATGAATACCTTATATTTACAGCCCTTCATATATTTTTTAGAATTCTAGCTTTTTAGCTTTTATTAATTTGATTATAAAAATTTAATTAATTTCATTAAATTAGCGTTTAAATTTTGACAACTTGTTTTTTTTTCTTTAATTTGTTTACAAGGTAAAATTTGTAAATTTGTTTACAAGGTAAAAATTCCAACAAAAAATAGTTTGAAATCAAACACAAATAAAAAAAGTTAAAAATAAAATAAGATCATTTATTTGTTTGAATGTTTTCTTTGAAAAAAATTATATATATTGTTTGCTTGAAATTATATAGGCAGTTCACCTGTACCAAAATTTGAAGAGTATTTTCAACAATAACATTTTCTAAATCAATAATTTTTACTTACTTTTTAATTAGCATTAAGGTTCTCATATTCAGTTTATAGTGGTTGAATAACTCTTTATATTTAAAAAAAGTGTAATTAATTGACCAGATATAAACTGAGAATGAATGATTTTAAAAGTTACTTTATACAAAACTTACTGATAAATGTGAAGGATATTAAATGCTGAGGATATTAACATTAAAAATACAATATTTAAACTTTATTCTTTACTTTTAAATAAACCCACCACTTTTAAGTCTAGCACACCATCTTTAGCTTCTTGCAACAATCCAACAAATTTTGCTGTAAGAAGGCCTAAAGACTTCTCGTGTCGACTTGGAGTTCCAGGAGAATTGTAGTCGGACGCCATTGTGTTTTCATGACATTGAAATTGTATTTGTAGCGAAATAAGCATATAATGTAATTTATATATATAATATTACACTAGTTTGAATAAATTTTGTATTTATAGATTTTTGGTGTAAAAATAAACTTTTTAAGATGAAGATCTTCTGTCTCGCTCGGTGATCTTAACTCGATGAATCAATCGAACAAAATAAATTAATACCTTGGTTGCACGAATCCCTAAATAATTTAAACTTTTTTATTAGAATATTTGTTTTCTTACTAGACCAATATATTTTTTAAATTTTGCCTCGATTGTTTACAAAAAACACACTTAAATTTCGTATTTACTTTTTAATTGTTCTTAGTTATTTAATTTTTTTTATTCTATGTATATTACAATGATAGTGGAAGTGTTGGATAAGGTGAGAGGATGCCGTGACTAGCCTTCCCCCGAAATTTGTCATTAGGGCCAGGGCCGTGCAGAGGGCGAGTCACCCGAGTAAATTGCTCGGGGCCACGGCTCCTATGGGAGCCCCCACAAGCGGTTGGCTTAAATAAATTAACCCGCAGAAATGCAACAAACTTCAGGGTTTTTTTTCTATTCCTTTATCCTTACGCCTCAAAGCAAATCAGTTACAACTTTTCACACACATATGCAGCACAAATGTTCAATGCCGTTAACAAAAGAGCAAGCAAGTTTTATCATAGTCAATAGAAATAGCCTTAGTCTTGGAAAGCTATTGCTTAAATTTTACTTCTGAGTTTATGTTAAGAAAATGTTGTCATATTATTAAAGACAAACTTTATAAAGTGACGCATTATAAGGAGTTGTTTTTACAGGCGATTATATATATATATATATATATATATATATATATATATATATATATATATATATATATATATATATATATATATATATATATATATATATATATATATATATATATATATATATATATATATATATATATATATATATTTACCGATTAACCTATCGATAGGGTCTACATTTGCCGACTAACTAGTCAAAAAGGGTAAAAGTTGCACATCCCCCTATATATATATATATATATATATATATATATATATATATATATATATATATATATATATATATATATATATATATATATATATATATATATATATATATATATATATATATATATATATATATATATATATATATATTATATATATATTGAACAAACTGCGTTTGTCATTTGATATGTACATGAAGAAGAACCTGGAAAGTTTTCAATCGAAGAACGGTTTTTAAACTTTGCAGATTTTCCAACGAAGACTGGATATGTTTTTGCAGGATTATTTCTGGAAATTTAGGAAACGTTACAATTTTTTTTGAAAACTGCGGTGGCCAATACTATGATAATGGAGCCAACATGTCAAGGGTGTTCAAACAGTCCTACAAATAAAAAACCCATTGTCTAAATTCTCAACCTGAGGTTGTTATTAATTGAATTTGTTTAAACAGAATGCTGCCTCAAACTGTACAGATGCTTAACTTTTTTTGGAACTGTTCAAAACGTGTAAAAAATTTTCTTTGCTTGTTCACAGCAGGGAAATACTGGAAAGATTCTCCATGGTGTATCTTTTACAGGAAATCTGGAACATGATGGACTAAAACACTTGACGTAATTCGCCCTTTCTCAATTGAGTTAAATCCTTAAATCTTTGGAAAAAGTTCACAGAATTGGAGCATGAGTTTGAATTTATTCGCCTAAAAAAAGAGAATTGGAGCATGAGTTTGAATTTATACGCCTAAAACAAAAACTGAGATTAGAGGTGCCCTGATATATTTGAGCTCTATAAAATGTGTTCTCATATTTAGAGTTTTGATAAAAATCCTCAAATTGAATAATTGCTGAAACTAGGCCTTTTAGGCAAAAAAAAAGACAGCTATTCATATATGGCGAAATTCAGGTAAAAAATTTTGAATCAATATCGACTTGTTACACAAAATTTCAGAAATGAGGGGAACTCTTCAGAAATTCAGTGATTGTACTGCTTATTTTTGTTTCAATTTCAATTTTTATGCTCTATGGGACAAGAGCAAGTAATCTTGCCATTTTGAGTGTCTATTAGTATTATTTTTAAGTGTTTATTAGGGGGGTTGAGGTCAGGCCCCCAAATTGAATGATGCTAGGGGCTTCCAAAATCTGTGCACGGCCCTGATTAGGGCCCTAATTTCTTAAAAAATATTCCACTAAGTATTACTAACAGGAAAAAAAAAACGCTCCTTAAATTTCAAAAAGCCCCTAAACTTGCAAATGGGTCCCCTGAAATCGCTATTACTCCATCCCTTTAATTAGGAGTGTGGGATTGCCTAGCCACAGCTCTGAGTGAGGCGCCCCTTTCTAAGCTTAGGCCCTACTACTTTTTTTAAAGTGTATAAAAGTGAAGTTGCATTAAATTTTTATTAACATTCCAAAACACCCTTCTTCTTACCCCCAACTAAAAACCAGGGCTGTGTTTCATGTCTTCACAATTATTTCACAATCGCCTAAGTCATTTTTTGTGGGTTTTAAGTTATTAGTTGAAATTTGCACAGCGTTCTTTTATATGAATCGCCTTTATCTTAAACCTATCAACTAAATTTTTTTTCGTTTTATTGTGACGCAAGACAAAAAATACAGATGTTTTTTTCAGTTTTTTTTTCTTTTTAATTTCTTAAAACATTACAAAATTGTGGGCGATTGTGAAGTGATCGTGACGTTATACTGGTCGTAATACGATCTTTTATGGAATTAACTTTATTATACGTTATTTAGAGAAAAATCCAAAATTATCTTATCATATAAAAGTAAAAATAAGAATTTAAAAATTATGTCATAATGGTTAATTAAAATAAAAATGAACCTAGCGGGGTAATGTTATTTTTTAATTTTTGCAAAGCAAAACTGTTATGGGCTCTGAAAAAAGATATTTTAGTTTTGAATAGAGTCTAAAGTCAAATAAGTAACTTAGTTGAAGCAATATTGTTTTTAAAAATTTCTGAATTGTTTGATAATTAAATTAGAGTGGCAAACTCACATATATCATAAAAAACTTTTAATAACTAAAAAGTAATCATCAAACTTTTTAGAATTAAAATCAAACTTTTTTCTTCATCTTTATAAAAATAGGTGTTATATGTATAATATAAAAATAGGTGTTATATGTATAATATAAAAATAAGTGTTATATGTATAATATAAAAATAAGTGTTATATGTATAATATCTATACAGATTTTATTGAAAAAATTGTCAAAATACCAAACATTTTATGGGGTAAATAAAACCTTCTTTATAGTACCATGGTTTATTCAAGTGCAACTATGTTTTCACTATTTTTATACCTTAAGTGCAACTATGTTTTCACCATTTTTATACCTTAAGTGTAAAAAATGTTCTTAAGAGTAAGTAGCTTGTTAGAAATGTTTCTAATTAATAAATTAATATAATCAGCTATTTTAACCAATCGCAAATTATGTTTGAATAGATTTTTTTTTATAATCAAACTGATTACATATAACACGAGGATCTTCAAAAAATCCATTTTAGTCCTTTTTATTTTTAAATTTATAATATAATGACCTATCTGATTAATTAAATTTAATAACAGTTAAATAAATTTAATAACAGTTAAATAAATATATGTTGATGACACCAGAGGGGCAAATATTTTTCAATTTTATTTAAATACATTTTATTAATTTAAGACATGTTTCGACTACATATAATCGTCATCAGTTAAAATATATTTATTAAAAACGGTTTTAGTTCATTTCTATAAGCGCATATCTTTTGATACCTCCTAAGGAATAAAAGTTTCGAGTTATTGCATGCTTGTTATTAACGTGCTATTACTTATGAACTACTGCACACTTTACTATAATGTCTTTAATTTGATATTACTTATGAACTATTGCACACTTTACTATAATGTCTTTAATTTGATATTATCACCTGTTCAACATAACTTTATTTTATTATCACTTTTATTATTTCTTCTCAGTTTTTTTTTCCTCACTTGGGCTAGACAGCTAGGTCTAGTCTTTTTATACAAATATTTGCATTTTTTAAATTATTTATAATATTATAAAAAAAATCAAAAACATCTCTATCGAAAATGTAACATCTCCAAGAAACTAACAAAAATATAATAAAATGTTCTAGTTTAATTTTTCTTAAAATGTAGGTTAAGCAAGTTTTTGGTATGTTCTTGGGCAACTTCTAAAGTTAAATTTAAAGGGTAAAAAATATGGAAAAATCTGATATTATACTAAAATAACAATTTAATATAATAAAAATAAAGACGATGATAATAATAAAAAGAAGAATATGTTGGAAAAGAACTATGCAAAAGAACTATGATGGTTGGTAATGATGAATAGAATTTGGGGGGGGGGGGGGGTGCCATTACAACTTTTGCCGACTAAAAAAAAAAAAAAAGGTCCTCGTTTTCCGAAATTTGCCGACCGCCATTACGACATTTGCCGACTGTCTAACCTATATCGAAAGGGTTGACATCTGCCGACTAACTAGTCTAAAAAGGTCCGACTAAGGGTCCAGTTAGCCGACTAAAAACCATTGATGGGGGGGGTGTCACACCCCCCTATCGCGCCGGCCTTGCCTTTGGGTCATGTTTATTGTTCTCGGATATTTGGTTTTATATGTATTAAATTCGTTTCATATTAAACACTAACCAACACTATTGATAAACAAGTCCAACAATATTGATAAACAAGTCCAACAATATTTTCGAAACTTTTAAACTTTTAAAACTTTTTAGTAAACAACAAATGTCTTATAATCATATCTCTAAACAACAAATGTCTTATAATCATATCTCTAAACAACAAATGTCTTATAATCATATCTCTAAACAACAAATGTCTTATAATCATATCTCTAAAAATTTTATTAAGATCTTTCAATTATCTAATTTTTAAATATTCAATAATTCAATAATTATCTAATTTTTTTTTTTAATTTCTAAAAAGCATGTTTTTTTAAAACAGTTAAAAATGATTTTATAAAAGGAAATCTGGAGACCTGTAGAAGATTGCTAAATCCTCTGCGATCTTATAAGATTGTTAGATCTTGTCTTCGAGTTTCGTCTAAAATTGCTAACGAAATATATTATAAAAACTTTCTTTTGAAAGAATTTTGCTATAAATAATTGTAAAAGAAACCTCTAACCTCTCAAAAATAAGAGAGTTGTCAGAGTAGTATGCCCCGTTCTTAAGTGTTTTACTAAGCTAACTTCAAGACATGGAGCAAACTCCAAATTTTTATGCGTTCATACTTATGTAAGGTAAGGATGCTTTGCAAAAAATTGCGACGATAGGAGCTTGGGTACAAATAAGCCCCAAACATTTAGCTACATCACCAAACGTAATAACGCTACTATGTACCAAACGCAACAAATAGAAACAATATTTTTTAACTGTTCTCAACCAAATTTAAATTCATCAATACATTTTAAATTTCATACAATATTTTTTGAAAGCGTTTAAAAATGAGAACTTCATAAAATTTGTAACTCTTTTAACTTGAGAGGGACTCAAACTTTATATGGTCATAATTTACGAACACTACGGTATTAGAGGGATTTATCTCCCATTTCATACCTTAGTATGATAAATTTAAAGTTTTCACTATTAATAGTAGCATGTCTTCTTAAGTAAACTGCACTAGAGGTGTACCGTAAGGCTCTGTAACAGGGCCAATGCTTTTCCTTATTTTTATAAATGATCTTAATTTATCACTAAAATATACAACTTCCTGCCATTAGCAAATAATGATACCAATTTGCTTGAAATCAACAAATTGTTAAAAAAGATAAATAATTACGTTAACCATAATCTGTCAAATCTAGTTCAATGTCATCGGTCTAAAAAACTGTCACTAAATATTAACAAAACTGAAATTATCATATTTAAACCCAGTATTGAAACTTTTTTTTTAAGTTGTCACTCTAAAAAATAATATGAATGTATATAAACATAGCAACATTAACATTTTATTATTATATAACTAAGAACTAAAAACTCTTTTTCAGACTATTTTTTTTAGCTTTAATAATAATCTTGACTAACATTTTTTTTTTTTTGGTTTACATTTGTTAATCGTTGTACAGCTTTAAATAACCAATAGTAACCGTTAATAAATAACCAATAGTAACCGTTAAATAACCGTTAAATAACCGTAACTAAATAAATAACCAATAGTAACTGTTAAATAACCGTTGTACAGCTTTAAATAACCAATAGTAAAAATAATAATATAAACTTACAATGATAGAAAATATAACAAATATAAACAAAGTATCTGAAAGAAGATCGCAATGATCTTGTCGTCAGAACCTTAAACAAGCATTTTAAAAAGATAAGCCAAACAATTGATAAACTTTTACAAAATTCCAAGGTAAATAACCTGTGTCTGAAGAATTAAGATCAACCGAATCTTCTTGTCAGAATTTTCTACAAGAGGAAACCAACATATAAATTAAAAAGTAAAAGTGTAAAGTGCGGGAATAAACAGCAAAAAAAAGGTTAGTAGGTTTATTACATACATCAAATGATTTAGGCAGAACATGCAAAAGATTGATGCTGCATTGACTAATTGGTTTGGGTTGAGGCAGTGATCGGATTAGGGTTAGGAGAAAATTTCATCATTTTACCCGTATTTACAATAACTTATTGTGATGTAAGTTGCTCATATATAAAAAAAAAGTTAGTCAAGATTATTATTAAAGCTAAAAAAAATAGCCTGAAAAAGAGTTTTTAGTTCTTAGTTATATATATATATATATATATATATATATATATATATATATATATATATATATATATATATATATATATATATATATATATATATATATATTTAAACAATTTAAAATGTATTCTACAAAAGGAGTCCTCAATGTTCTTAAAAGAACAGAGCAATTACAAATTAGTTATTACTTTATAAATTTACAAATTAGTTACTAATTTATATATATACATATATATATATATATATATATATATATATACATATATATATATATATATATATATATATATATATAAAGCCGGCGCAAATACGTGTGTGTGTGTGTGTGTGTGTGTGTGTGTGTGTGTGTGTGTGTGTGTGTGTGTGTGTGTATGTGTGTGTGTATGTGTGCGTGTGTGGGAGTGAAGGAAGGGTTTTACGAGTTTTGCCAACCTAAAAAAAGAGATCATAATTTACCAAATAGTGATAAATATTCCATTTTGCCGACTGTATCTGGAAAAAAGATCCAGTTAGCCGACTGAAGATACAAAAAGGTTCTATTTTTGACAACTAATGGTGCAAATATCCATTAAATGAGGAAGGGGGTTCAACACCTCCCTCCTTCGCACCGGACTTATATATATATTTGCAATAAATAATCGCAATACTTTATTGCACACATTTTTGTTACCATTTCCTTCTCATAAGTAAGCAAAATTTTTAAAAAATCAAGTTATTAATCCAAATTTTACTATTTAGTACATACATTGACTGATTTAGCGATAACATGCACAATACTATTTTGCATGTTATCGCTAAATCAGTCAATGTATGTACTAAAAACCCTGTTTTCAAAGTTTGTTCCTGCACTTTACCTGTTAAAAATTTCCGCATTTTACCGATGCCTCGTTATTGTTATCCCTCTCTCTCTCTCTCTCTCTCTCTCTCTCTCTCTATATATATATATATATATATATATATATATATATATATATATATATATATATATATATATAATGTATAAACGCTAAAGATAAAAGGTTTTAAAAAGGTTTGAAATACAAAATAAGAATATAGGATAAGACTGAACTAAATAAAAGACAATTATTAATGTTTTCCATGCAACACATTTAAAAAGTATCGAAGAAATCTTAGTTTTGCTAACCATTTTCTTTAAAATGTGCATTTTAGCCATGAAGTATAGTAAAATGTTGCACAATTTTTGCGTATTTAATCAGTAATGTTTATTTTTACAATAAAATATTTGACTAATGTTTTATCCGAACTTTGCGGAAAAGTTGTTCTTCATTTCTGATTCTATACAGTTCCCGTAATGAGGTTTGATGATGATAGAATATTAGAATCTACCATCTCTATAATACTTTTATATTGTAAACGTCCTAAGGACGTAAGACATAGTAAAAGAAACTATTCACTTAATAATCAAGCTATTCATGCCATATATTTTGCAATGATATGCATAACTTACTATCAAATATAATTATAAAATTTTTAAAAAGTGCACAAAAATTATGCGAAAATATATATATTTTTTTTGATATATTTTTTTCTACTAAAATTTTATTATTTTATTTGCTTAGAGTTAGTTTAGATTTAAAATTAACTTTACATAAAATGTTTAGATTAGTTTTCTACATTAAAAATATTACTTAACAAAATATTAACTTCAAGGTTCAAAGACTTTGATTAATTTATTTATTTCATTTCGGTGCCATTATTTCCTTATTAAAGAATATTTTGCTGTGAATAAATACATACGCCAATGGGCGGTCGATAACAGCTACTTAACAAGTGGTGTTTGTTTTTATTGTTAAGAAGTTCAATGATAGAGATTTCTTTGTAGTCATCCGAAACGCTGAAATCATTTTTATTTCAATCTTCAATATTTTCCTTTATGTATAAGACCTCTTCCGTCTAATATTCTTAATAAAAGAAAAGATCTGTTTTCATGGTTCTCAAACAACCAAGTTACTGATTGTAGTAAAATTGATTGTTTCAGAATCAAATTATGTAACTATGTAATTCTGAAACAACCAAAATAATTTGATTGTTTCAGAAACATAAAAACTAAACTTTTCTTTTATCAAAAGAAAAAAAAAAAATTTTTCTTTACCTCATAAAAAGACTATAAAGCTTCAGTATTTTAATATGTTTTAGCTTTTCAATACGTTTAAATTTAAAGCATCCCGACTGAAGCCCATTTTTTACTAACCAATCCGTCAGTTGAGATTTCTAAATTCTAAAATAAGAAAACTAAGACTTATATTTAAAAAACATAATACATAAAAAAAAAATTCTAAAATACATAAAAATTAAATTCCAATTTAATTTTTATATAATCACGTAGTTAGTAATAAAAAAAAACTTTTAAAAAATCAAACTTTAAATATGATAAAGTTACAATATTCATTACTCCAAATTTAAAATTATTTCGACACAAACTGTAAAAACTAGTTTAATCAACTTGAATCAAATCTGTAATGAACTAGTAGTTACGTTTTCCTTAAAAAAGTATATATATATATATATATATATATATATATATATATATATATATATATATATATATATATATATATATATATATATATAAATTAATAGAAAATCACTTTGCAAGTTTTTTTTTTTTTTTTTTAAATGAAAAAAAAAAAAAAAAAATTGATTTTCTACTAATTTGTAATTACTAAAATATTCAAAGCTCAAAAACACTCGATGCTTTTTTATTCCATTCCAATATTTTACAAACTCTTTTAAGATCTTTCATTTATTAAATTTTTTTTTGTAATTTTTGACAACTATGATAAAAACTTTACAATATAATACTTGATGCAAAAAAAAGTTATATATAAAGTGATTTCAAATGTTAAACACCATAAAAGTTTAGTTTGAGTTTGTAATCGTCAAAAGATTTTATTCTCTAAACCATGCAAGAACCTTTGGGTTATCTTCAAAACAAAACGATATTACTTTGGTTATCCTCCAAACCAAACATTAATCCATGTATTATCCTTCAGTAATTAATAATCCTCCTGATACCATTTTTTAACTTTTATAATTCGCTTAAAAAAGTATGAAAAAAAAAGTTATGAATGTTTTTCAGATTTTACTTATTCAATATTCTATATTCCCATTTTTACATTTGCTTTACGAAATTATCCCTGCAATCAGTTATTCCTACAATCACCAAATTATTCCTATAATCAATTTACCCGAATAGTCTCGCTTTTTGGATTTTTATTTCGTCAAGCTAACATCAAATTTTACTTAAAAATTGAACAAAAGGAAATAATAGAAGAGTAGTAAAAAATTTCAAAAAACAAACAAAAATAAAATTCTTTATGCTTTTTTTTTATTAACATTTAACCAGCTTTTATATGTCAACAATGTATGCGTAGTTTTGTGAGAAACATTTATTGACGTGCGAATTTGTCATTTGGTTTTTATTTTAAAAAAATAGCTTTTTGACTCTTTCTATATAATTTTACTTTACTTATTTATATATAGACTTGTTTTATATTTATACTAATAAATACTATGAAGTGTATGTAATATACAAATTCTATAAAGTATATGTAATATACCAATTATTTAGTTTGTTTATTATTTTAACATGTTTAATTTTGTTTTTGTTGTGCTATTACATTTATACTTTTCCAATATAATTGTGTTCTAATAAATTATGTTGTATATTTATATCTTTATTCATATCTAGTATTTTATATCAAAAGATAACATGATACTAATCGGGAAAGAATGTTTATAAATCTACTTTGTTTTCTGCTAATTCAAATTAATGAAATATCATATGTAAATGGCGAAGAATCAGGAAATAACGAAATAGGTCAGTATTTAAAAATAAAAAAAGAAGTAATAAGCTAAATAATACTTTAAAACAAAAACAAGTAATATAAAGATGAAAAATGATAACAACAAATGAAAAATGATAATAACATAATTAAAATCAGCAGTTAATAAATTTTGTTATGATTTGGGATTTGAACACTTCAATAACGGCTTTGTATGTTATTTTAAGTTTTATAAAACTAATGTTTTGTCCAAGCTACTCATCAACTGCATTAGTAACAAATTGCTTTCTCTTGCGCAGGTTTAAATATATAATTAATATGAAATTCTTTAATGCATGATCAAAGGTCGATTTTTCCGCAGATCCGCAGAGAGAAAGGAGGGGGGGGGGGGTCGCGAGGGACATTTTTTCCCGGGCGGCAGATATCCAATGGGCGCCAAATAAATTGTAGGTACATAAAAAAAAAAAAATTCTTTAACGCGAATTAAATCTAGAGCTGTTTGAAAATCTTCCAATTAATTTTTTTTTCTGTCCGGTTCGTGAATGAAATGGCCCGGTGAAGTTGTTAATTGAATGAAATGGCCTGGTGAAGTTGATAATTAGAAAAACTGTTCTTTTAGAAGTTTTTTTTATGTAATTAATTTCAGTCTTATTTAATCCAATCACAAACTCTTCAAAAATGAGATGGGTAAAGTGCAAACTCTTCAAAAATGAGATGGGTAAAATGTAACCGGTAAAGTGTAACGGCCTATAGATCTCATTTGGATCCTTTGGCTGATAATAGGTATCCTTGAGGCCAACTTCAAACCTTGCAGGTATTTTCCTCTTCCTGGACAGAGCTGGTTAGTTTAAACCCATCATTTTAGCAGATTCAGTTGCCGCATCGAAAAGTGTTTTAAAATGTGAGTAAGCAAAGATCTCAAAATTTGTTATAGGGTCTGAATGATGTATTCAGTCTTATTAAATTTGAGTTAACTTCCCTGAAGTTGGTTGCTTGAAATTTCTAGGATTGTCAAAATGAGTTTAATAAATTCCAATTTATAAAAGGTGTCATAAACCTGAAAAGAAGACAAAAAGGTCATTGCTTCCATTCGATGTTTGATAAAATCAGGGTTGGTGGTAAGGTCTTCCAGCCAAACGTGAAGTTTTCTGTAGAAAATTTCTGTAAGAAATCATCTGCAGTTACTAGTAATAGATATTAGAGATAACTTGCGCGTTATCCATCTAGTTGGGCAAAGAAGTTTAAATGATGTTTGCAGTTTGGTGTCAAACTTTCGCTTTTATTTTGGTCTTTTAGGCTTGAAAACCAAGCAAGCCTTATTGGTGAGCCTCTGCTAAAAGCTATGAACTTTTAAAAATAATCTGAGCGTGGTACTACCAGGGGCTTTGTATGGATCGAACTCGGAACTTCTTGCGTATAAGGGGAGCACTCTACCACTATACCACTACCGCATATATATGTATATATATATATGTATATATATATATATATATATATATATATATATATATATATATATATATATATATATATATATATATATATATATATATATAAATTAGTAGAAAATCCCTTAGCAAAATTTTTTTATTTTGTAATTGCTCTGTTCTTATAAGAACATTGACCACTCTATTTTCTAGAATGCATTATAAATTTTATATATATATCTATATATATATATATATATATATATATATATATATATATATATATATATATATATATATATATATATATATATATATATATATATATATATATTATATATATATATATATATATATATATATATATATATATATATATATATATATATTTAACGTTTATATAAGATTCACATTAGATATACTGGCAAGAATTCTTTTATTTTTATATAAAACAAACATTGATTTATTGTAAACACTTTTTTAGCTGCAACAAAATCATTCCCCCGTCAAGTGCAGGTTTGCAGGTAAACTATGACGTCGAGTGTTAGGTAGATTACTGAAATTTTTTTTAAACAAGTAAAATTTGAATTATTCAAAATTTTGTTTGGGCTGAAGGTCCTCCTTTTTCCTTTTTTTTTAAGAAATTTCTAGGTGTAGAGGACTTTTTTTTGAAATTGACGATTGTGCTCCCTTACTTTGAAACCCGTGTCGTCTGCCCTGTGTATGTACCTTCAGATCTGTTATTTGTACCTGGAAAGAATTTTAAACAAACAAAAATACATTCGAAAGATCTTAAGCCTCTTTCTCACTCAGTCAGGTTAAGCCTCTTTCTCAGTCAAAATATGTTTGAAAACACCACAAAAATGTTAAAGCTAAAAAATACGTTTATACAATTATCTTTCAGCGGCTGTTCCACCTTCTTTTTTTTTTACGGGTTTTCAAAAAAGTTTCTTATTATGTAAAACCGCTTCTTCAATGCACCAATGAATAGTAATGCTAATTAAAGCATATAACGACTATCATAGATATTTTAGTTTTTTAAAAAATTTGCTTATTTCATGAAGAATTTCATGAGGATTTTTATCAAATCGGAAACTGAGATGTATAGCATCATTTAACCAAGTTTAAGTAGTTTCAATACCAAAACTAACTCGCTCTGATGTCAGTACTATCAATTGCATTCTCTTCATTACACTTGCAGTGACTGTTGCATCGTGTAAATAACCATTTCCAAAATTTAAGGTTATTAAAACCTATGGTCCTCAATTGTTCAATTTTCTAAATATACTGGCCATACTAGCTGGTAACAATTAGAAAGCTACCATTATTTTTTTATCATTATTTTATTACCATTATTTTTTAAACATTATTTTTTTAACTATTTTTGAACAAAGAAAAATGAGTAGGAAATATTTCTTATATAGACCATGCGTCGATAAGTTTGCTTAGCGAATTGTTACTTTAGGAATGTTATTTTTTATGGATGGTGGTCAAAAGCAAACATTTCTTGTGTGATGAAAAACTGTGTTGTTAATTATTTGAGTAAATATCTTTAAGGTAGTAGAGTTATTAGAAAGAAAAAAGTTTGTATTCAACTTTTGAAAATTTTTTTTTTCTCACAATGTATGCTTTGCAATTAGAAGGCTTACAAAAAAATTAAATTATTATTTATTAATCATTAAAGGTCAAAAAAGGTGAAGAAGATTTTTTAGTAACTGTTCATAATTTATGATTTAAACTTTGACAGGTGATGTATTATGTATGTCATTGTGTCGCAAACTGAAAGGTGTAAGTTATGTCAATAAAATATTAATATTTTTGTAAATTTGTGCAAAAATGGGGTAATTAAGGTCGCAAAATCTTAAGAAAATACTAAACGAGAGAAGCATTAAATATTATTCTAGTGCATGCTGTAAATACTAATACAATAAATATTTGGGCCAAATTTTAAATCAATTTAATAATTAGTTAAAAACATATCTCTGTTTCCAGCCCAAAAGATATAATTTTGAGAAAAATACAAGTAAAAAAAAGTAAACAATTAAAGTTCAAAATTATTCACTTTTTTACATTATACTGACTAATCTTGATTACAAAAGCTATTTTGCATTATTATGAACATTTTTTTCTTGATTTTTTTTTATGGTTACATTGCTTTTCTGCTTCAGAGACTTGTCTGGTGACGTAAACTACAATTTTGCCCATTATTACTTAGTGTCACTTCAAGCTCATTAAAATAAGTTATTTAAAAATTGGTGTTTATAATAGAATTTAGAATAGCTGATCTTACTTCAATACTTCGAGCAGTTCAACATGTATATTGTTTAGACATCTTATATATTTTGATTTAACGAATAATTGGAATTGCTTTTTTCCATGTAAACATTTTTCAAAAAAGCTATAAAAAAAAATGACTATAAATATTGGATATTGTACACAACAGTTAGAATAGAAAATTTTAATTACATGTCATTTTTTCAGCCAATTTTTTAGACTGTAATTTGTACCATAAAGATTTTAATGCGCATACAAAACTGATGGCAATCTTTTACCCATTTTACGAAATGCTACAACATTAGGGTTTATTTCAAGGGGCCACACACACACTTTAACTAGATCTTTTTTTTTGTATTAGAGCACTTTTTAACATTAGTAGTAGATAAATAAATAAAGAGTTTCTCATTAAGAACCATTGCAACAAGTTTTTAGTACGTTACCTAGGTTACCTAGACTTATTTTTTTTGAAGAATTAAAATGTAAATTTACAAAATCTTCACATCCTAGACATTTAAGAAGCATAACTGTGTTTTTAGCTAAAATAAATTTTCATTTATGATGTTCATTTTAAAGATCGTGTACAACTTTTTTGTTCGACAACTTATTAAAGAAGGATTAGCTTGGAATATTTTCAATTGAAAGTCTGAAAGTCATTTCTTATACTAAAATATCAGTACTGTTTATACCCTAAAACCAAACTATTATGTAGACAGCAATGTTAGGCATCGTTTTATTTAAACAGAGATTTAAAAGTATGTCAACATAAAGTAAAATCACTTAAAATATTTATGTTTCGCAAACATCTGTCAAGTTACATAATAAAACTTGAGCAAAAATTTCATCGGCTATTCTAGAATGTCTTTTTTTAACAATCCGCCCCCCCCCCCCAATAATTTTAATGGTACGGGCCTGATATAGTTATTGTTAAACAACGTTTTCTTAAATTCGCGTATAAGAAAAATTAGTTTGTTTCCCCCAATATTGAATTGGGGGAAAACAAACGCTTTGATTATTCTGTTGCTACGCATATTTACAATGAAACTTTTCCACAAAATGCAATATAAACTCTATACTGGCTGTATAAAAAAAAAATTGTTATTAATAATAGCTGTTATTAACTGAATAACAATATTTTGTCTTACCGGTTTTTACATCCATTTAAAACAATCACGACAACCATTTAAAACAACCATGATATTCATTTAAAACACCGCGACAATTGTGATTTTCAATTAAAACAATCGTGATTTTCAATTAAAACAATCGTGATTTTCATTTAAAACATTTAACGCATGCGTAATCTCAACATTCTATATTATTTTTTAAAAAAAGGTCTTCTTTATATATTAGGTTTTTATAATATTATATAAATTTATTTTTATTAATACTATATTAACTTATTTTAATTTAATGGAATTTATTTTAAGTTTGAATGGATGTCACGTTTGTTTTAAATGGATGCAAAACCATATTTTTTTACATACTTTTTATACACATACTGTATTGGCAAAACAACCATGATGTTCAATCAAAACATGCATGATGATAATTAAAACAACCATGATTTCCTATTAAAATATTTAGCGCATGAGGATATTAGATTTTCATTAAAACATGGAGCGAAATTTTGTTTGCCAAAATACGCGAAGAGATTGGTCGTTGATCAAAGAAAAAATCAATCTGAAACTTCATTGCCACGAAAAACTCAATCTGAATCTTCATGCCGCGAAATTCCGTTTTCCAAAAAACTCTAGTCGTTGATCAAGGAAAAACTCAATCTGAAGCTTCATCGTTAACAGGAGTTAATCGAAACACAATACAATCAATTTTAAGAAGGTACGATCGAACGAATTCAACACTTCCTGGTTCTAGAGGTGGCGCTCGTCACGTTATTTATAATGAAGAGATTAGAAGAAGAATTGAAGAGCTTATAAACGATAACACAACGACAACTTTAATTGAAATTAAATATGCTTTAAATGTAAATGTATCAATTAAAACTGTCTGAAGATGGGTGACCAATCTTGGATACACATATAAAATTTATCGACCAATTTATGAAAGACAATGATGTAAAAAATCTTCGTATTGAATATGTTAGGTGGTATACTTCTATCTCGCCTAATAATCGCTATCGAAATATTTTTTTTATTGACAAAAGTTCATTTAATTTACACATGTTTCGCAGTCATTCATGGACAAGAAGAGGAGTAACACCAAACCCGATATTATTCACTGCGAAGCTATCAGTGTGTCAGTCAACACAGCTTTGTTTCAAGAATATATTGATGAAGTTGTACGAGTTTTGAGGAAGAATTCACCCTGGTGATAGATAATGTCAGAATTCATCATAATGTTGAGATGAGGGCTCAGAACATTCAAATAAAATATTTGCGTGAGGCATGCTTATCTATTCCTAATGTTAACTTATCAAACTATTGCACACACTGCGAAAGCTTTTTCGAAGCGTGTCTTAGGTCAGATGACATACCTTGACAGTAATTGGAAAATAAACATATTTAAAAAAAAAAAATTTAATTTTTTAAAAAAATCGAATAAAAAAAATTTAAAGAAAACCTTTTTTTAAAATAATATAGAATAATATAGAATAGAGATTGCGCATGCGTTAAATGTTTTACGATTGTTTTAATTGAAAATCACGATTGTTTTAATTGAAAATCACATTGTTTTAATTGATTGTCGCGGTGTTTTAAATGAATGTCATGGTTGTTTTAAATGATTGTCATGATTGTTTTAAATGGATGTAAAAACCGGTAAACAGTCAATATAGAAATTTTTTTTATTGCATTTTGTGGTGAAGTTTCATTGTGAAAATGCATAGCAATAGAATAGTCAAAGCGTTGCTATGGATAAAAAACGATAAAAAATAAAAGTCAAGTAAAACTGGCTTAAATTTATATTGACTGTATAAAACAAAATATTGTTAACTATCTATTAATAGAGATATTTTTATTGCATTTGTGGTAAAATTTGATTGTAAAAACGCGTTGCAACAAAATGATCAATGCGTTGCTATGGATAAAAATTGATTAATAAAACTCAATAAACAAGAACCAATACTGACTTGAATTTTTACTGACTGTATAAAACAAAATATTGTTAATTGAGTACGATTTTATGATTGTTGCGCTTTCCCAAGTTGTTAATAGCAGTTACTTATTGTTTTTTCAACATGTCATTGTTTATACTAAGCACGTTTTAAGTTTTTGTTTTTTTTAAAAATTTTTTTGGATTTTTTTTTAAAACTTTGAAAATGTACTCATTTTCAAAGTTTTAAAAACCTCTAATAATTTCTGCCTCCTAATGCATGGTAAAACCTTACTATGCTTTAATCTCTTTAATTTCTTTTTTATTTTATTTTCCTCTTCTTTAAATTGAGATAATTTTTAACTTGAGTCATAATATTACCCAAGTGATAAACAAAAAAAAAAAAAAAAAAATTAAAAAAAAAAGGTAAAGAGTAAACTCTTTTTAACCTTTTTTTAATTTTTAATCAACAAAATCATTTACTTTCTGTTCATAATTGCAATAGGGTGACAAACTTTGAGAAGGTTTGCAAACAATGTAGCTGTTTGTATTTACCGTAGTTTGTATTTTTAATGCATGCTGCAAATATATTTTCTATATTGTTTCATATAGTATCCTCAGAGATCCTTAACCAAAAGTATGGTGATGTTACTATACTTTTGGTTTAGGAACTCTATTTTTACTTTACACTAGCTTAGTATCTTTGTTCTGAGTGTCATTAATACACTACAAATACTTTTTGTTACAGAATATTTTACTTATAGGGCGATTCCACATGAAAAAACCTATTTTTTTCAAAAAGTGCAACTCTAAGTTACAGATTTTGCTGATTTTTACACCACTCTTTTAAATAAGCTTAGAACATCCCCAAAATTTCATCATTTAACTCTGACCAGTTTCAAAGACATAACTATTTTAAGTTTGCCTTGAAATAACAAAAATCCACTATTTAAAAAGTTGGTTTTGGTTTTTCTTTCTGTTCTGCATGCAATGAAAAGCCTAAAATATGTACACTTAAAACACTTACATAGTTTGAGGCAAGGAAATTATTAAAATAACTTAAAACATTTTAAAACAACCTGAAATTTCTCCAAACTAAAAAAAAATTTTTATATTAAACCAGTTGTAAAAATTTATCATCACTTATAAAAATAAATAAAAAAAATTCCCACCTATGTCTTTTAAGACCTTTCCCTGTACTTAAACTTATTACTTATAACATGAATTCCATATTTTTAAAATATGAGCTAATGAAATTAAGTTTAAATAAAACTAAGACAAATGAAACTAAAACAAATGAAGCTAAAATAAATAAACGTCAAACAAAGAACAAACAAAGTCAAACAAATAAAAGTCAAACAAAGAACTTGGAAAAAGCTGTTGGAAACTCAAGAAACAAAAATAATATAGAAATCAAAAAATATTAACACAATCACATAAAGTTACCTAAGGAACAAAGCGACTGATTCAATATGAGAAAAATTGTCCCAGGGACAAGAAGATACAGAGATAAATTACAGAGACAGATATTGCTACTACTCGTGTTTTAGCTTATGCACCTGTATGATCATCATTTCTCTACAGCTGCACACACTGACTAAATATTTAGTCAGTGTATAAATATTTAGTCAGTGTGTGCAAGAGGGGTGTCTTGATAAGCTTAGGATGAGTGGAAAAATTTTCCAAAAATTAATAAATATCTACTTCCATGTATTAAGCACCTAAGATCATATCACCTTTATTTATCTTTTGTTTTTTTATATTTCCTGTTTTATAAGTATATTTATATTTTATGTTTTTTCTCTCTGTGAATTAACAAAAATAGCAGATATTTGTTGGTTTAAGTCAAAGTTAAAATAATCATATCTTTAAGACGTTGAAATTTAGATGAAATTTTGAGGATGTTCTTAATTCATTAAAACCTTTAAGTGGTGTAAAAATCAGCAAATTTTGATACTTAGTTTTGCATGTCCTGGATGTTTTTACTTGGAATTGTCCTGAAAACAATTCATTTTTTATTAATTAACATCCATGTTCCCACACTGTGTAATTTAGATGGGTTTACATAATACCAATTTTTTGTTCAAATATTACATTATGGAATGTTAAGTTTTTTACAATGGGAATCTTGTCCTGATATTACCCTCATTTGCAGATCAGTATTGAGTATCTATATTGTGATACTATCATTAAAAAAACTGCCATCTTCACTGCCATCCAAGGTACATGTGTTCCTTTTACCCACAACAAAATTTTCTTGACTTTTTTTTGTGATTTGTTTGAAGTTTATTTGTTAAGTTTGCTGGGTATTATGATATGATTTCCTTATTTATTTGAATTTGCTCATTAATTACGAACACTTTAAACTTTTTATGGCTAAATGTTTGTATTTTTTGCCACATATTTTATTTGTATGTAATATTTTATTTAAAATATTTTTATTTTTTACCACATGTTTTATTTGTATGCTTCACACACACACACACACACACACACAAAGTGTGTGTGTGGCAATTTTATTTGTGAGTGTTGTTAAAATATTTTTCTGTTTATTGTTACTTTTAAACAACATTTTATCTCTATAGACATTATACTTTTATTGTTTTTATTATGATTATTTGAGTTAAGATGATTAAATTAAATCATTTTTTTTGTTCGTTTTTATTTCATGGTTGTTATTGGTTTTATTTCATCTGTTTTGTTTTGTCAATATATAACTGTTTGTAACTTTCTTGTCTGTGAATAATATTCAATAGCTGTTAATAAATAAATATTGAATTATTATTATGTAATTATCTTATTATTGTTATTGTTGTTGATTTATCATCATTATTATTTGTATCATTAATATTATTTCATCGTATTTACTTAGGATAAGTTTTTAACTTTTTTAAATTTACTTATTTATTTATTTAAAAACAACAGAAGGACCTGAAGGCCACTAATACTGGAATATATGATCTGAATTGTAAGATCTTTTCTGCAAATATATTGATTGATTGTTTATATCAAAGTTTTTCTACCCTTTACTTTCATTATAGATAAAGAGCTTCACCTGCTAAGATGTTGAATCAATTTAATCTCATTGGACTGGATTATAAAAAAATAGTTAAATAAGTTGTTTGATTTTCTTCTATTAATTAGTGCTAGAAGGTTTTGCCTGTTTACATTTTAATTTTTAAATGCAAGTATATATAGTTATTACTAACTGTCCCTTCAAATATCATTGTTAATATATTGTCAGATTCAGATTCACAGCTAATAATTTAAGCTAAAAATTTGCAAATTTTTTGTAGAACTATTAGATTAAATAAAAAAAAATAAAATAAAGTAAATTGTCTTTGATTCTATCTATAACAATTGGTATTTTTGGCAGGACAAGTGCTACATAGATAAAAATTGTTTTTAATGGTATAACAAAAAGTTTTTAGTGGTATAAATATATTTTTTTTAGAAAAGATATAATAAATAAGTTCTAATATTATTTAAACACTAAATTTAAATTACTGAAAACATGTAAAACAAAAAAAAAATCTGTTATTTCACCTCACTGATAACATTTATCAATGGAGAAGCAACTAGTATATAATAAAATAATAAATCTATGCAATGAAAATGTGACACTTATTGAAAAACATGTGAAAAATATTGGTATATATAATCTAGAAAAAAGAAATGTACCCAAATTGTTTACAAAGAATATTTTTATTTTATAATTTTTTTATTTTCAAATAATTTATTTTGTTGTCTATAACATGAAAAAAAAAGTATATATTTGTAATATTAATAAAAAGATCTCTTGATTAAGGCTTTATTTAACAATAATTGTACTAATCTAAAGATACAATAAAATAGACACATATATAAAACAAATAGTTCAATAACAAAAAATAGAAAACACAACAATCTTCCCATCTAAGTAGAAAAAGGCCCATAAACTAGTTTTGTCATTTTAACATATAGTCATCATATTTTACAGGAGCTTTACAAGCTCTGGCAGAACGTCGTAATACATCAGCAAATGGCTCAGTTACTGGCTCATCTACCCTAACTCTGATTTCCGATGCAATTTCAGGTGAGGGGTATTTATTTACATCAAGTACTTTCGCAATTACATTCTCACTAGACTCATTGATACTATTCTCATTGATATCATTTAACTTTTCTTTTGGGGCAAGATACGGTGCAAGATCTTGAAGTGAAACAGTTGACTCTCATCCATCAGGGTAAAGAATATTAGCATATGTTGGATTTACATCCATTAATTCAACCTTATCCACGAGATTATCGTTTTTATTTGTACGCACAAAACGTCTTAGAAAAATTGGGCCAGGAGTTAACCATGAGGGTAACGAAGTTCCGGATGACAAGCCCCTAGGAACACTGAATAACCTCTCATGGGGTGTACAATTAGTTGCAGTTGAAAGTAGCGAATGGAGTGACTGGAGAGTGTCTGATAGAACAATTTCCCAATTTCTAACATCTAGGTTGTGGGTTTTTAGTGCCAAACAAATATTTTTCCAGATCAAGCCATTATATCTCAACTTGTCCATTACTGATAGGATGATATGGGGTAGAATTACTTGTTGCAATTCCTTTCTGAGTAAGGTAAGATTTTAATTCATTAGGTATGAAAGATGAGCCTCTGTCGAAATGAATGTACGTTGGAAAACCACAAAAGGAAAATATTTGATCTAAACACTTCACAACAGTTGTTGAACTAATATCAGGACATGGGAAAGCAAATGGATACCGAGAATATTCATCAATGACTGTAAACAGATATTTATTTCTAGAATTAGATGGCAATGGTCCTTTAAAATCTAAACTTAGGCGATCCATTGGACGTATTGACTTGATTAACTCACAGACATTTGAGGATCGATAAAACTTTGGTTTTAATTCTGAACAAATCTGGCAGTTAGAACAAACTCTCTTGACCTCTTCTGTAGAAAAAGGTAAATTTTTAGATTTTTAATTTAAGTGAAGCATACAAGTAGCCCCTGGGTGACATAGACAGCTATGTATACCACTTAGGTTTGTTTGAGATTGGGTTGTAGCACAAAAAGCACGTGTGAGTGCATCAGAGAAGATATTATCGCTTCCAGGACAATACGATATAGTATAACTAAACTCTGCTAACTTCATCCTCCAGCACTAAATCTTACTATTTTTAATCTTTGTTTTCTTTCGGTTATCAAATATAAAAGCTACAGAACGCTGATCAGTAATTAATTTAAATTGATTCCCTAACAGTAAATGTCGCCATTTTCGAACGGCTTCAATAATAGCCACAGCTTCTTTTTCTACTGATGGGTAATTGATTTCACTTTTGCCTAATGTTTGAGACATAAAGGCAACTGGACGACCATTTTGATTCAAGGTAGCTGATACGGCTACATCTAATGCATCACATTCAACAACAAAAGGTAAGCTCTCATCAATAGAACTTAAAGTGGCAGCATAAAGTTCTCTTTTAAGAAATTGAAATGCTTCAAGTGCCTCACTATTGATAGGAAAGGATTTAACATTAATTAAAGGCCGAACTTTATTAGCAAACGAAGGTATCCACTTTGAATAGTAAGAAAACATACCCAAAGTTCGTCGAAGTGATAAAATGTTAGAGAGAGGAGGTAGTAAGTCTAAAGGACGTAATCGCTCAGAATCTGGTTTTATGTTGTTATGACTAACACAATAACCAAGAATGTTTATAAAAGAAGCTGAAATAACCGATTTTGATTCATTTAAAGTTAGACCCCAACGTTGTGAAGCGTTTTGAAACTGCAGACAATTTTTATCATGATGTGCCTGATCATAACCACCAATGGTTATATTGTCAAGATATGGAAAAGTGTCATGTAACTTTTCTTCTTCAATAAACTTGTCCATAGACCTTTGGAACATAGACACACCATTAGTAACTCCAAATGGAATCCTGCAAAATTGAAATAGTTTCCCATTTGCCTCAAATGCTGTATACTTTTTGTCTGAATTTTTAATAGGGATTTGGTGGTAAGCACTTTTCAAGTCAAATGTAGAGAATACTTTGTACTTTGCAAGTCCATTTATCATATCATCTATTCTGGGAAGAGGATATGCATCTAACTCAGTGTAAAGGTTAACTGTTTGAGAGTAATCAATAAAAATTCTTTTTTTGTTAGATTTAGTAAGATCCTTTACAACCACTTCCTGGGCTCTCCATGGTGAGAAACATGGCTCAATTATACCATCCGATAATAACTGTAATATTTCACTTTCAATAAAGTTTCGATCATCATTATTATATCTTAAATTTTTGTGTAGCTTTTGGAAGTCGTAACCAAGTATGATATCACTACAAAGATTTTCTAAGACACCAAATTGAACATTATTATAAAATAAACCATTTACTTCAAGATTAACCGAACAGCAGCCCACTAATCCAGACTCCATTGTTGTGAGGGACATCAAAATTTTCTTTTTACTAGGTAGCGTTTTAATTTTTAAAGTCGATAATTTTCTTGCTTATAAAATTATCTGAGCTACAGGAATCGATTAGTGAAGTTAACGGTTCATCATTAATTCTGACAATAACAGCTACATGAGAGAGGCTCAACAGACAACTACTTAAAACAGTACACAAACTTGGTTTATGTATTGCAGCTGAAACACTGTGGGTTATATTCATCGGCCTGCCAAGACAAACTTTGGAAAAATGACCTTTTTTTCCACATTTAAAACAGGTTACATTTTGAGCTGGACAATTTTTTCTAGCAGAGGTTTGATTACGTTGGTTGTGAGATGGATTACCACAATAAATGCATTTTGTTTGAGGATTAATAGTCATAGCATTGAGTGCTGCTGAGAGTTCTTCTGGTAATTTTATAGCGGCAGCAATATTTAAATTGGAGGACAAGGAGGATGTTTTCTGCATATAAGAATCTGAGTTTCTTTGTGCAATGTCAAAAGAACGAGCTTGGTTAAATGCTGATTGCAAATTCAATGTTGAATTTTCAAGAAGTCGTTGACGAATGTAATTCGAATTTATTCCAGAAATAAAAGCATCTCTTATTTGTTCCTCTCGATATTGTTCAGCTGAAACATTTTTGTAATTACAGTTTTTACTGAGTTTACGTAGTTCCTGAAGAAAGTTTTCTAAGGATTCACTCGATGTTTGATGTCTTATAAGTAATTGATGCCTTGAAAAATTTCATTAGGGGTTTTTATATATAAGTTTTCTAGGGTTTCAATTACACTTTCATAGGAGTCACACTCTTCAATGTAATCATAAACATTTGATGAAACAAAATTAATGATGCAGCGAAATTTGTCTGGAGCATCCTCTCCACAATCCTCAATGAAATTTTCAAATGTTCGTTTCCAATGCTTCCATTCTTTTGAAGCAGTTGGTGCATTATGATCAAGATCAAGCGTCGTCGGTTTTAAGATCTTTGACATTTCCCAATAATTTTATATATTTATTAAATAAGTTGTAATGAACTAATAAAAAGATTGACCTCTTGATTAAGGCTTTATTTAACAATAATTGTACTAATCTAAAGATGCAAGAAAATAGACACATATATAAAACAAATAGTTCAATAACAAAAAATAGAAAACACAACATATATATATATATATATATATATATATATATATATATATATATATATATATATATATATATATATATATATATATATATATATATATATATATATATTTTATTATATATGTTTTACTTTTTTTATTATTTATATACTTACTATTTTTTATTATATATATTTTACTTTAGTGTTGACACCGTGTATAAGAGTATATTTTATATTAGTCAGAAAACATCAATTAATACCAATTCTCTTAATACAATTAATAAAAATAAATTAGATAATAAGTTGTTAATTGTATTAAGAGAATTTGTATTAATTGACGTGTATATATATATATATATACATATATATATATATATATATATATATATATATATATATATATATATATATATATATATATATATATATATATATGTATATATATATATATATATATTATATATATATATTTATATATTGTATTATATTTTGTATTATATTTTGTATACAAAAAATAACTTACTAATAATATTTTAAAATTTAGATAATGTTATAAAAGAAACTGTACTTCATATTAAAAATGGCGAAATTAGACATTTTTGTAATTCAAGAAAAACATGTTGCGAAGAAAAATTTATATCAATAGTTGAAGTAATAACATCTTCCCAAACTCACAAACAAACTGATGAAAAATCTTGCACAGATTTTGAAGTGCTACAAGAGTTACAATTTTTTATTAATTTTAAGGAATCATTCACAAATGCCATTACTATACCATGTCTTAAAAGTTTTAGTGGAGCACTTAAAGTGAAATACAGATGTTTTTCTAAAGTATTAGGTAAGTTTTTTTAAAAAAGTGTTTTTCAATACTTTGTATTTATATTTTTTACAAACTGTCAACTTTATGTCAACTTTATGTCTTTAAATTAATGATGAAATTATTTAATTTATTAATATTTTTATCACAGTAGTTATTATTACTTTTTTTATGATAAAACTTAACTCCTAATTACTAAAACTAATAATTTAATTTTTAAATATATATAATAATAAAGTATAGCCATAACAGCTGGTGTAAACGTTTGCACTGTAACTGCTCAGTTAGTGTTTTTGTTTAAACAAATAGCTTCTGCAAAATTTAGATTTGTCTAGTTTGTTTTTGAAATTATTTATCAAATCAGCTTCTATTATTTCAGATCGTAAGTTTTTTCATGCATGCATTTTTCATTTCATGCAACTCAATTTTAGAAAAAATGATATCTGAAGGCATTTTTTGATGTTTCAGATACAACACTTTCAAAATTTACGACCCCCTCATTTAAGGGAAGGGAAGGGATCAGAAAATTAAAGTTGAAAATTTTACTGCATCAGTGCCCTCACGTTTAGACAGGTAGGGGGCTATTGTTTTATTGCTTTTTTGTTTACAGTCCTCAACCATCCAATTTTTTGCAAGACCTCCTCATATGGCATTGAAACATCAAAAAATCCTGCAGGCACTACTGTCTGAAAGTATTTCTTTAGAAAGTTTTTTTGAGTTTGAGTTTGTGTTTATAAAAAAATCTATCTTTATAAGATCGATTTTTTATTGTTGGTACTAGCTCTTCTTTAGATCTTTTTAATTTTGTCTTGACATCCCTTGACCGCAAACTCTAGATGTGGATGTACAAACATCTTTTTTATTTTTTTTCGTCTAAATATTTAAATGTTTATTTTATGATACCTAACATTCTATTTGCTTTACTTACAAAGCTGAATCAACTTGAAATTGCCATTTTAGATCTGATTGAACCACAATACGTCACATTCAGCTTCTGTGTTACATAATTTTATCATTGCTGGTAAGAATAAATGGTAGTATCATCAGCAAACAATGCCACTTTAGATGGAAACATATCTGGAAGATCGTTAATGTAAACTAAAAAGAGTATAGGGTCAAGGATAGAACCTTAAGAAACCCCTGAAGTTGCTGGATATGAAAAAAAGTGCTGTCCATTGAGGACAACTTTTATACTACAATCGGAAAGGAAGGATGTAATAATCTTAAAGATGTTACCTGATACACTGTAAGAAGAAAACTTTAGAGAAGACCAGCATGCTGGAAAGCAAGACTCTGATAAGCACTTGTTAATAGTTTTAAAAGTATAGACAACAAATCAGGAGAATACTTCTGCAAGTCTAAACAGGTATGTTGTCTGGACTACAAGCTAAAGAAGAGTCTAAGCAGGAAATTACTTAGATACAAAAGCTGGAATGATTCGAATGTCAAGCAATAGATCAATCTGTTTGTTGGCTATATCAGGTAGAACTCTACTAGAATATTCAAAAGATGATATTGATGAAAAGGTCTTAGCAAACAATTTAGCTTTGTCTTAAGGTGAGATGACAAAATTTGAACCATACAAGAGAGGTGAAATAACAGATTTGCTTTTATTATTGATACTGTTAAAGGTTCTCAAATCACGAAAGTCTAATTTTTGAGATAAATTACAAGGTTTCATGACCTGAGAATAGCGGGCTTTGGTGTTAGACAAAACCCTTTTACAATGATTTCTAGCAATAGTAAACAGACGCCTGTTTTCTGAAGAATTTTTTTGCTGATAGATATGGAGGTAATGGTTTTGATTCAAAATTGCAGCAGCACAATGTGAGGAAAACCATGAAGAAGAGTGAGGCTTGACTGGGATTTGTCGAGATGGAATAAACGATTCCATGCGAGCCTGAATCAAACCGTGGTATCAAACTGTTGTCAGAAGCACCTAAGGGTGAATGTGGACAAACTGAGCACTGATTAGGATCAGGATCAGAAACAAGACATAAGTCGAATAGAGAAGGTAAATGATTTGGGTTGTCCAGAAAGCAAGTAGGAAAGTTGACTATTTGAGTTAGAGATTGAGAAAGGCAAAAGTTGTGGGTGTTAAGTTCCGCAACTTTTGCCTTTCTCAATCTCTAACTCAAATAGTCAACCTTCCAACTTGCTTTCCGAACAACTTGAATCATTTACTTAGAGAAAGGCGATAAAGTGAAGTGATGCTAAACAAGAGCACATAAAAGAATAGTCGGTGGATTCAAACCTAGTTTCCTGACAAATGGGTGAATTCTTATGAATGTAAATGCCCAGGCCAAACATGTGACTATTGGAATCTTTACAAGTTAAAGGAAGATAACCATCAACACTAAGATCACTAGATGAGGCAGTCAAACTCATATTAGTCTCACAAAGAGCAAGTAGGTCTGGTGAACTTTGCAAGAGATAAGACTCAAAAGAAGAAAAGTTTCTTTGAAGACCACAAATATTAGTGAATGATAGGTTTAGAGAACTTGGTGGTGATGATGGTTTTTTGTGTTTTATAGTTTTTGATACTTTGGTCATTTTTAAATTTGTTAAAGAACTTGAGTCAAAGCATAGATAGTACACTATTTAACATTGGAAACAATTGCCTCATTACTATTAATAAACTCTAAGCAGTAGTTAAAGGCTCCAAATGTGTCCTTGATAATGCACACCAAAAGTTCAAACATAGACACCATCCATGCGCAACATGGCACTATTACTCTGATATTTTACAGCTGTTGATGAGAGCTCTCTGAGAGCTACCTAAGAGTTCGGAAATTATTATTAAACTTCTAAAGCTGCTGGAATCCATTTTTTTCATTAATTTTATCTCTGGAATCCAGAGATGAAATTGATAAAAAGTTCTTAGCTAACAATACAGTTTTGTTTTTAGGCAAGGTAACAAAATCTGAACTTTTGCAAGAGCGGAGAAATAACAAATTTTCCCTTATTATAGACACTGTTAAAGATTCTCCTGAAGTCTTTGGAGTCTAATTTTTGAAATAAAATACGTGATTTTTTGATTTCTATCCAAGGGCCATCACATAAAGAGTCCCAGTCAGTTTTTAGGTTGTAATTGTTGTAATTAGTTTGTAATAGTTGTAAGTGGTATTTTTATCCTTTTAAAAGCTTAAGAAAAGGTGTATTCTTATAAAATTAAAACTTAAAGATGGTTTCCTAAAAATATTTTTTGATTGGACAAAGTTGCATTTAGATATATTGGAAAAAATATATTTTCATTATTTCGTTAATTTTCATATGTAGTCATTATTTTTTAGAGAGTAATAGGGGAGGGGTAGAAGAGGGCCTTTTAATTTTTAATGTAGCTTTAGAAATTTAATAATCAAAGAGTTATTATTCTCACATAGAAGTATTGTATTAGTGCATGTGGCAAGGTTTATTAGTTTAATCTAACTTAAATATAAGGTCTTTTGCTTTAGTTCTTTCTTGTGCAATGTTTTCTACTTTCTCCCTAAGAGTTTTTATTTTATAATAAAGTGAATTTTTATAATAAAGTGATTTCTCTCACTGGTTGTTGAAACTTTATATTTGCTTTACTCCATTGAAAGAGAAATAGCACTCTATTCAGAGTCAGATCACTGGCAAGATCTCTGTTAGAATATTTATTTTGATGTAGACAGCAGGGGTGTACCCTCATAGTTGTCCGGTGGCATGGGAAGACTTGTTTTCTCCAAGGGTGACTGAAATTTTAAAAAAAAAGCCTGTCAGTAACCCAGCAGGGTGACCTGACAGTTTTTTACGTACAAAAGTGTGTTTATTAATAAAACCATATTTAGATCTATGAAGGTTTTATTCCTTGCGATTATTTAAAAGAAAACTTTTTAAAATAAAGTAGTATACACTTTGTTTAATAATGAGTACACTAGGGTGGGTGAGTACACTATGGTGTGTTATATAATTTTACTAAATTTAATAAATAGAAGTCTACGTGGTTTAATACTTCATAGTGTGATTGTGCTGTTTTTTTTAAATATTGTTGTTGTATTTTGAAGCACACTTTTTCTCATTTAAAATGAGTTTTAAAATTATATTTTCTTTCAGTTCCAAATGCTAATCATTTTATAGACCTTGTTTTTGAATTATTGAAGTATATACAGTTGAATCATTAATAACATTGAATCTCTTTTGACCTGTCTGAATACAGTTGAATCATTAATCTCTGAATCTCT